>CM042014.1:540000-915000 GCA_023525715.1 Cichorium intybus | reverse complement strand
AATAAATTTTTACAATTTTATAAACCGAACATATATAAATTTAATTTTTATAATTTTACATGCATGTTTACAAAAATAATTTTTTATAAGAAAATAATACATGAAAACAAAAAAAAAAAACTTAGAAAACATACTTAAAAACAAGTATGCAAAAGGACATCGATAATAAATTGTAAAAAAATTATTAAAAAGGTTGTAAAAGAAATTTATTAAAAATTATGGAAATTTTATATAAAAATATATTTGATTATCCTTTGACGTAATAAAATGTGTAAATAAGTGTTTTAGTTACATTTAAAAATAGTTTATCGGTTAAATTTAAATTTAATCTAAATTTATTGATCAAATATGTATAAAAATTAATTAAACATGTATATTTATAAAAAATTTACTCTCACAAAGTTATCCGTCATCGAAAGATCATCAAAAAAGTATTAAATTATTTTTTAGATATTTTAATATATTAAAAAATTTATATAACTATATGTAAATACAAAACTTTGTTATCTTCGTGTCATTATCCATATCTGTTTCTTCCGAACTAATGTCCTTTAATAATCGGAAAGACTTCAATTCTTTTATTTGGTTATTGACGTCATATGAAATGTAAATGAGCAATGCTTTTTATATACTAGTAAAAGATAGGCGTCAAATATGAAATATTCAATTTTGATGACCGCACATTTGCCGCTTCCCCAATCTTTTTGCGTGTTCCTATTTCATGCTATTCCCTTTCATGCCACTGTTAATTATATATGATGGGTATTGTTAAATTTATCTCAGTTTGATATATTATAATCTAAATAAATTATAATGATGTTTATTAGTATTTAATAATTTTAGAAAAAAAAATTAAACATATTCATAAAAAATGCCACTGTTAATTATATATGATGGGTATTGTTAAATTTATCTCAGTTTAATATATTATAATCTAAATAAATTATAATGATGTTTGTTAGTATTTAATAATTTTTAGAAATAAAATTAAACATATTCATAAAAAATACTGTAATTTAAAACTAGACTAAGGTTTACAAAAAAAACTCTTTTATATAACTTACTCATATATTTTTTTCTACAAATATAATATTATTAAAAAATTAATATTCAAAACTCATATCTCAACAAATACAATATAGTATATGAAATCCATAGAGCATTCATCTCGACTCTCGTGTAAATAAGTCATGTAAATGATAGTATTTTCGCATGCATTGTCTATCGTATTGACTTATAATATATGAAATATGACATTGTAGTCCATCGAAGTTTTACTTTCGGTTTTAAATGGTCTCTAAACTTATTTTCTTGTATTTTAAAGGTATAAAATATATTTAGACATGTCTTTTACGTCATTGTATATGTTTTAACCGGTCCACCTTGCTTACTTGGCCAATATCGACACTGTGGTTGCTTACCTGTATGTAAATAGTAACAAACGTAGGGGTCAAGCTTGCCCACATGGCATTCGGCCCCATATAATACCCCTGAAAGTGTTATTTTGAAAACAAATTTACCTCTCTTTGGCAAAATTGACTAATCAGGAACGTCAACCCACACTCTCCGATAAATATTGTTCACTAGAGACCAAAATGGTTTCTAAGAAAAGCTCGTCGTGTGGCAGCTCTCACCGTATGTCTCAAAATTTCCGAGCAAAGAGTTATTGGGGAATCAAGTGTGCACATGTGATATTTTGGAAACGGAGGTAAACACGGTGTCGGAAAAGATGAAGGAGCATCAACAACAGGAGACAACTAAGATGGACCATATCTTAATGGATTTAGTGAGAGTGCAAGAAAACAATCATCGACTGGAGAGGAACTAGAAATGGAGTTGGGTTGGTATCGTTGCCGGTGTATTTGTCAGGTGGATGGGTGTGTGGGTTATACAGGTTATAAATGGTTGACAAGCTTTTACGGTAATTTAGGTTATTGATTTTTGTTTGGGTTGATGATCGGTACTTGCATTTTGGGGAAACCATCCCAATTTTGGAGTTCTATCTAGCTAATAGCTTATGTATTATGTTATTAGTTAATGTAATTTGGTACTGATCACGATATTAGTTACTGTGTTAATTAACAGCTTTATAAAGACTCATGACTTTATAATGAATTATGTAATTGATTATGCGTTTATGATGACTTTGTGTTAACTGGATTATGATGATTGGAATTGTTTAAGTACCAATATGAAGGCAATATAGAATGTTTATTTTACAAACTTAAGGCAATGTAGTTTATATTGTATTGAGGGGTATTTTCGACCATTAACATAGATATAGTCGTCGGTGTGGGTTTAGATATGGTCGTTGGTGTGTAGGTGTTCATATATACTTTGGTATGCAATCAAAAATAATAATAATATATGTTTGTACGTTGCAATTGTGGAAGAGTAGCAATGGTTCGTGCTTCATGGAGTAAGAACAACCCAAGAAGACTATTATATGTGTGTACTGTAAAGGTAATCCAACCAATTGTAACCTAATTTTGAATGTTGGTGTAACTAACACTGGAAAAGCGTACTTGTGATTGTAACAATTGTAACTTTTCAAAGACCAAATTGCATGTTCATTGGTTGGGTGGATGAGCAGACTTGTGATTGCATGCAATTTAGAATGGAGGTTGAAGAACAAAACTGTAAATTAAAGTTCCACCTAGCAATTAGTTTGATTTTTTTTTCTATCAGTGGTTATTTACAAATTGTAGATTTAGCAATCAAGTTTATGTAGTCCATTTATATGTTTGTTGTGTATTAAGATTGTCGAAGGGTAATGAAATTGCAATTTTTGTAGTCCATACAAACAGTATCTAAAATGCATACAGAGACCATGATCTTGACAAAAACCATGTTGTTGACACATCCCATGGTATACACATAAACCATGTTATTGACGCAGTCACACAATAATAGGAATGACAACGGGTCGGGTTCGGGTCGGGGCGGGGAGACACATACCGACCCGAAAAAATTAGAGTCGTGTTCGAGGCAGTGTCCTATCGGGTTTCGGGTTTTCGGGTCATTGTAAATAAATATTTAATTTATATATATATATATATATATATATATATATATATATATATATATATATATATATATATATATATATGTTGGATTAGGTGTCTAAGCCATGACTTATAATTGCATTTATCTTATGATTAAAAACAAAGTCCATTTGGGTTGCCCTCATAGATGGAGGATAGATATATAGTTCAGTAGAGAGAATAGTTGATTTATTAATTGTATAATAAATCAATAGAAAATATATATATGGTTTATTAATATATTTAAGTGTTAATATATTAATTAGAAACTATATTAATTAATTGAGATTTAATCTAGAATTAATTGGATTTAATTTGGAGATTAAATTAATTAATTAAAAGGTGCAGGGACTGGTTTGGCATTTATTCAATAGTTGAATAACTGGCCAGGTAAAACCAGGGACCAAAAGTGGCGCCAACCTGGAGGCTCCTCCAGGGTTTGGCGAAACCCTAATTAGGGTTTTGGTAAGCCTGGTCCAAGTGGTCAAAAGCCTTGTCCAGTTGGAGGCTCCTTAGGGTTTCAGGTGTAACCCTAGGAGGCTATAAAAGGAACCCACTGGCACATCATATTCACGCCATCTTTCTCTCTGTGTTACTCTGCTGGACTGATTCTTCCATCCCTTGGGTGTGACTTGCATTTGAGGCAGGATACTTTTGCTGCTGCTTGAAAGGATCATAAGATCAAATGTTGGTTTTTCTTAATTCATCTTTAGAATTGAATTGTTTCCTTTAGGTTCTTAGTTCTAATCTTCATAGAAGAAAACATAGATCAATATTAGGGTTGCATGTGAACCTTAGGTATTTTTGTGTTCATTGATTGCATAGAAACCCTTCAATATAGACACATACACACACACACATATACATACATATATATATATATATATATATATATATATATATATATATATATATATATATATATATATATATATATATATATATATATATATATATATATATATACATACATATATACATATATATATATATATATATATATATATATATATATATATATATATATATATATATATATATATATATATATATATATATATATATATATTCATATCGGGTCGGGTTGGGGCAAGGAGACCCAAACCCGACCATATACCCGAAATTTTCGGGTTTCGGGTCGGGTTTTTTTGCTCGGTTTTCGAGTTTTCTTTGCCATCCCTACACCCTAACAGTTGAACCCTTTCGACTAAAATACAACATCTGGAAATTTAAGATAATAGGTTTTGACAAACAAAACATTACAAACCACTAATT
The DNA here is from genome assembly GCA_023525715.1 of Cichorium intybus. Lineage (NCBI taxonomy): Eukaryota > Viridiplantae > Streptophyta > Magnoliopsida > Asterales > Asteraceae > Cichorium > Cichorium intybus. The sequence continues at coordinate 910,681 of CM042014.1, read as the reverse complement.
AATCTAATTCCATAGTAACTTTAGAAGTGTTTCCTTCCATATTCTTTCCTTGAACCCTTTTAGCCGACTTCTTTTTCACTATCATTTCTGACATTTTAGGCGCACGTTTCCCGTTGGTAGTACTTTCTTGAGTCATTAGTCCATGTGTCATATCTTCATACACAGGTTGTGTACCATAAACATTGTCATTTGTATAAGCTTCAATACCAACATTCACTTGTTCTTCATTTTGCGCATTGGCATTTCTCTTATTTCCTTTTATAACTTTCATATTGGATGGTTTTTCTACTTGCTTACATGTGGCATTATTGTGGCGAGGCTGCTTACAAAGTCCACAAAGTACTCTTTTTACAACTTTTGAGACAATATGTCTTCCAACCTTTTCTGATGCATCCTTTTTCCTCTTAATTGTTGGTCTACCAGGCATTCTCCTTTTGATTGGTGGTAAAGGAAGAGTGTAATATGTTATGGGCCACAAGTTGTATCCATTCATACCAAGTATTGGAAACTTGTATGAATTCTTTTAAAATATGGCAAGGTATAGTGGGTCCACGTATGCTTCAGTTGCTCCATTCAAGTATGAAATTGTGGCCACAAAATGCACACAAACATAACTATTGAGTTGCCACAACCTGCATGTGCATGTTTTATTCTCCAAGTCCATTCCATATGACTCTCCTATGTTTCTTGTTTCAAATTGCAAAAGTCCACTAGGTAGGACTTTCTAGTACCTGTAAATGTCAGCATGGAAGTATTAAAATGTAGTACATGTATAAATTGAAATTTGAACTCATTTATTACCTTTGCTGGATTTTCAACTCATTTATTTCTTGTCTTATGGCTAGAAAAATTTAGTAGTCATGCTAAGTACCCCCTTTCAGTTGCAACTTATGCATTCTTTCCATCACATACATACGCAATCTTCTAACATTGTGAGAATTGGTTTTTTCCTAGCTTCAACTATGTTACTATTGAAGGTTTCTGAGTTGCCATTTTCAACAGCATCACACATGCTCCCAAATTTGAAAAATGCCATTGAATAACTCTTGGGATCTCTTTCCATAAGATGCTCATATGTTGCAGGGCTTAGCAATTGAATTTCTTCCATAATTGCATTGAAATGAGGTTCGGTTGTGGACTTGCTTGCGTTCTAAAAATGGCTTTCAAAATGTGCCCATGAAAATCTTTTTTTTTTAATTTGTATATATATATATGCCTTGCACATTGCCTGTGTTATGTTTTTGGTAAAACTTCCTTCACTGTCTCTAGTAGATCGTAAATACACATATAAAATAAGTGACAATGTTTAGTAGTAACAATATATTAGTAATAGGAAATTACTTTTATTAGTAACAAGAAATTACTTTTATCATTAAGAGGTAAAAAAATTTATGAAACAAACGCTCTGAATAATTCACGACCTATTAATCATTCAGATTAAAAGACTATCGCATACCCCTTAAATCATTGCAAATATTATTTGCTTCTTACCAACCCTGACAACAAAAAATTTTCTTTATATTTTATATTTATAACTACTTAAACAATATACTTAAAGCTTATTTATTAATCTTTTGCTATTTCAGCCACTATCACATGTTAGTGCTGAATCATATCTGCTACTATTCTATTGTCGGTTAATAAATCCCTTAACACAAAGACGTGTCATGCTTCTTTAGTAAAGGTTGATTATTTTTCATTTAAAAAAGATGAAAGTCGGATTGAACTTACATGAAAATAACTATTTTCATTTACATACTTAAATATGAATTGTGTTAAATGTTCTTAAAATTTTAATTGTTAGTTAGTGATAAAACCAAGTTAATCTATTGCATATAAAAACAAACAACCATAAATTTTAAATTAAAAAACAAGAGTATTTGACTAGGAAAATATTAAAAGAGTTTTGTATTTGTTTGGTACCTGAATTGTGGCTAAGATTTTGGCTTTCAATCATTGGATACACCACTAAATTATTCTTAAACTAAAAAGGTAGTTACACGAGGTAAGGAATGAATAGGCATTCATCATCATGCGTGTGTCCAAGTGTTTTAGAAAAGTCACCGGGACATAAAATTGTATTTTAAATATATAAATTACAAGACACAACAATATATGAAAAGGATAAATACGATAACAGTTAGGATTTTGTATTTAAGGTTAACATATATCTCTTTAATGATAAGAGACGTCCATATTACTCCCATCAAGCAAACTTGTGGCAGACCAATTTTAAGTATGTCTCCGAAATGCTCAAAAAGCGATCTCATAGACTTTTGCGGAAGATGTCAGTTATAGCTTGGTTGGCACAAACTAAGACCAAGAGGAGCGGACCAAGTGATATATGCGGTGTTTGACGTGGCTTCACCACATCGCACGGGAACATCATCCTACTTGGTGTGGTGAAGCTGAGTGGTTGAGAAGTGTGGGTTGGAACACCGGAGGGGAAGGTGAGGGGAACTCTCTCTCTTTTCTCTTTCTTACTCACACACATATATATATATATATATATACATATATATATATATATATATATATATATATATATATATCGATACTATCTAATAAAGCAAAGCTTTTATTGCCACATGTAAGTTTTCTAGACCATATTTTGCCACGTGTGATGTTATTACGCATCCTCATTCTAAATTTCCCGCTCATTCCAAAAGGTCTGACAGTTCCCTTGATAACCTCTCCTTCCTTTAGAAAATTCCATTTAATCGGAAACCAATGATTGCTTTCCAAGTTTAAGCCAATAAATCAGCCATGAAATCAGGGATTTTTGTTGCAGTTTCGTGTCCCCTCATATTCACCCTCACTATTGAATTGCCGCTCAATCCTTTACCGACTTCTCCTCTTTCTATCACCCCCAAACTGAAGGCGAACAATCAGGTGTGAATATTGATGATGACGATCCCCAAATATGAGGAACGAAGTCTTCCCCAAAATTATCGCAGTAGCTTTTATGGAAAATTGTGAATATTTGATCCTTTTCTCTTTCAATCTGTCAAGCCCTAATCCCGCTTTTATTTAAGATAACCCTAAAATCCATAATCACACATCCAGACTCCTCATTTTTATATCATGATTCACGAACACACTATAGGCCTTCGATTAAGCCACGCCCACTGGGGGGTTTCTTTGATTTAAGGTTAATCATTGTATATTGTGTTGCAAGGGATTTCTTCTATAGTTTCTTCACAATTTACATTGTTAGTCGTCTTTATGTATTGGATATTTTCGTGACTAGGTACTGCAGTTGGTCGTTTTTGATTGTCCAGATTGGTTGGTTGTTATCGCTTTCGCGATTGCCCTATTAGTAAGTTGCTTTTATAATTTTTTTAATACGACCAAAGGGGATCCGAAGTGGATGTAGACCGAAAGGTATGAACTGATTACATTCCTTATTTTCGTTGCCTCATTGTTCTTGAAGCCCTGGTGAATTAATGTTCATTATTCGTTTATTGGACATACATATTTATAACTTGACTGGAAAACTTGATGTTTTTGTTGGTTTATTTTGTATATGAATATGTTATTTTCGTATCTCGGTTCAGTAGAGTAGCGAGGATTTTAGTTCACGGTATTTGAATTTGGATGAAAACTCTACGAGTTTTCCAGTTTAATAAACTAAATGATTCCACTCTAGCTCCAAAGGATTCTGAGAGTTGCGAAGTGTGTGGATTTATTGAATGTTGAGTTCCCAAATTTTGGGGAGAGGTCCAGGAGAGGATTTCTTCACAAAAAATATTGGATAACGATTTAAAGCAACATACGTCTCTCAATCTCTAGGGTTTAACTTTATGTTCATTATCTTCATTCTTCACAACATGTGGCTGTTTTGGTCAGGGCCGTTCCCGGGTTCGATAACCTGGATTACACTACAATCACAACACATAAATTAAGCATGTGCATACTGACAATGTAGGTCCACCCTTAATCTGGGTGACTTTTACACGGGCTTGTGCCATTATATAGGGGTTGTATACATTAGTTGTTAATTATTTTAAGTTTTTTATTTCTATTCTGGGTCTATTTGATTTGGTGTAAAAGCTTCTATTTTGTTTATTTGATTTATACGGTAACAAATGTGATGGTAATATACCATTCTGTTGTAGTTTTCAGATCTTTATATAATGTTTTGGTTTTGATATGGTGTGTAAAAAACATGACGAAATAAAACTAGAAACCAATTATATTTGATTGTAGCGGGATGTTGGAGTATATTAGGTAAAATATGTAAGTACATTAGATTTGATTGTAGCGGGATGTTGGAGTATATTAGGTAAAATATATAAGTACATTGCTATTATATGTAAAGAAATGTAAATTCATTTGTATAAATGGGTGGATTTATAAATAATGGGAAGTGATTTGTACACAATAAATTTTCTCCATACATAACAATTCATGCATTAGAGGTGTTGTACATTATGCATTAATTTTTACAAAAGAAATTTTGGATGGTGTTGTAGTTCATGGATTAGAAGTGTTGTACTATTCAAAGATCACATTCACATTGCCCAAAAGTCGCTTATAAATCTTCTTTCCATCAACTTTGTTTATTTTTACTTTTACTTTTCTTATAACCTGTCAATTCACTTTATGGTCGCTGATTTTCATTTGCAATGTCATGAAATAGCAGTTGAGTTGGTTTCATTCTTTTTTGCAGCCATGGAAATCGAGTCATTGTTAGTGTCCATTGGTACAAATATTCGCATTTCACTAACTTAAATATTCCAGGGCCCCAACAGCAAGGTGGTGAATTTTAAACATTCTGGAGTAACTAAAAGGCATGTGAGTTCATTTTTGTTAGTTTTATGATTTCTTCTTAAATTTGGTATTGACCAAAATAATTCATATAATAAATCCAAATAAATGATTTCATTTTGTCGGGATTTGGATTTCTTTTTAGAAGTTGGTTTTAGTTCGGTTCAATTTAGCATTTATTTGTCTATCATAGCATCCTACTTTCATTGTCAAATAGCATGGCTACTGAATAAGAAAGCAAATTTCTATGCAAACATCTGCTACATGCTTAATTTGCCAAGTTTAGTGTTTAAAATTTAACAATAAACATGAATGTCTGATAACCATTGTCAATCATAGATTCTTTGTTGTAATTATAAAATTTTCTACATTTACTCATGGAAAAAGAGTTACTTGATCGCTTTAGTGAGGTCGAATGACGTATCTGTTTTTGCGATTAGTCTTGAAGTTATATCATAATAAATGTTTTGAAAATCAGACCGTTGATCGAACCGTTCGGCTTACCGGTTCAATGGTTCATTAGGTTGTTTGTTTGTTTGTTTTTTTTTTTTTTGGTCAAAAGTACATATGGATGTTAAAAGCATGGGTTAAAGGAAGTCAAACATCTTTTATATATTTCTTCCTGTTTTAACAGTTCTTTTGTTTTTATATATTAGTCTTGATAGATAGTTTTTAGATTAAGTATGTTCAATATCGAATTTAGACACGTCTTGTGTATGTATATATAATTTAGGGATGTGTATGGGCTTTGATTAAAAAATTGGATATATAAAGCAAGGTACTCATGAAAAAAAATCACTTGTCGCTTAAACGTTTTTGACTAAATGAACACAGTTGCAAAATATTAAGCAGTTTATGTATGTTTTATTAAATCCAGAAAGTACTTTAAGTGTGGAAGTCATAAAAACCAATAACGTTAATGAATTATGTTCAAAAATACTAAGTTTAATTGGTGAAAACGATGGGTTGGTAAAATATAGTACAATAAATATCATTTAAATAGCTAACTGTTCGTAGATTACCGGACGATATGTTAAATAACTATTAATTGGTGGATTACAAATAGAGCCAATATACCAAACCACTTGTACAAAAGCCTTTGAATTGCTATGGTTGACATAAATAAAAGAAGTTATTTGTTGTTTCATTTTAATTACGACTTATCTAATTATAAATCAAAAATAGATTATGAGATTTTGTATTAGTCGTTACAAATAAAGAAAAAGTTCTCAAATAGGTTATTTCATAGACTAAGCACCTAATACGGATAAATACATATGTTTGTTTTTGTTTGACTTAATATGGACATAATGACTTAATAAGTTAAGCAAAAAAACATGACTTAATATATTAAAACACCGGTCTTTTAAATATCAAAATTTTAATTAAATAAAATGATCTTCTTATTATATAAGTTTATTTTAATTGTCAAACCGTGTTATACACGGGTTTCTAACCTAGTATATATATATAGGGTTAGGATCTGGTAGGAACCCAAAATCCGGTAGAAACCGCGAGTACTCTTCTCGTCCAATCATTCTCATAAGGGCAATAACGTCAAAACGTCTTCATTCGACGTGACACAATCACGTGCGACGCACGTCCACGGAACGAAATACGAACTAGAGAATTTAAGTGGGGTTTTTTTTCAACGTAATTTAAGTGGGTTTTTTTTCGTTTTTTTTCTTTTTTTATTTTTTATTATTTATTTATTTTTTTTCAATTTTTTTTTATTTTCGAGTATACTCGGTTTTTAGTGTTTTATTTTTTTTAAATTTTTTTTTATTTTTTTTGAATGCTACAGTACTTGATTTTTATTTTTTTTTTTGTTTTTGTTTTCATTTTTTATGTATATTTTTTAATTTTTAATATTTTTTTAATCTTAATTTTAACGTTTTTTTTCGTATCTTTAATCTAATCATTTTGGATCATAACGACTGTTGGATATTGAATCATAACGAATTTTGGATCTTGGATCATAAGTTTTGAATCATAACACATATTTTAGTTTTAATATTTATGGATCATATGTACCTTTTTGCTATTTTGATGAGTTTTTTTTTACTTAAATATATAAAAATGAACATGACAAAAAATCTTTTTTCAAAAAATCTTTTTGCAAACTTATTAATATAATATCTACAATGATCCCTTAAATTTTCATAATTTTTTGAAATTTTTTTGAATTTTTGATTTTTTATAAAAAAAAAATAAAAAAATTTTTTTTTTCAAATTTTCATGATTGTGCTTGTTTTGTAGAGAATTAAATTTTAAGAACTTTGGTTTTTTCATAATTTTTTTTTCAAAGAAAAAAAAAGTTATTGCCAAAATACAAACTGGGTGGAAAATAAATAAAACCCATCCAATCATATGCTGACACTTGGCGCGTGGAGAGTGGGACACGTGGCTTCTCAATTTGGCTGGAAAAGTGACGACGCAAAAGACTAAAATAACCTTAGAAACTTCTTTTTTCCTCGCTTTTAGTTTCTGATATTAACAAAAACAACCCCTGAATTTTAATACATGATCATTATTTGCACACTGAATCTAATCCATCCATTTTTTAAGATTAAAGGTCCAGATTTGTCCTCGCAGTTCTTACCGGATTTTGGGTTCCTACACGATCCTCCTTCTATATATATATATATATATATATATATATATATATATATATATATATATATATATATATATATATATATATATATATATATATATATATATATATATATATATATATATATATATATATATATGTATATATATATATATATATATATATATATATATATATATATATATATATATATATATATATATATATATATATATATATAAGTGAGGGTAGTGAGTGGATACAATTTCCTAAAATTTAAGGGGTGAGGGGTTAGTGAGGGGAAGGTGAGGTGGCGCCTATGTGGCACTCTAACCCCTCACACCAAGGGGTTACGGCTCCTCTCAGTCTAATAGTCAATGCCAATGCGTTTAGCATGTTTGGATATCAGAATCATTTTTTTCCCATTTGTGCCTTTACTTTGTTCTAGAGGTGGCAAACGGGTCGGGTCGGGTTCGGGTATGGGCCTGGTCAAAATTTAAAAGGTTTGGAAATACATGAAACGAACTCGACACGTTTAGTAAACGGTTTGGAATTGCATGACACGAACTCTACATGTTTGAATATACCTAACCCGACGTGGAACATTTAACCCGTTTAATTTATTTTCCATATTGAATTTTGACCTAATAAATAGATTGATCCCTCTTGAATTTAACCTGTTTAAATGTTATAACTTTTGGTGTTTTTTTAGGCAGCTCCCTCTTTCTCTCTCTCTCTATCCCTCTTATATATATATATATATATATATATATATATATATATATATATATATATATATATATATATATATATATATATATATATATATATATATATATATATATATATATATATATATATATATATATATATCAGTGTTGCAGAAATCGGCCTCGGCGGCCGATTAGTCGCCGATTAGACGCTTGGCGGCCTTGAGCCGACGACGATTAACGCTAGTCGGACGTGTTAGTCGCTAATGGTCAATATCGGTCAACGACGTTCTTGACGGGTCTTGGCGGCCTAATCGGTCAACGACGGTCAACAAAAAAAAAATTCAGGAGGGTGAAAAAGGCTCGAAAGTCCAAAACCTTGACCCTATCCCAACCCATGTCGTGTGTGTGTCTATATATATATATATATATATATATATATATATATATATATATATATATATATATATATATATATATATATATATGTGTGTGTGTGTCTATATATATATATATATATATATATATATATATATATATATATATATATAAACGGGTCGTATTCGATTTGAAAACCTTGACCCTATCCCAACCCATGTCGTGTCATGTCAACTCGTTTATTTCGTGTCAAGTTGGTGTGTCGTGTCAATTTTTTTCCAAGTCCAATTTGTTCTTCAATGTCTTGAGCACCATAAAGGTTCAAGACTCAACAAAGTGTAACACCCGTGTTCCGGATAATGTTTCAGATCAAAAATAAAAAAAAATAAAAAAACATTGGTTACAATTTCATATAAAAATCAGCATTTTATGCCGATCTTAGAAAAATCATAATTAATTCTACAAAAATCGGATTGACCTCAAACCAGTGCACAAAGTTTGCAAATTGAGTCTAGTTTAATCTATAAAATTTACAGGTCACGACGCGACGGGTGTGGCGGTCGCGACGCGACGGAGTGTCGGCAGCTCCGTAATTTACGCAATCAGTTAATCATTGATCGTGTGTCATCGCGACGCGACCGTAAGCTTGCCGCGGCGCGACAGAGGTCCAGGAGGCCTATAAATAGGTGTTCTAAGCCTCATTTTAACTCACAACACACACCAAACACATATACGATATAGAGGAGTGTTCTGGTAAGGAAAATACGGTGAGGGAGGATGATGGAAGGTGAGAAACGAGCGATAGCTAGCAGCGAGGTGCTCGGGAACTGTCAGCGGTTCAGAAACGGGAAATGCGACAGGACTCCGAGAAAACGCCAACCTCAGGTGAGTAATCGCTACCGTATCTCCTTAATAGTTTATATGTGTTAAACTATAAAATACGAGGGGTGTAATAAATTTATTTCCAATAATTCATAATTCCAAAGGTAATGCTGATTGATTTACTTACGAGGACGGTGTCTAGGCCGATTACTTGGGATATGGTTGTTGGATTTTCCGAAAGGCTAAAATGCTGAAAGGATCCTGCCACCCCAACTAATCATCTACCTGGCCGTTCTTTATTTGATAAGTCATGGAATGTCGTATTGGAATTACTAAAGGAAATATAAAGCTGTAAAGTAATAATACTTGTGTGGGAAGCAGGTGTGTTGTCGTGAGGGTAAATCCAAGTTATAAACCTAAAAGTGCCATAAGATGATACTGAGAAGAGTGAATAAATAATGGTATATAATGCATGTCAGGGGACTGCAATATTTACCATATACTATCAAAACGTGAGGTAATCATAGATGTACTATGACCATACTTGTATGAGGAAGCCGTTAAGTGAGGGGGATATACCGTGAGATGGTATAAGAATTCGTGAAAACTAATACCAAATAATAAATAAAAAGAGATGGCAGTAGCTAAAGGTGTGAGTCGTGACAATGTAAGATAAGACTGTGTGGGACAGTCTAATAGTGAGTATCAGTGGGTGATACTGTATAGTGAGTGACGTCGGGTAATACGGTAGTTTCACAGTGTGAATTACGAGTCGGATAGGACTGTGAAGCTGACAGGAACGGTGATCCTGTAACGTGTGTGACCATATAGGTCATACTGTGATTAGATTACTCACTAAGCTTTATAGCTTACCCTGTTGTTTTATGTGGTTTTGCAGGATAGGTAACGCTTGGCTTGGATCATGGGACGATCCCTGGTGATATTATCTTGTAAATTCCAGGCTGAAAAACCGGGCGTTACAAGTTGGTATCAGAGCCAAGATTTGAGTGAACTAGGATAAGATCCCTAGACTCAAATTAGTAGGCACATGAGAATTGCGTGTTAAGATATAAAAATCACAAACATATTGTGATAAAGTCGAACGTAGATAAAGCAGTTTATTCTAACATGATAATAAGAATGTTAGTAAACTCTTTCAGAGAGAAAAATAATCGGAGAAAGTGAGTGAGTTTGTGTGGTATTTCCCAAATACGGGAAAGGTGTTAAAAGTAAATCCAGATGAAAATTTTGTCAAAATAAGAAAGTTTTGAAAGTTGCCTTGAAAGAAAGTTTTTCTTTTTGAAAATGTAAAAAAATATGGTATAGTTGAGAAATACGAAAGATTTTGACAAGCTGATCTGAAACTGAGTCCAAAATAATTTGGAAGATGTTTTGAAAAAGTATAAGTTGAAATAAATGCTGAAAGCACGAGTTGGTGGGTGGCCTATTGAAAATAAATGTTTTTGGCGACAGCCATAGCAAAGAAAATGTGATAAATACATGTGATGATTGGATGTAAAATGGTAAGAACTATAATAAATGAGTTCATACAATGAGACAAGTGTTGGTTTATGGTGTGTGGTAATACTAGACATGTCTAGGTCTAGCATGGGGATAATATGAGGTTGAGGAATTGAGAGATAAAGAGTGGCTCGACGTACTGAGCAACATAGAGATGTTCGCAAGGTGCACTGAGCAGATACCCATGATCCGACGTACAGGATATGCGCGGCTCCGAGTGCTGAGCGGTGGAGTTTGAGTTATCGAGCAGATACGCATGACTCGACGTACTGAGTATGCGCGGCTCTAAATGGTGAGTGGTTGAGCAGATACGCATGACTCAACGTATAGAGTATGCGCGGCTCTGAGTGCTGAGTAGGGGAGTTTAGTGAACAGATACGTATGACTCGGCGTACTGAGTATACGCGGCTCAGAATATTAAGCAGAAGAGTATAATTTGAGATATTGGGTAGAGTAAATTTTGTGGAAAATTCACCGAAGACATAAGAGAAGTAAAACTGCTAGATGTCCTGAGTAAACATAAGACTAGGATGGATTGATTTATTCCTTCCATTCTAGAAGAATTAAGGGTACTATTTTACTTAGTTAAGGTCTAAGTACCAGGAACCATCCAATCATCACTAAACAAATAAAGGAGAGGTTATCTTTATAACCAAAGAATGTAATGGGGTATTTTTCCCAAACATAGTTGATTTTTTTTCTATTGATGTAAAGGTTATTTGTATGACCAGAGTTTTACAAGTAGAGAGATATTTCAAAGAAAAATTTATTTTGACAAAAGCTGAAAGAGTTATATTTATGATTAAATTGTGAAAGGAATAATACTTTAAAATAGTCATTTTTACGACTAAAGAAATTATTGTTATGACTAATGGAAGTCAAAAGAGTAAATTTTTTTTAAAATAAAAAGCATCTGGTTAAAAGAGAAGTGTGAGTAGTTACACAGAGAAGTAATTAAGTATATACAAATTTAGTGTGTGTTAAGATGTTGTGTGACCAATAGTGTCAAAAGAAAAAGGGAGTTGATAAATCAGGAAACCCAAGTAGTAATTGTGTAATTGTTGAGCTGATGAGGGGGTGGTAAGGTCGGTTACAGAGTTTTGCAGTTAGGTGTTAGCTGTTAAGCCTTTATGGCCTATTGTTGGTTGTTGGAGCCCTTATGGCTTGGTTTTTCTTGTAGGGCCACATTACCGGTTCTTATGATTGGGACCATCTTTCCGTAGGGGTCACATACTCGGTAATTGTGGTTGAGACTACCTTTTCTATAGAGTTAGTGACTATTGTTAGTGGTTGGGGTCACATATATATATTGTGACGGTTATATGAGCAGTAATTGTGGTGGGACCACATACAAGTGTTGAGATGACCTAACCGGTCGGCAGTTCTAGGGTGTACGTTGAGTCTTTGGGACTCGATATCGTAGAGGTGGTTAATGTGTCAGTATTGTGGTGATACCCCTCTGGGTTTACTAGTACAGCCGCATCGCGTTGGAATAAGGGATGGTTGAGTGGAAGAGAGAATAAGGGTATGTCGATGCTAGGAGATTTCGGGGACGAAATCTTTTAAGGGGGAGAGATTTGTAACACCCGTGTTCCGGATAATGTTTCAGATCAAAAATAAAAAAATAAAAAAACATTGGTTACAATTTCATATAAAAATCAGCATTTTATGCCGATCTTAGAAAAATCATAATTAATTCTACAAAAATCGGATTGACCTCAAACCAGTGCACAAAGTTTGCAAATTGAGTCTAGTTTAATCTATAAAATTTACAGGTCACGACGCGACGGGTGTGGCGGTCGCGACGCGACGGAGTGTCGGCAGCTCCGTAATTTACGCAATCAGTTAATCATTGATCGTGTGTCATCGCGACGCGACCGTAAGCTTGCCGCGGCGCGACAGAGGTCCAGGAGGCCTATAAATAGGTGTTCTAAGCCTTATTTTAACTCACAACACACACCAAACACATATACGATATAGAGGAGTGTTCTGGTAAGGAAAATACGGTGAGGGAGGATGATGGAAGGTGAGAAACGAGCGATAGCTAGCAGCGAGGTGCTCGGGAACTGTCAGCGGTTCAGAAACGGGAAATGCGACAGGACTCCGAGAAAACGCCAACCTCAGGTGAGTAATCGCTACCGTATCTCCTTAATAGTTTATATGTGTTAAACTATAAAATACGAGGGGTGTAATAAATTTATTTCCAATAATTCATAATTCCAAAGGTAATGCTGATTGATTTACTTACGAGGACGGTGTCTAGGCCGATTACTTGGGATATGGTTGTTGGATTTTCCGAAAGGCTAAAATGCTGAAAGGATCCTGCCACCCCAACTAATCTTCTACCTGGCCGTTCTTTATTTGATAAGTCATGGAATGCCGTATTGGAATTACTAAAGGAAATATAAAGCTGTAAAGTAATAATACTTGTGTGGGAAGCAGGTGTGTTGTCGTGAGGTAATCATAGATGTACTATGACCATACTTGTATGAGGAAGCCGTTAAGTGAGGGGGATATACCGTGAGATGGTATAAGAATTCGTGAAAACTAATACCAAATAATAAATAAAAAGAGATGGCAGTAGCTAAAGGTGTGAGTCGTGACGATGTAAGATAAGACTGTGTGGGACAGTCTAATAGTGAGTATCAGTGGGTGATACTGTATAGTGAGTGACGTCGGGTAATACGGTAGTTTCACAGTGTGAATTACGAGTCGGATAGGACTGTGAAGCTGACAGGAACGGTGATCCTGTAACGTGTGTGACCATATAGGTCATACTGTGATTAGATTACTCACTAAGCTTTATAGTTACCCTATTGTTTTATGTGGTTTTGCTGGATAGGTAACGCTTGGCTTGGATCATGGGACGATCCCTGGTGATATTATCTTGTAAATTCCAGGCTGAAAAACCGGGCGTTACACAAAGTATTGTTGATGGTTTTGTAGTTAATTTGAATTGTCCAAATACATCATGTACAAAGTCCAACAGATCTTTAGCCTCTACCCACAATCATTTGTGAGTAGTGCGTGGTTATCCTTCAATAAAAGACAAGCAATTCCTTTCTAGTTTTATTTCAAAGAATATAACCCACTAATACGTATTATCCAAACCTTTGGATGCTTCTGAAACATTTTTGAACTATTGTTATGTACTGGTTTCGTAAGTGTAATGATATTGTCATGTTCCAAAACGACTTTTATTAAAAAAAATTAAAATCAAGTCAAAATTGTCACATAAAGTAATGTTTATATTAACAAATTCAATAAAAAACAATAGACTAAACATTAGAAGTTGGTTCATGATAGATGATACTATGAATTGTAGCAAGGTGCTTGTAGTCCATTATTAGATCCAGCTCTTCATGTTTCAACTCTTTGCATCCTTAAAGTTCCTACATATTTGTAAATGCCAGTATCGTACCTTGTGTTAGTATATAGGTGTTAAAAGCAAAGCACTATGGAATTACAAACATTCCTGCAATTCCATAATCCTTGGCTTGCAACTTTTTCTACGTCGTCAAGTATCGTGGGCATCTAAGCCTTATTTGCACTATATTTATTCTAGTTGAAACATATTCCATCATCAAGATTCCTAGTTTAAAGCATCTCAAAATTGGCCTTGATATTGCCATTGGCTTTTTCTTTTTGATGCCTCCTCTCTTAAGGGGCAGTTCAAAAGTAGTTGAGTTGGAGGATCCATGTATGACCATGTACGAGTCATGTGTTTTTAGCATGTCATGCACATCCATTATAGTCATTTCCATATTATCCATACTATACTTCTAGATGAACTGGTCATATAAACCAGCCAGTGAGTTGAGGAAAATACTTGTACCTAACTCTTAACTGATAGGAAAGCCTAGTCTTTCCAGCTTATCAATGTATGCCTATCTTCAGGACATGAACACAAACATTGCCTCCTTCCTCTAGCTTACACTCAATAAGGTCTTTTATGATCTTGAATCGTTCCTGCTTAACCGGGTTTGGGCATGAGATTTCAACACGTTTAATTAAATGGGTTAGGTTAGGGTTAAGGTTTTCAACTTGAAGATAACCAGTTTATATATATATATATATATATATATATATATATATATATATATATATATATATATATATATATATATATATATATCCTATTCTAATAAATAAGTAACTCAAAGTGCCACATGTCATCTTCTAAGCCCTCTTGTACACATGTCATTTTTATAGAATTTCTGATTTTCTTAAAATAAAAATTTGTTTGTCAGTTACTCTAAACTCCTTAATTATCTTGTAACTCCTCAATTAAGTTGAATAATTAATGACTATAATGGTATATTATGAATAATCAATTAAGTGTGGGAGAAAAAATTGATTGATTTGAGAAAGAGTAAATAAGGTTTTTGAGTTTTTTAGTTATTTTAAAATAGGATTAACCAATCTAAGTTAATGTCAATGAAAGAAATATCATTGAACTTTGTAAAAAAATTCATTAATAACGTCATTATTTAAAATAAAATGGTTTTCTTAATATATAATTGTTTAAATTCGCCAACCAACTAAGATAAAAATGATCTGCAGATACATTGAATTTTATATTAAACATGACATGTTTTTGAAAAAAAATATTAGTCATAGAAACCAAACTATTTGCCGGCATGAAACTATTTGCTGAAAGGAAATCATTAACAATTCATTGCTATGAACCTTAAATAAAATCCCTAAATTTTAAATCTGAAAACCTAAACCTAAACTCTAAAAGAAACTACTTACCAAAAGAAACCTTTTGCATATAAGTTGCATGCTCTTTGTAATATTACATTGTTTTAAACAAGCTGGAATTTACACATTGACCTTGGTATCACTACAAATAAAATGACATTTAATGACACAGAAAGGATGCCACTAAATACCAATAAAGTGCCACCACAATCGTTACGACTAAAAGTATATAGTGGCACTATTTTATTGTGTCGCTGCAACATTGAATATTTTGCCGAATTATAACATTGTACTCTCATTTTTTTCTCTACCTCATGTAAAGTTTACTACTTTCAATTATTTTCTTATGGAAATATTTGTTATGAACATTAACGTTTACATATTCATAATTTATATTCTTTATTTTTAATCATCCCGTGTAATACACGGGTCTTACAACTAGTATATATATATATATATATATATATATATATATATATATATATATATATATATATATATATATATATATATATATATATATATATATATATATATATATATATATATATATATATATATATATATATAGGACAGCCCAAAAAAACACCAAAAGTTATAACATATAAAAACTTTGGGCTGGACCGTTCAAAACTCAAGAGGGAAATCGGTTAAATGGGTTGAACGAGTCGTGTCAGGTTAGGCATATTTAAACCTATTGATTTTGTGTCATGCATTTCCAACCTGTTGATATTGTGACCCAACCCGACCTGGTTGCTATATCTACTTGAGATGGTTGACGATGTCATATGGACCAAGATGTTCTCACTCCTTTCGGATCTCAAGAATCATCGTGGACAAAATAAGGCATTTGACCTCATCAGACTCATTGAGACAATTTTCATATTCATCTAGAGCCTTGTAACACCAGCTGAAGGTGCCTTAGGAATAGGTTCTTCAATGGCACGAAGCTTATCTTCAAACCTAACTATTCAGGTTCTGGAGCCTGTCAAAGTAATTCGGACCCTTAATCTTGTACATATCAAGGATGCATCGCAGTGTAAAATTTGTAACAAATTAATTTTCTTTTGTTGACATCAAAATAAAGTTTGGTTAGTTTGATTAATCCTTAAAAAATAATTACCCAATTCGAAAATTGTTTACTTAAGGCTAGGACTCGTATTTCACTTTAAGTTGAGAAAGGGATGTCGTAATCACATCTAGAAGCTATTTAGGTAGGAAATATTGTTTCCCAGTTTCAGTATCTATGAAACTCCTAGTTCTATTAGGATTCATTAACTTATGTTAATGACATGTTTAATCCCTTCCATGTTTATCTGTAAAACCCGGCATGTTATAAGTAATTAGGCTTGTATTTTTGGGATAATGTTAAAGAGGTCAATCTGACCGTAGGGCCACTTTGGTCATTTTGGATGGAAATTATACAATTTCCATATTTCATGGTACGATTGTGCCAACATGTATGTTTGAACTATGGTGTGTAAACTCGACGGCTTGAAGCCAAAGTAGATTGCCATTATGAGAGAAGAGTTTGAAAGTAGGTTGTTAATAGCAGGGATAGATCGCTATGTGAGGGATAAAGAGATGATGACGTGGGGGATCGAAAGATTTTGATGTGATCATATATATGACGCGGCGCGTGGATCGCACAGATCAATCATGATTTAAAGCCTTAAACCAGCCATTTGGGGAATCTTTCACCTATACTTCGAAGAATAGAATAGGGGAATGATCCCCTGAGCTTTATGGGGTGGATTCGATGGAAAACAAGGAAGAATTCAAGGGATTTACCACTATTTACTGGATTAAAGCATATGAAGCGGGTATGAAAGCAGGATCAGACAATAAAGGATCCAACAGCAAGATCAACTCTAATGTGAGTACATGCTACCACACTATATTGGATACAAGTCATTATTAATAAATTTGTCGGGGGGTCCTTGTGACCTTTCCCTTTTCCAAAAAAAAAAGTCATTATTAATATAGTTGTGATGACGTACTAAATGTTGTGATATTTGTTGTGTTGTAATGATGAAATATCGTTTCGTGGTTTGTATGTTGAATGGTATCGTCTTAGATTGGAACCTAGTTTCCTAGGTTAATAGCTAATAAGAACAGTGCATGGTTGGTTTGAGTTGAGAGTATGTGTAGACCAACATTCCTTATGGAATAGGACATGAGCTGTCCATGAATCCACAGCAAGGGCTGGCCTTCTTCGATTGTAATCATGATTGGTACGTGGTAGTGTCAGAATGTGATGAGGGAAGAGAATGTCAAGTGACATTGTTTTGAATTTGGAACCTAGCTCCTTAGTTGATAGCTAATGAGACTTGTGTATAGATGAGTCAAGTTTAAGAGTGTGATTAGGTAAATCTCCTTTTTAGGGATCAGGCAGCACAAGCCTTCACATCCATGATGATGGTTTTCCTCGGAGAATAAGTATGAGACTCCCAATAAAGGCTATTGAGGGTGAAGGGTCGAATTTATCCGATGACACCGTCGTTGAGCATCCTTTGTGGGATGGGGATCGTAACACCCATAAAACCATGACAAGGGTTGGCCTTGCTAGATGGGAACAAAATTCCCACTAAAGAGCATTGAGGGTGAAGGGTTGGCCTTACCTGATAGTATTGTTGATGGATATCCTTTGCGGAATGGGGCTCGTGACATCCATATGTCCATGACAAAGGCTGACCTTGAGGGATTGAGACTGAACTCCCATTAAATACCATTGAGGGTGAATGATCTACCTTACTTGATGGCAAGCGATCTGGTTCATGGTTTGGAACAACGCTTATCGTGCTTGTTAGTCGGTAAAGAAAGGAATGATCGAATTTTCCATGAGAATGTCCTCTCCGTAACTATAAAGTACTGCTAGTATTGACAAGAGATACATTAGGGGAACATGTTTCCCATAAATGTAAAATACTGACGTGTGATTGACTCAGGGAACGTGCTTCCTGTATTTGTAAAATATTGACACTGTTTTAGGTACTCACAAGATGTTAGTCTTACATCTTTTGTGTGGTTTGATTGTGGCATGTATCCAACAATTATTGTCAAGAGTTATTAGGAGAGGTTATTGGGCCATTACCACTTGCAGACTCATTACCGTCCAGGGATCCTGAGAAAAAATGGGACCAATTTCCGTTGTACACTGGTTTATCTTAAATATAAATGGTGTATGAATTGGGTCAGTACATCATCTTTTCTCATGATAGGGTTTTGTGGATCATCAGTTTGGATGGTAAATCGACCATGCAAAAACCATGTATTGCCCAACCCAAGTTTCGCTTGAGTTATCACGAGTATCATATCACTTTGACTAAAGACTAACCGACGTGTACAGACACTTTCCCACGCCAAAAAATTACAGCTAAGTGTGTGTTGTTCATGGAAAGCATAATATTTACATTTTATTAAAAACAAGTTTTTTTTTTTTTTTTTTTTTTTTTCTGTATTTGGTAGTAAATACTACCACAAGATATAGTCATTTTAACGAATATCTCTATATTTCTATGTCAATTGTCAACTATATAGATTATGACGAGTTATGTAATTAACTCTGGAAAGTTTATAAATTTGAAAATAACAACATTTTATATTCTTTGTTGAGATTTAAATAAGATTATTTTGTTTGTAAATATGGTTGTTTGAACACAAATATAACCGTTTCAGAGCGTCAATGCTAAATACTCTGAACCTTCATTTTTATGGGTTTTAAGAATAGTTTTGATTTCAAAATCGTTGTGGCTGGTATTTAATTTTTCAAAAAAGGCATTGGAATCAGTAAAAAAGGAACTTCAATTATCAAAAAGAAATAACAAATATAACACTTAAAACATATTGCTTATTTTTTAATGCCACGAGAAGATCGACAAGACAAGCCTTTGAGCTTTATCACGTATTTGATATGCTATGAATTCAGTCTTCATACGTGTTTCATAAGGCAAAACCTTATAGAGATTGGTCTTGTTGACGTTCTTGAGCAGGGGCGGATACAGGATTTATCAGTAGCGGGTGCACAATAGTGGGTGGGTGACATTTTATTATTTAAGCGGGTGCACAATTTTTTTCGTACCGTTGCACCTAATAGAAAATAAAAAAAAAAAAAAAATTTCCACTCCGTACACGATTTTTAGCAGGTGCACCACCCCCCGATGCTCTATATTGAATCCGCCAGTGTTCTTGAGTAATAAAAGTAGTATATTTTGTAAGTATGTTACTATTATTTTATGTTAGGTTTGCGTTGGGGTATTTTATAAGACTAAAAAGGTTGCAAATGGACACAACCCAGAAAGGAGTGGTAGGCGTAATTACTTTGTCAACCAACTGCTGATATATATCTTACTATTTGATAAATTCCCAGTTGGCAACCAAAAAAATAAAATATTTTGACTTGCAAAAATATACTAATTAACAATAAAAAAGAAGATGCCGAATCAACCACCCCAAGTAATGAGTTATGACCGTCTCTTTGCGTATGATTAAAGACACCACCAGAATCTACCTTCCTACATCCACCCCTTCTACTTTTACATTCATGCCCCTTATACCCTTTATATATACCCACCCTCCCATTCCTTCAAGCCCCGCTCTTGATCAACAAAAACAACACCAAAAAATATCTCAAAGTCTTTGACATATACATATATCATATATGCTGCCATGAGTAACATTCCAAGATCTTTAACAGACTCTTGCTTAACCAGCTTCTTGCTTGCGATTTCCTCTTCTGATCCTTGGCCTTTCTCTATTCTTTCCTCCTAACCCCTCCTTAATTCTCTCTTTGATTTGTTTCTGTAGGTATAGATCGTGTTGTTAATTTGGTTTTGGGAATTTTGATGGGTAGTGGAGATAAGCATTTTTTAAGTTTTCATCTGCATCTGCATCATCATCACCATCACAATCATAATCAGAATCAGCAGACGGAGGAGTCCATGAAGAAAGATCAGAACAGTATACCAAAGGGATGTATGGCTGTAATGGTGGGGCATGAAGGAGAAGAACAAAGGAGGTTCATCATACCCGTAATCTACATCTACCATCCGCTTTTCATGGAGCTTTTAAAGGAGGCTGAGGAAGAATACGGTTTTGATCACCGTGGACCCATCAACATACCATGTGACGTTCAACAGTTCTGCAATGTTGAAGGGCTGATCAAGAAAGACGATTTCTTTTACAACCACCAACATCACCACCATCATCACCACCACCACCACCACCATCACCACCATATCTGGTGCTTCAAGGCTTGATCCAGTTGCAGTTGATGATTATCCATACATAAAGATTGTTGTTTGTTTTTTAAGTTTTAGTGGGTGCAATTATATTTGATTGTATACCTTATGATTTGTATGTTGGTGTTTTTTTTGATGTGAGAAGAAAGAGATGATATGGAAAGTGTAAATACATGTTTAATTAATTAATTAATATTATAAGGTTTGTGTTGTTGTTACTTGTTGATATGAATGAGAACACATGAATTGAAAATGGTGGTTGTCTTGCTTAAGATGAAGGGTTTGTGTTGTGAAACCAGAAATAGCGAATGATGTGAGATTTGTGAGGTGGATATTGGAATATTATGTCAGCACAGATAAGAACTTCATTAGGAACCAACCCTTACCCTCTGTATTTTCAAACATACGCTTTTGAAAAAATCAATAAAATATCTATAAATATATTTTCTATATATTATTTAGACCATATTCTAGAGATATCCAGGCTTTAACGGACATATTTTTGTTGTGTCCGAGCCTTTCTATATTTTCGTAAACAATATAATAATTTTATTTAACCTTTTCAAAAAAATTTATAGAAAGCCTTACTTGGACTTGCTATTTCTATTATAAGAATTAAATTCTCACGCAAGATCCCATTACAGCTTGCTTTGGAATTTGTTGGACTTTATTGAGAAATTGAGCACGGAAGTTAGGAAGATAATTGCAGAGATAAAAGGAACAAAGGCTTACAGCACTTTTATTCTATTAATGTCCAAACCCCAACAATAGTTGGCTTTATAGTAAGATTAATTTTTAGGTATTAGAAAAATTAATAATAATCATATTCATTTTTAGTTTATTCTTTTTATATTGAAGCGGGTGTGGCATATAGGTTTAGGTTTAGGTTTGTGTTAAAAAGGGTAGAGAAAATTTCAATTTTTAAAAAACTTAAATGGATTTGAAATATTTGGACATAGAAAAATGAAAAAGAAAAAGAAAAAGAAAAAGGGTTATAATGGAAGTTGTGTGGGTGAGAGGACTTATGATGTTGTTGTACCTTTTCCTTTAATTTCCTGGTGGTGCGGGTGGGGTGTCATCCTCTTATTGCTTCTCTTTTAATTTTCATTTCATCTATACATGTTATTTTATTTATTCAAAATAAATAATATATTATATAATCGTCCAAATATTTTTATAACAAATAAAGATAAGTATCACAAAAACCGATGTTAGTTTTTGTTGAATAATGAATAATGATGGATAAAAATGTAAATTTTAATCAAAAGATAAATTGTTTTTGTTCCTATCTTTTATTCTACTAATCTCCTATCCAAGTTAAATTGTGACATGTGTATTAAAATATTATTAGTTTTATTAAATATGACACTTGTCATAATTTGACATGGGTAAAAATAAGAGTAGGAATAAAATGTAAGAATCAATACAATTGCTCTAATCAAAATATATGATTTGACACATTGATTTTAAGAAAAAAATAATAACTATATTTGTTAGCAAAGGAAAAGGAAAAGTGTGGCATTTTTCTTTTATATCTTTAGAAATGGGATAAAGCATAAGCAAGTTGGCATAACATCAAATTCATCCACAAAAAGAAAGAAAAAGTTGGCATCCAATCAAATTTGGATACCTTCCAAGTTTTAAGTACACATGACATATCCACTGTTCCACTCTCCATCCTTCAAAATTGGCTTCTACTTTTAATTTTCGAAATTCATAGTAAGAGTTCAATTTCGTGAAAATTAAAAGAGTAAATTCTAATATGATTATTGCTTTAAATTATTTTCGTTGGTTTAAGCTTAAAATGTTTTTTTTTTAAATAAACATTTATTGGTACATTTTTATTTTAAAAATATCTTTGATTTTAAACACTCTTTGGTTATGTCATGAAATTAATGTTTCATTGTTACTTTTATATTTTTATTATGCAACTTCATCATTCACATGAATGGTCTTTGTTCACGACCAAAAACAAAAGCCTAACCAATCATCGTCAATAAGTTGATCGGACCGTTTTTATGCCTCTTCATCTCCGATACACCACCTGCAAAGTCCTCACCCGGCCTTCTCCGTCTTAAATCCACCAACCCTACCTCCCTTTCCTCTCCCTTCCCCTCCGACCCTTCCCATCTCGCTTGCACCATCCTTGTTGCTCCTATGCTTCCTTCTTTTTCCATTTTCATCTTTTAGATCAAAAGTTGCAAACTATTCATATGGGACTTGAATCTCCTTGTTAACATATTAATTGCTTAATACACTTGACACAAATGTAAATTTGATCATATATGAAGCAAGCAGATGTTGCAGCTCGCGTAATCTAGCTTAGAGGTGGGAATCACTTTGGTTTATAGTTTTTTAGGTCTCTTTAGTTTGGTTTAGAAAATTTTGATTCAAACAAAACCAAATTCAAGGCAACAAGACCAAATCGTAAATTAAATTACAATTCAGTTGGTTCAATTTTAAACTGAGGATTCAAATTTAAGGTTAAATAAAAACCAAACACTAATTTGTCAAATGTATAATCTAAAGTTTCCAATATAAATATTTAGAGTGGCTTCTCCATATAAAATGGATAAAAAAACTTATTGTTCGAACATGGTCACTTAACTATCAATATTACTTCACTCTTGCAACCATGGAAGTGTCATCTACTTAGCTTCTTTTAGAATTTAGGCTCTTTTAGAATTGAATTTCATAGACAACAAATGGTTTAGGATATCTAATAGATCAATTTGTAGTATAAATTACTTAGAGAGAAATGGAATCAGACTTCAGAATCCTAAGCATACATGCATATGCATTCAGGTTCACATTTTAGATTTCAAAAATGATGGGCGGTGGAATAAGGGGTTAGGGTAGCGAAAGCATTGCAGACGCCAATTGCAACAACGGTTGAGGGAGGAGAGAGTGGGCAAAGGAAGGAACCTTTAGGATTTTGGAATTGGGAAGTCGTTTTCCCGTGAAATGTGAAATATCAAAATATGTTTTTAGTTGTTTTATTTAATTTTTAAAGTATGCAGAAATATAATACTTAGATTCAAATTCATCGATTTGGTTTTGTATGAACTCTATGAAGCCATAACTTAAACTATAAACTAAATACATAATTCAATTTGGTCTGAAACCAAACTGAAAATCGAATTTGAAAACTGGTTTGGTCAAAATTCGGTTTTAGTTTGGTTTGGTTTTTGGTTTCGTCGGCTGCAAATCAAATGATTCTCACTCCCTACTCTAGCTTACGATGCTTACACTAGTACGTTGAAGCTCAAAAACTCAAAACTCACTAGGGTTTTCATTACTCTTTCATTCAACTACACATATATGATATTGAATCATGCTTTATCATTATATTTTATTTTCTAATAATGTGATCGTTTCTTCATATGTGGTTAATTCAACTATCAATAACATATATAACAAATTGTGACAAATATGATAACCCTAGGTGTATGACACTCGAGTTTTAATTAATGTCGTGGTCTTTGATGTAGGTTGTTAAATATAGAATTTATATGCACTGTAATACACAAGTATGGGAAAATTATAATTGTGTATGAAACTCCCATTGCAAGACTACTGAGGGTGAAGGGCTGGCTTTACCCGATGGCAAATGAGTCCATGACAAGGTTCGACGTTGGTGGATAGGGACAAGACTCCCATTGAAAGACCATTGAGGATGAAGGGTCGACCTTACCTGATGACAAATGTTCGGATTCGTGGTTCAGGAATAATGATTTCCCGTGCTTGTTAAGTGGTAAATAAAGGAATGTTGAATTTGTTAGGAGAATGTACACTCCATGATTGTTACATGATATTAAACTGCTTACTGTTTGTTATACTCACAAATGAGGGATATATCCGAATACAGACTTTAACATGGTTCGAACAGGGATGAGACCACGGGTGTAAAGACCACGAGTGTAAAGACCCTTGTGGGGAAAGACCATGGTTCGAATAGGGATGAGACCACGAGTGTAAAGACCATGGTTCGAATACAGACGTTAACATGGTTCGGACCCAAATGGAAAACGACTAATGGGTGGTTGAACTGGGAACATGTTTTCCCTACTTGTAGAGCATCAACATGAGGTTGGTCAGGTAAATATGCTTCCATACTTGGGAAATACTGACGTGTAACCTAATTAAGGGAACATGCTTCCCATAATCGTTAGAAAATACAATTCTAAGTTAAACAAGCAACAAATTCATGATCTAGGGTCTTAAATCAATAATTTACCATTTTAAGGTTCATAACTTCCCTACATCACATCAGGTACAAAGTTCAAAACAAGTTATAAGGGAGAACATTGATGATGGAATGATGAACTAATAATAACACCTTATTTAGAAACTCAATCAAACATCTAAATCGCCACCGGATTTCGATTTGGGGAACCTTAGGTTACAACTATTTTGTCGAGGCTTGAGCCTCTTTTCTCAAAAAACTTAGGAGAAAACAACTAGATATCATAGATTCTAGTGTTTGTACGTGGTGATTATAACTAAATATTTTCAAATGCACTTCAAAACACTCTCAATCTCTATTTCCAGGTTTCAATCGCCGTACTTTAGTCCTAAAATCTTTTAATGTTGTCTAATGTGAAGAAGATGAGGGAAAGGAGGATGTTAAGTTCTAATCTATCTCAACTAATTACCTTTGGCACCTCACTAAATAATTTTCCTTATTTGGCCCCAAAATGCCTTAGTTTTCCCTAACAAGTTGTATTCGTCATACAAATACCACAGAAATAAATTTATTGACATTTTGGAACCAAACATAGTTTAAGCAAGGTCAAACCAAAGTTTCTCGAAATTGACAACTTGAGCCCTTCAACTTAAATTTGCTATTTAACTCTAATATAACCTTGGATGAATACACCCACAACGACTAAGATGTATATCTCGTATTGGTAAACAAGCAATTTGTGCAGTCAATCCCTCAACCCCTAAATAACTTAGTTTTATCGCATGAACTATTTGTGTAAATGGATTAGTCTCATCATTGAGATAATTGATGTACACAAAAAACTTTATGAGTAGATGGGTTTGAATTTATCAAGTTTTACGGAGTTGGCGTCCAATTATGTTTAAGTTTTTTTTGGAACGGCGGCATTTTATAAAAAACAACTAGCAAGATGCTAGAAAAACAAATATTACAAAGTACAAACATTAAAAGGCGAAACAATCCAATCGCACCAGTTAACATTAGAAAAACGAGATCTAAACTTAATCCAATTAAACGCCGAGAGCATAATCTCATCCGCCGTTTTGAAAGGGGAAGCATTCGTGCACCGAAAAGTAGAATCATTGCGAGCCTTCCAAATACACCAAACAACCGCAAAACAAAAGCGTTTTTCTCAATTTCTCTTTTTTCTTGTCCCTCAAAACCGAAGCAAAAATCTCCCGAAGACTATCGTAAAAGATCTTACTACAAAATGAAAGGGGAACCATTTAAGTGGTGTATTGCTTCTTCGAGTCATATTTTCTAAATAAATCAAGAGCAATCCAAATTACTATCGTAAAAGATCTTACTACAAAATGAATACGTTCCTTTTCAAATGGTTCATAACATCCAAATGTACCTGGTCCAAAATTGTATCTTATCATCTCCGGCGGAGAAAGCTCGCCATATCTTCTATATCCCACATCAATATAATAGTTGGGCATTGTTTGTTTTTTATTTTTAAATTGTTGCAAGGACGAAAACTTTGTGGGGAGGGTGTAAACTGTAAAAGAAATAGACGTATGAAGTAGTGGAGTGACCTAAAGCTATGGTGGTCCGCGCGCCGTGGCCATAAAACTCATCTCCTATAAATGGTGTGAGACTACCTCATCGTCAAAGTTTCCCGTTCTCTCCTCGCTCAATCATCTTTTCCTGTCGTCAACGTTTTCACTTTGTATTTCCTAATCCGTATCCCCTGAAAACCCTTCTGTTCAATCGCCAAAACGACAGCTCAATCCGCAGCGCTACTCCTATCGATTGCGATTCATATACTTTAACTCCCTTTAACTAGGGTTTCTTTTTCCTTAAAAATTGTTCCCGTTAACATCTGTTAGGGGTTTTGAAAGGTTAGGGTTTCTATCGCCCTACAAATCTGGTAATTCCAACATTTTGATTTCCTATGGAGGCGGCCTCTAGTGTCGCCGTCGCAGCACGCGGCATTTCTATGTCGATGCCGTCGTCTCGCAAAGAATGGCGCGTTGTTTCCGATCATCCTATCCAAAACCCTGTTAACTCGGTACGCCTTTAGCCATTGCGCTCTCCTTTTCCCTTTACAACTATTAGGGTTTTGGGTTTCCTTTATCATAATGTGCGTGATGTTGATCTCACACTTAGGACTTGGACCGTTCAAAGTTAGGGCAGGGTGACGAGAGACTAATATATGAGGTAAATATGTGTTCTTTCGAGGTGGAGTTTTTGAGGGTTTTCTTCCGTATCTTCTGTCGGTGTCCCTGTTATTTATATTATTAAAACCAAGGTAGATAATAAAGTATGGTTTGGTTGATTGATAAGGTGCAGCAGGGTAGAGAATCCGTGGTTCTAGACTTCTTTTCGGACACTGTTGCAGGAGGTTCGGATCATGACTTGGGTCTCGATGATGTTGTGAAACAAAGGGAACAACTTCAGCATCTAGAGGTTAATATTAAAGCTCGTCGCATAGCAAGATCAGAAGTAATGGAGATGCAGGAGCGCTTTGATTCTCAAATTAAAGAGCACATTACTGCCAATCTTAAACTCCAGGTGTGTAGTTTGATCCCGGAATTTATGTTTCTTACCACATGGAACTTGTGTCTTACTTGGTATGTGGTGTATTAGGAGCAATTGCATGAAAGGGAAAAGGCCATAAAGGAGTTGCAAAGGACCTTGGCAGATAAAGACAAAGAACTCCATTCAATTAGATTAGACCATGAAGCGGTTTGTACTTGATAATAGGATCTGCATGGCTTTCTTCATATGGTGCTATATGTTAATACAAGAATGTCGACACATTTGACATACATATATAACTGTTATCCGTTGTTGTAGGCATGGGCTAAAGAGGACCTCTTACGAGAACAAAACAAAGAACTGGCAAGCTTTAGGTGTGTCTTTACATCTTACTGTCATAACTGTTGCCTTGGACTTTTGCATGCTCAAAGAAACGTTTCAGTCTTTCTTTTATGGTCTAAGTGCCCCTCTTGCTTACTCTTGTTCGAGGCTGCTTGAGTTGCACTCTTTGTGTTCATCAAGTTTATAATTCTTTGAAAAAGCAGAAAATGTATTTTTCCTTGATATCTTTTAATTTTGTATGGTGCTGGCTTTTTGCAAGTGTAAAATTGAACTGTTGGTGAGGGGTTTGTTATGCAGAATTAGCTTAAAACGTTTAAGGTGAAAGTCGACTATTTTAAGCACATTCTTAGCTCGAGTTTCTCTGCAAAAAGCAATTGATGTTATTGTTAGTCATGTGTGTTTTGTGGTGTAATTAGTAATTATGTTTTCTCTTTCAGGAGAGAGCGGGATAGTTCAGAAGCGGAAAGGTCTCAACATGTTAAAAAGATTCATGAGCTACAGGAACATATTCAAGAAAAGGACCAACAGCTGATTGAAATGCAGGAACAGGTAGTTGTGACTTGTGTGTGTGTTGATATGTTATTGGAAGAAAAGTTAAAAATGGTGTTGGGTTGTTTTCAGAATAGAGTTGCTCAAGAAAGTATGATATATAAAGATGAACAGATAAGGGAGGCACAGGCTTGGATAACACGTGCTCAGGAGATGGATGTGTTGCAGACGAATACAAATCACTCTCTGCAAGCAGAACTGAGAGAGCGCATGGAACAATACAATCAGCTGTGGCTTGGCTGTCAGAGACAGGTTATTTGATTTCTATTTTACATCATTAGAAAACCTGTTAATGTATTTTTCTGGTTGACAGTTTGCTGAAATGGAAAGGCTTCATCTGCATGCTGTCCAGAAGCTCCAGCTTGAGTTAAGAGAAAGGTCTGATGAGACCCAAAAGGAACCTGCTGCTGATGTACACAATGCAGAAATTGTTTCTTCGACACAGGTATTTGCAGAATCTTTTTCTATCATATTTGCAGAATCTTTAATGGCTTTGTTATTGTTTCAGACCAACCAAATCCCTGCTGCTCAAATATTACATTACCTTCCACCTGTGCATCCATTCGTTATGCAAAATGTGAATGCACATCAGTTTCATTCTTCTTGGCAAAACCAACAGGTGTGGGCAGATGATGAGAAAGAAAGTAAAGTGTCTTTCGATTTTTATTAAATGTTTTTTTTTTTTTTTTCTTTCAAGGCTGGTTCACAAGTGGCAAATGATGAGAAAGAAAGTAAAGTTTCTGGGAATGCGAATGAGAATGTTGGAGGAGGAAGACAGGTAAAAGTGGCGTTGGAATATTTTTGTATGGATTGGATTGGGGGGTTTAATGTTGTTAATATTTTGTCCAGGGTAGAGAAGCGGAATCACAGCAGTTTCAGAAACTGAATCATGTAAGTAAAGTAGTAAAATGAAAATAATTTTTTATATGTTGGATGGATACTGAGTTGGGAGTGGTACAGACGAATGAAAGCTCAACAGAGAATGATAAGAAGAGAAGAGTGCATCTTCATCTTCTTGATGAAGAATCTTTGCTTGCTTGTGTTGTTCGCACCATACCACCTGCTTCTGTTCCAGCTGGAAGAATACGCATCAGTCAAACGGTTAGACTACTCTCTTATCATATCAAAATATCATTCATATCAAATAACTTGTTTGCACAGCTTTTGAATAGGCTAAACAAAATGCTTGCGCCTCTAAGCTGGGCTGATTACAAGATAAAGTATGGACAACTTGCTGATTTCTTGGCAGTTCATCCCGAGGTGAGCTGTTGCTCTTATTACTAAACTACATTTATAGAATGAAACTGAAATTGTTTTTCAGTTGTTTTTCATTGAAGGGGACCATATTCAGGTCCGAGAGGGAGCACAGGAAATCATTGCTGCCATGGCGGCACATGCCAAGGTGCGTGCAGCCATGTCTTGTAATTCGTCATCACTGTTGCCTTCGGTTGCCGTGACTCCAATGAAGAAGAATGATTCCAGGTTCATCCACAACCTCATCACCCGTGTTCCTGGGCCCAGGTACTGTTTCCTTTTCTTTTTCGTTCCAATGTTATGTTGATTCATCAGTATTTGTGTCAGGTCTGCTGCTGCTTCTGCTTTGCCAACTTCCAGAAGATGTAAGTAATGTTTTTGCACTTTTTATTTCTCAAAGCCATATCATTAATATTTTCGTCCATGGAACAGGAATATTTTGTGTCTGATTAGATGGAGAGAGGCCTCATAATTTAAGCTTTTGTTTCCAAGAGGATCTCTATGCAAATTTACTCTTATACATAATATCTCTTGCATTCGGTTCAAAGGAAAAATTATAGACATTGCTAGGGTTGGCTTTTTAATCACCACTTTTGCGACAAGACTACAAACATGTCTCATGCCAAATTCAATATTTTTTTCTCTAAACTCTATCTTATACTTTCTCATTTTATATGTCGACGTTTAAAAATAAAAATAAGAAATGAAGGGGGTCGAGCCAAAACACATGTGCCGTGGTCCACAACTAAGACTATGACGTGACAAACTCAGATTTTTTTATATTTAAATTGAAAAGGAGATTGATAACTATCATTTAATGGAGGGAAATATTGTGCGACTTTTTTCTCACAACGTATCATGCCGGATTAGTTTTACCTCGGATAATCAGCTTCAACCGATCGTTCTCTGTAATCATCTCGGAGAACACACCGTTTCTCTTTGGATCCTTCCTTTTTTCCTCTAAAATTCAAATAGGCGTCTTTTCTCGATCTTTATCTATGTTCCTTAGAATTACTCAACTAAGCCTTACAGTAAACACAATATTGGTTCTTGTGGTTTGGTCCAACTTTTAATAAGAGTCTAATTTATGAAATTTTATTTTATGAGTTCTTAAGGTTTGAGTTAGCTTGTTGTTTTGGTCCATTGCCAGTAAAAAGTTAAATTTACTCTTTTGTAATTTTTTTTTAATTTTCTTTTAATTTGTTATTTATGTTATTCATTAGAAAAAAAAAAAAAAAAAAACCCCTCTCCATGATCCTTAAAACCAATCTCGACTTCCTCCGGCTGATTTCATTGCTATCGTCGGCATTTATGGTTGGAATCCTCCTGCTCCCATCACCACAACATCCATCACCGCTCCAGGCGTCGTCCGAGACAACAATGCGTCTCCCTCTAATTGTCGATCTTTCTCTTCTTTTTACGATTCGTACGCACACATACATTTGTCATCGGTGTATGTGTGTGTTTGATTTTGGAAGAGCCTAAACCTGCATTTCGGATTTCACTTTTACGCAACCGAGATAGCCCACAGAAATAATACGCGAAGGATGCCGCTGTGGTGCTTTTTCGACGAAAGACGCAATTCCATTTGGAGGATCGAAGGGGATTGAAACCCAGCAGCTTTCTCTTCAATCACATAATCCCCAACCAAATCAATCTGCTTCTGATTTCCTTTCAGATTCTGATTCAAATTAGCATCTAAAACCACTCCATTCGAATTTTCTACAGATTCTATTTCAATAACCATAGAGAAATTAACCAAATCGAACAATCAGATGCGAAAACCGATTCTGAACCCACAACCTCAGAATTAATTGACTCAACAGCTTTATTGTGATTGATAAACTCAGAATCGGGATCCCCATTGGCATTAGGCACGACTGTGTTCACGATTTCACAATCAATTGTATTATCGACTAAGCAATTAGCGTATCAGAATTACCAGTTGCGAAATTCGGCTCCAACTCAACAGAATTATTAGCTTCATTTGAAGAGATTATACCTGCTGAATTCGACCCACAGGCGCTTTTTTGCAAATTCGTTCCTCTTTTACTAATATCCAACATTAAAATCGAATTCATATCCTCATTTTTCGACTTCAAACTCGATCTCAAAGCCGCATCAGAGTTATCAATCGAAACATCAGGGTGGGGATTGGGATGGGGGTGGGGTGTAATTTTTCTTTTTTTAATTATCAAATAAACATTACAATTAAAGAAAAATGAAAAAAATATAAAAGGTAGTTTAGTCTTTTTACTTGGCCAATAGACTACTTCTGCAAGCTATATGAAACCTTGAGGACCCATAAAATGAAATTTCAAAAGTTGGACTTTTATTAAAAGTTGGATCAAACCACAGGGACCAATATTGTAATTTACTCTAAACCTTATAACCTTCAGTTTTTTGAGGTAATTTTTGGAAACTTAATTTTCTATGCTTGTCTTTAAAATATTTGTTATGGTCATATTTGTTGCGTGAAATTTCATTTTACTTCATTCGGTGAGTATTGTTAGTGTGCATGTATACAATATTTTGGACCGGACCAATAAATGAGTTGCCATATGTGACTATGTGAGTATAACATGTTGTATGATCACTGTAAACGAAAAATGTCATATGCAATAAACATGTGTCATAAATCTATGAGTTTACAGCAATATATGGCGTGTCCATGGCTTGACCACTACAACAAAGATAGAGGAATATATTAAATCAGGCAACTTGCTTACATAGGAGGATCTTGGTGATACAGTTACATGCTAGTTATAGCTATTAATAATATCCGATTTATTAATAATATCTTATATGGTGCTTAAAAATTTATGAATTAATGCAAATGGGTCATGATATTTAAATTGTATAAAGTTACATGCTAGTTATAGCTATTAATAATATCCGATTTAGAGTAAACTGCAAATTTGGTCCTTGTGGTTTGCACAAAAGTGTGACTAAGGTCCAAAAAGTTTTGGACTTGCATCAGTCGTCCAAAAAGCAAAAAGGTTTGTGGATTTGGTCTCTCTGAAACATAAAAGGACTATTATACCCTTTTAATTTCATTTTTCATTTTTTTAATACTTCTTTTAATAATTTTTGATTAAAAATTAAAACAATACAACCCCCACCCTCTCTCTCTCTCTCTCTCTCTCTCTCTCTCTCTCTCTCTCTCTCTCTCTCTCTCTCTCTCTCTCTCTCTCTCTCTGAAGATTAATTCGATTGGGTATGGCCATCGCCCAGACCATCCTCACCCAAGCACTTGCCGACGAGATCGCCCTTGTCGACGTCAACGCCGACAAGCTCCGTGGAGAATTGCTAGACCTCCAACACGCCGCCGCCTTCCTCCCACGAACGCAAATATCCGCTTCCGTTGACTATTCCTGCACTTTCGGATCAGATCTTGTGATCGTAACCGCCGGCGCCCGGCAGATAACCGGGGAGTCTAGACTCAACTTGTTGCAGAGGAACTTAGCTCTCTTCTCAAAGATGATCCCACCGTTGGCAGCAGGCTCGCCGGACACTATCCTACTCATCGTCTCGAATCCGGTCGATGTGTTGACTTATGTCGCTTGGAAACTATCCGGGTTTCCGTCAAATCGAGTTATCGGATCGGGTACAAACCTCGATTCATCTAGATTCAGGTTCCTCATTGCCGATCATCTAGATCTCAATGCTCAGGATGTGCAGGTGAGTTATTTTCAAAATTTATTCATCACTTTACCCATTTCGATTCTGGTTTGATTTCAATCTGTCATCTGGTACCCCGGGTACTCCCTTCTGTTCGTATTTTAGGCCTACATCATCGTCAGAGAACATGGAGACTCATCGGTGGCGTTATGGTCAAGCATAAGCGTCGGAGGGGTGCCGATACTTAGCTTTTTAGAGAGGCAACAAATCGCATACGAGAAGCAAACAATTGCGAAAATTCACAAAGAAGTTGTCGAGGGTGCATATGAAGTTATCAGATTGAAAGGTTACACGTTCCTCACTTCTTTTGATTGGTACTTTAGTGAGCTCTTACCCACAAAGTCGGCAATTGACCTCTGCATCTACCCAATCGAATACCGTTTCTGCTTTTAACCCCATCGACTTCACCGTCAATTTCACCGACATTTGCGTAAGGGTTGGGGGAACATAACCCAATTGAATACCGTTTGGCATGGGAGGAGCCATGGGGGAGAGTATCGGTGCTTGAATCACAAAATTGATCTCGAAAAGCTTCAATCCGAGTGTGGAGATGCACAAATCCGAAGTTAGAAAGAATCGATTCGATGTGTGAGAAAGGATCAATGGTGGGGACGGAATGGTTGCAGCAATGGTGTGAGATTTCTTATGTGGGTTTTTTCATCAGAAAAGGGGGGAGAGAGAGAGAGAGAGAGAGAGAGAGAGAGAGAGAGAGAGAGAGAGAGAGAGAGAGAGAGAGAACGCTGGTGGGGGTGGGGGGTTGTATTTTTTTTTAATTTTTAATCAAAAATTATTAAAAGAAGTATTAAAAAAATGAAAAATGAAATTAAAAGGGTATAATAGTCCTTTTATGTTTCAG
The DNA here is from genome assembly GCA_023525715.1 of Cichorium intybus. Taxonomy (NCBI): domain Eukaryota; kingdom Viridiplantae; phylum Streptophyta; class Magnoliopsida; order Asterales; family Asteraceae; genus Cichorium; species Cichorium intybus. The sequence continues at coordinate 876,549 of CM042014.1, read as the reverse complement.
AGGGACCAAATCCACAAACCTTTTTGCTTTTTGGACGACTGATGCAAGTCCAAAACTTTTTGGACCTTAGTCACACTTTTGTGCAAACCACAGGGACCAAATTTGCAGTTTACTCTCCGATTTATTAATAATATCTTATATGGTGCTTAAAAATTTATGAATTAATGCAAATGGGTCATGATATTTAAATTGTATAAAGTTTTTATGATTTAGATCTGACATGTCACAATTAGCTTATATTTCAAACTTTTATAAATTGTCATATTTGACATGTCAAAAAATAGTTTATAGTGAATTTTTTTAGAACGGCAAATCTATCCTACTCCTACTCCTGATTCCACCTATATCTCTTGCAAGATTTAAACCCTCAACCTCAAAAAGAGAGGACGACGTCTTTACCACTTGACCAAAATGTCATTGGCACGTTGTGGATGATCACAACCTTTTTTGTTAGTGTCAAAGGAATATAAAAAACAATAAATATATGATTAATCTAATCTCCTTCATCTATTAGTTAACTTTTCAGCTAACAACTAAATATTTTAACTAGTATGCAAAATGTTGTGCTATAGCTACCCCTATTTCATGTTGTACCCCCTAATAATCTATCAAATCAAAAAGGGTTTTATTTTATTAGTTTTTTAATCAATATAACCCCATTGATTTGACTAATTGATTTGTTTTATCTCAATTTCGCGTTTTATTGTTTTTTCGTTTATTATTATTATTATTATTATTATTATTAAATTTATTATTATTAGCTTCATAAAATAAAATTATAACCCTTCGTGTTTATTGATAATCTAATGCCTCTTTTTTATTCGTTCAAATTTATTCAGTCTTTTATAAATCAAGTGGTTGAATTAGAATTTATTTTTTATAAAATCCTTTGGGTTATACCATTTGTAAGTAACCGAAATTCATGTTATTATTAGCCGGAAACCGTCATTCTTGGTCCGTCGACTCAGTCGTAATTTTAGATCAAACTTTGCATCATATTATTATTTATATTGTTATTTTTATAATTTCGTTCGAATTTGACATAACCGTTTTGATATAATTTGTCATAATTTTATAAAATTCTAAACGTCGTTTGTTGTGTCGTAATTACTTTAAAAATTATTGTTTATTGTAATAAAACGTAAAAATTATAAAAGTTAAATTCATTAATTTGACATAACCACTTTGGTATAATTTGACATAATTTTATAAACTTATAAACGTCGTTCGATTTGCCATAATTACTTTTAAAAAAACTATTGTTTATTGTTACTAAAACGTAAAAATTATAAAATATAAATTCATTGTTATTGTTTTTCTAATAATAATAATAATAAATCAAATACTATTAATAAAAAAAGAAAACAAACAAACAAAATAAACAAAATACAAAAGAAAAAAACAACAAAAAGACGAAAAATCAAATCAGGAAGGTACGATTAGATAGTAGGGAATGTATGTATAGAATCACCCGTATGCAAAACATACCCATATTAAAAATTGAACCTGTAATTCATGAGAAATTGTTTAGGCGAGCATGTAGATGATTAAAAGTCAACTCGAAGCTTCTAGTGAGATGTCATTGAACCATGATTTTTATCCATTTTGTCATGGTAATAATTTTAAGGGTATTGGTAAAAAAACCCTTCATAATGATTTTATGATTTCTCATCAATTGATGTTTTCTTTTAATATTTACTTTTAATATATATATATATATATATATATATATATATATATATATATATATATATATATATATATATATATATATATATATATATATATATATATATATATATATAGCAGAAAGATCAAATAAGAAGTAAAATTATGGTAAGAAGGTAAGAAGTTTTTTATTTACTTAATTTTTTTTACGAATCACCAAAATGAATCAATAGATGAATAAAAAATAGCATGATTCATTGAAAAAAATTACTAAAATAACATATTGATGAATCATTTTTAGTAAATTAAGTTTTTATTTACGTTACGGACAATTTTAGTGAATAACAAAAAAAGAATCGTAAAAATGAATCATCGAGTTCTTTTTTCGAGAATTTTTTTTTGTGAATCATGTTATTTTTGCATCATTTATTGATTCATTTTGTTATTTCGCCGAAAAAATATGTAAATAAAAAACTTTTTACATTTCTACCAAAAATTCCCTTCTTACCGGATCCCAATTATATATATATATATATATATATATATATATATATATATATATATATATATATATATATATATATATATATATATATATATATATATATATATATATATATATATATATATAGACGTGTTATTTGGTCGATTAAATTGGGTTTCGGTTAAGTCGATTTTTTAATTTTTCTAAATTAATCGTAACCAAACTAAATAAAGTTCGGTTAAATCGGTTTTGGTTTAATTGATTTTAGTTTATTCGGTTTGGTTAAATCGATTTCGGTTTAATTTAACCAAAACAAATAATGTTCCGTTAAATCGATTTCAGTTTAATTTGTTTCGATTTATTCGGTTTGGTTAAACGGTTTCTGTTTAATTTAACCAAACCAAATAAGGTTCGGTTAAATTGGTTTCGGTTGATTCGATTTAGGTTTATTCGGTTTGGTTAATCGGTATCGGTTTATTCAATTTGGTTAATCGGTTTAGGTTTATTCGATTTGGTTATTCGGTTTCGGTTTATATATATATATATATATATATATATATATATATATATATATATATATATATATATATATATATATATATATATATATATATATATATATATATATATATATATATATATATATATATATATATATATATAAACCAAAACCACTTAACCAAACTGAATAAATCGAAACAAATTAAACTGAAATCGATTTAACCGAACATTATTTGGTTTAGTTAAATTAAACCGAAATCGATTTAACCAAACTGAATAAATCGAAACCAATTAAACCGAAACCGATTTAACCGAACCTTATTTGGTTTGGTTACGATTAATTTGGAAAAATTAAAAAAAAAAACCGACTTAACCGAAACCCGATTTAATCGAAAAAATAACACACACACACACACACACACACATATATATATATATATATATATATATATATATATATATATATATATATATATATATATATATATATATATATATATATATATATATATATATATAACATATTAAAAGTAAATATAAAAAACTCAATTGATAGGATATCATAGAATCATTATGTAGGGATTTTTTTTTAAGATAACCCTAATTTTAAATGGGTGTTGGTAAAAGAAACTCATTGATGAGACATGCGTGTGTGCAAAGACAAACATACACACCTACACTCATATGTCATATGACATGTGGGTTCATTTAATATCACCCTTTTAAATTCTTAATAGTTGTAAATAGTTAAGTATGTATTGAATGATTTGACCTGATTGACATGTTCCATTGCTAGGTAATCTTCTATTAGTTATAAACTTATAATCATTACTCTCGTTCCAACTATAATCATCCATGTTAACCAATCTTTAGAAGTTGCCCTCGCCGACTAATGTTTATAACTAGGGGTTAGACCCTGCGCGTTGTGGTGGAATTCTGAAAACACTTAAACGTAACATATAACTTGTAATAAATTTATTATAAGCAATAAAGATTCTTTAAGAAAGCATGCACAAACATGTAAAAAATTATTTATAAATATAAAGTTACAAAAAAAAATTCGTAAAAAAATACATTGTAAAATTAGATGTAAATATAGTTGTAAAAAATTACAAATAAAAGCCTAAGTTTTAAAAAAAATATTAAAAGAATGCAAAAAAAAAAAATTTAAAAAAAGATTGGACAAAATTATAAATAAAATCTAAAATCTGGATTAAACCTATAAAAAAATAAAATTAAGGGGCATACTTGAAGTTGAAGTAGGGATTTTAGGCTGGTCCAATTTGGTGTTGGGTGGGCCGGATATAGAGCTAGATCTTTATCGGGTCGAGTATAGATCCGATCCGACACAAAAAAAATGAGGGGAAAGAAGTTGCTAAGAAGAAGAATAGAACCCACAACCTTCAGTATACAAGGGTATTGGTAAAAAAACCCCCTCATAATTATCCTAGGATGTCCCATCAATTGGAGTTTTCTTTTTAATATATATATATATATATATATATATATATATATATATATATATATATATATATATATATATATATATATATATATATATATATATATATATATATATATAGGCGTGTTATTTGGTCGATTAAATTGGGTTTCGGTTTAAGTCGGTTTTTTTAATTTTTCTAAATTAATCGTAACCAAACCAAATAAGGTTCGGTTAAATCGGTTTCGGTTTATTTTGTTTGGTTAAATCGATTTCTGTTTAATTTAACCAAAACTAAAAATGTTCGGTTAAATCGATTTCTGTTTAATTTGTTTCGATTTATTCGGTTTGGTTAAGCGGTTTCGGTTTAATTTAACTAAACCAAATAATGTTTGGTTAAATCGGTTTAGGTTTATTCGGTTTGGTTAATCGGTTTCGGTTTATTCGATTTGGTTAATCGGTTTCGGTTTATTCGATTTGGTTAATCGGTTTCAAAATTTTGGCAATCATACATGAATCATTTCTGCTTTAATCGTAGCACTGAAAGAACTGTATTAGATGATTGATGATTATTTAAGTAATTTTATATTTTATTTTATTATTTTCATTTATGCAAACGAACAAAACATATAAAAGTGTATTCAATCAAAACGTTAAAAATTAGAAAATTAGTACGTCAAAAATTAAAAAAAATAGTAAATTACAACGTTAAATAATACAAACGAACAAAACGTAAAAAAAAACATTTTAGAAAATATATTCGAACTAAACGTCAAAAAGTTAGAAAATTATTTAAATTATAAATACCAAAATAAATAAATAAATTAAATAAAAATAATATATATATATATATATATATATATAAAAGAAAACCCAAATTGATGGGACATTCTAGAATAATTATGAGGGGGTTTTCTTAAGATGACCCGTATACAAACCACTCCCCCAACCACTGATCCAACGTTGAACAATAACTACTTCTTCAAAAAATAAATATAAAGTAAAAGAGAAATATTGTTCATTGATTTGACATTAGCTAAAGTAACCTATTTTGTAAAATCTATCCTATATAATAAAAGAAAGCTATAAGTGCCACATGGCAGGATTCTACAGCTACATTTTGACAAGTGTCACCTTATTAGAACTTCACTGATTTAATTCCCGCCTAAAATCTTTTTTTCCTATTTTCTACGTTTCTTCCTTTTTACCCTCAAATCAAATTCAAATTTCCCCATATTTTGTCTCAAATTTCGGTCCACTCAATTAAACTTCCCACTATTATTTTGCCTCAAATATCGGTCACTTTGGAGATGTGTTTCCCGCTTATATGATTATTTCTCTGTAAGCTTATCGTATTAAGGGATGATTGCTGATATTTTGCAATTCAAATCAATTCCAATATATTATTTTAGGCAACCACTCAATCATATCCATTGCAATGTTTAATGTATTCCTGCATATATGTATCAACATCTTCATATATTCCGATTGACTCCCCTTCTACATCCTCGCACTTTGCAACAATCGTCTCTATAGCTCTCTTTCTAGACCACAAAGAACCACCGCCGCTCAGCCCTTTGTAGAAACCCTAGACACCACCACTTACCACCGACTCTACCTTCATGAACTCCCATATACACACACGCACCACCATGATCTTTTTTGGCACTCTCGGTTCTCTTCCTCTCTCTCATTCTGCTTTCAAATCACAGATTAGCGTTTTGATTTTTTGCTATTAACTCGGTTTTCATGGTCTTGTGCAGGTCAAATGAATCAAAAAGATTATCAGAGGAACAAGAAAACAAAAGAAAATGTTATACTAGATTAATAGTGGAACAAAAAATCAAACGAACATGAACTCCTTTGGTAATCTTGGTCCTCCCCCTCTCTATATCTGGTTTCATTTTCGTTTTTTGGGGGGTTTTCTAGATATGCATTTTTGCTTGATTTTAAAAAAAGACACTTTTTTTGTCAATTTCGTTTAATCCTAATTCTTTCCGTAGGATTATTGCATGATACGGGTCATGGTCCATTCAGCCATTTGCTTGAGTGAGAGTCCCTATCGTAGGTTATCAAATGCTCCAAATGGTAACTCTTACATTTGGTCTAAATAATTTTAAGGGCATGTTTGGTTAATTGGTTTGCAGATTCTGACGGAATTGGAATTTCAGATTCCATTCCATAGCATATTTTATTATCATATAGACAGATTCAGATCTGTCAGAACCCTTTAAATTCCATGATAGTCTTTACGAAACCTAGGGGAGGTGCTTGAAATTCAACTCTATTCTTCCATTTTTTAATTAAAAAGACTAAAATACCCACATTATTTAGTCATTGAAATAAATCAAAATAAAAAAGTTAGTTATACATGTTTACCCTTTATTTGTTCTCTAAGGTATAAAAAATATTGAATCTTCATAATTTGTATGTATTTTAATTTACATGAGAACGTAATTGCTTCTTATGGAAATGCCCTATAAATGCAAGTAACTTATAGTTCATGTGGTCCTTATTTAAAAGGTTCCGATCCTCCCCTGCCACTTTTTTACCTACACAGACTTCAAAAGAAAACTTTTTTATATGACATTGTTGCAAATGGTCAAAACATTATAGATGTTAATACGTGTTTCATTACCTAAAACTTTAACTTCATCCTGATAATTTAGTGATTAAATATTAATTTTCTTTTTATGTTTTGCAGATTGATGACATTGTAAGTAAACGTAGGACGCCAATACACACGGTACGCTAGAAATAACAATGTACTTTTGTTTATATATTTATTATGGTATCCTAATTTCGTTAAACTTGGAATATTTTGCAGGTAGAGATCTAACTTTTTCTGATAATATTTTCTAGGGGGTATTATGGTTTCTTCATTCTTGATTCAATGATATTAAAATATTACAATTTTTTTCTTTTGCTTTCACACAGATGACCAGAAGAAGGATACAAACCTCATATAACAAGAGGTAGCAAATCAAGACTTCATTCAAAGATGTATATTTTAATCACAAACCTTATATGGTCACATTGTTCTTATATGTCTGTTTAGACAAACAATTTATCTGATCCCTTTCAATTTAATTACACAAACTAATAGAATGTATTAAATATATAGACGTTGTTGGGATGGTTAAATGCTCATTTCTTTTCATTTACACTGTTTATATAGTTTAAAGAACGGACAATTTTTGTTTATTTTGGTACTTACCACAAACAAGTATCATTTATCTATAAAGGACTTCATACATACAATACTTAAACAGAAAAATAACAGGCCTAAGTCCTCTAATCTTAAGAGTTGTATGCGTATAAATTTGAGACATTAAAACCACTCTGTTCGAACATTACATAGAGCCTAGAATTTAATCTGATCTGCATCAAACGTTGACTTTTCAAAATTTTCATTATATTGGTAATTTAATTTGCTAAAAATCACGGGCAACTTCATGTCCATTTACAAAGTTTTAGTTCCTCTTTCAATATTTTATCTTACTTTTTGTTTTTGTGATGCGTCAGAATTATGCAAGTGACGGTCTTTTACCATAAAGCAAGGATTAAACTAAACTAAATGTGAATTTAACACTTTTTAAATTAAAGTTTCAAAATGATATTTATAATTTTCCAATTGAATATAATGGGATTTTTTAATTATTTTTTTCTAAAAATAATTTGGATTTTTATAGATTTCTTGAAAATTTTCATAAGACATTAGCTCTTATAATAAAATGTGTATGTAAGTAACTAACTATGGTTCACCGTTTAATAAATTTAGTGTATGTATTGTCAGTATTAGATAAATTTTCTGTAATGGTACTTAAACAAATGTTAATATAGGGATTTTTTTACTTTCTCTATAATTGTATTTTAACAAATGTTAAGTATTGTCGTTTATTTTTGTTATTTTTATTTGACAATCTGTCTAGTACACGGTTTTAAACAAGTGTTATATATAGAACTAGGATATGAACAAAATTCGTCTGAACGGGTCCTAGGAGGCTGCGCTCTTTATTTAGTCTTGGGTGGTCCCCCTACGGTCTAGTTGGGTCAAACGATCTTTGCGGTAAGTAGACCATCTAAGAATATTAAAATTTTAAACTAGGCAATAAAGCCAAAAAATCGATACCGAAAGGAATGCATAAAAGTGAATCGAAAACTAACATCTTAGAATGAGACAATACAACTGAGAAAAAAATATTTGAGGTGGAAAAAATGCTTCGAAGAAGTACTCGAGTCATTGAGATCGGTCCAAGACCACCTAGACTTACTTAAGACCCAACTAAGACCAACTCAAAAGGATTTTTTAAAACCTGATTTACAGCAAAAGTGAGACCAATCGTAAACAAATATGAGACCGACCCAAGACTATTTGAATTTTGAAATCAAGAATCGAACCAAGATTGTATGGTCTAAGTGTTCACCTCTAATGTATATATTATTAGATGATATTTAGATATATTTTGGCCCCTCTTTGCATCGGCCCTCATAAATCCCTCGTACAATAGTATACATTAATGATTAGGATTAATTTCAATATTACTCTACAAACTTTAGGTTTTGATTTCATTTGGTCACTAATATTTTTTTCAATATTTAGACTCCCTAAAATTTTAATTTACCTATTAGAAAAAAGAAATGACTTAGTTTGGTCATAGTTTCACTGGTGACACTTAGAACATGTGGCATTTTTATTTTTTAAAAGTAAAAATTAAAAATTAGATTTATATACATTGAAAAATTAATGTTAAATCTTGAATTTGTGTTTTTTTATTCATTGCTAACATTTGTTTCTCTTGTGTAAATCTCTACTAAATCTCCATCATGACATTATTTTCAACCTCTAATAGGAGATCTTCAAACCACCTTCGAGTTCATTTACTGTAAAAGTCGACTTCCAACTTAGGGTTTATCTCCACATACATCTTTGATGATAACGCATCGTCTATGTGTGTGTGTGTGTGTGTGTGTGTGTGTGTGTGTGTGTGTGTGTGTGTGTGTGTGTTTTGACAACCCTAAATTAATGCCCATATATTTGATGATAACACTAGGAATCGACCCCCTCCCTTATTGAAGCTCTTGCTCTCGAATCACCACCACAGTCGATTTGATGTTCGCTGAAGTAAATCAAAAATCTACCAAAGTAAATGACATCTTCCAGAGTAAATGACATCCTCCCATGAATATTAATCAATCTTCACATCAGTCTTAATTCATAGTTATTCTATAACATGATCGACAGTGGATGTTCTAAAATAGCCAACAACTAATCATTGATTAAACATGCTAATATTGAGCATAATAGTATTGATGAAAACAATAATATCTTGTTGGGGTGGCACAGCGGAAAGGGCTCCAACAAAACATGATCAAGTACTTCGACAAACATTCTCTGAATATCAAGACTAGTGAGTAATACGAAAATTGAGAAATGAGAAACACAAGGATATAAAGTGTTTCACCCAACAGTAAGTCATGCTACGTCTACTATGAGAACCAAGAGAAATTTCACATTGATAATCTTCAATGTTTTACAAGAGAGAATCTATGACTACACTCTAATTTTCATTGGACATATTACAATGCATAGATTTGGAGATATATAAATAGCGAGATATGGAAGGCTGAACACGTAAGTCTTGGGTGTGAAGAGGAAATGACAAACTAGCCCCGCACATAGTCACTTTATAGGAGGTGAAGTGACTATTCCATGCTCCCCATACCGTCCCTTACACAGAGCACTTTTCTTCGCGTGTTCGTAATATATTTTTGACAGCGGAGGTGGCTATACCAGAAAGAGTCTGACCAAGACTTTGGTCCGAGATCACCCAATTGGTCTTTGGTATAAGTGCTTCCCTTCAAACGAGACTATGACTGTCCGACTATGCCTCTGCAACTTCTGTCAAACTACACTTCGTACAAGGGCCACCTCTATTCCTTCAAGAAATAACTATTTTGTCTGAACTTTGTATTGGTCGAATGAATACTGCTGATACATCTTCTTCTACTGATGACATGTTCACGACTGTGAACGTAGCCCTGGCTACAACTGTCACTGTGAACATCAGTCCGTATATGATATGATGAATGGCTTCCTCGGAAACAACTCCTCGGTCCGGACTTAGTTCTTGCTTTTGTCACACCCGTTTAGTCCGATAACCAGTTTGTTATCAACTGACTCAAGCTGTCTGTCTTGGATACTGCCTTTACTATATGCCTCAACCGCGGACATGATCCCTGATCTGGATGAAGCAACGACTTCGGTCCTGCAGATTTTCATCTCTTTGGTTTTCAACCTTCTGCTGATCTTCTGAAGGAATACTTCCTTCCACCCGCTGATCCACTATGGTTGATATGACCGGAGCGAAGAACTCCCACTTGACCGAAAGACTGAGGACTTGTCTGAGATGCACACCTCAACAGTACTGGCTAGTCTCGCCTCTGTTTCTGGTTGCTTCAGACATTAGATCCTCTTCGGTTGTCTTGGAATGCTCTGGTTCAGATTAGGCTCCACACTTGCTCAACATATCTTTCTAGTGATTAGGGTAAGCTTATTATTAGAGCCAATCATGTATTTTGAGGGTTGGTTTGATTACCAGTTAGTTATAGTGAGAGCTTACCAGTTTGATCGTTCTTGTTCAAGGACAACCTTGTGTTTTAAGACATAGTATGCAGAATATTTCATTTTGTTTTCCTTTTCATTCTTGTTTGTTTAGCATGCAGTATGGGACAAATTGGTTCTTACCATTAAAGTAGTTGTAATCGAAACTTGAATCTGCAATCAACTCATTCGAATAATACATTTTTTTCTTGAAAACTTGTTCTCAACATTAGAATGATAGAATAATTTTTGTTCCATGAGTTCAATTTCTTATAAAACTTCTTATTAGACCGACTGTTGACAAGAAATGCCCTATCATCTCCTAAACTATCATTATCATCAACTGCCTATTCTTCAGCATTCAAAGGTCTGTATTGAATTACTTGTTGTGGATCCTTCGAATGAGATATTGATCTCCCTCTTACTTCATTAGACACGAGATCTAATGAACCTCCAAAAGACTTATCTATAATCACATCAACAATATATTTTTTATGTGATTTGAGAACAACATAGAGATTAAGCAAACTATATGAATCCATATTCTCGTGACCTTTTACCATCATTGACACAAGTTTCCATTATGTTATAAGAGAGTGAAGAAAAGTAACATTGATTTCTTATGTAATTTTTGAAATTTGATATTTCTCACGTTTGTTACAAAGGATGCTAAATTTCTCAAACATTTGATCCCAAGTTTCATGAGATTTATTTAAAATCGCAAAATTCAGCTAAAATGTTTGTAATCTTAATTTTACGTTTTTACCAGTTCCTTCATACAAGTCTGTTAACCTATACCACATGTATTGTGCATTTTTGTACATGAACAAAGATGTTTCCTGGATGGCCATACCTTAATTCATGACGATGATGCTTATCATGAAAATACTTCATTTCTACTAGAAGTTTCACCATTGTGATGACATATACTAAGATAACTGAGCTTAACATATTAAAAGTGTTGGATTAGGTGTCTAAGCCATGACTAATAATTAGTATTTATCTAATTAATAGTACCATAGTCTATTTGGGTTGCCTTCAAAGCAGGAGGTTTGGTAGAAAGTCCGGTAGAGAGAAAGATTGATTTGTTATCTGATTAATAAATCAATAGAAATTAAATATATGGTTTATTAATATATTAAAGTGATAATATATTAATTAGAAACTATATTAATTAATTAGAAATTAATCTGGAATTAATTGGAATTAATTTGGTGATTAAATTAATTAATTAAAGGTGCAGGGACTAAAACTATAATTATTCAATAGTTGAGTAAGTGGCTGCTTAAGTGAGTGAGTGGCCAGCGAAATTTATATATAGTAATATATAAATTTCAAAATATATATATATATATATATATATATATATATATATATATATATATATATATATATATATATATATATATATATATATATATATATATATATATATATATATATATATATGAGAGATAATTATAGTTTGAATAATTAAGATAAAGGTTTATCTTAATTTGAATTAAAAAAGGTTTATCTCTAACGCTTATCTGGTTATCTGCTGGAGGCTATAAATAGGGAGCCTCTCACCCTCATTTGTCTGCGCCATTTATTCCCAAGCTCTCTGCATTTTCGTGACCTACTTGTTCCCTGGGTGTGACTGCATTTGAGGCAAGAGATTTCTGTTGCTTTGCTTCCAAGATTCATAAAATGATGGTTTTTCTTAATATTTTCTTTTAGTTTATTTTTCCTGAGCCTTTAGGATTTGTTGTATGTTTAATTAGAAGAAAACTTAGATCCTTATAGGTTGCATGTGAACTTAGGTTATTTTAGTTCATAGTTGCAGAAAACCTTTCAGTGGTATCAGAACTTTTTGGTTGTTTTCTTGTTAAATTGCTATAACTATTATCCTTAAAATTGGGGTTTAATGTTTTTAAACCCTAATATGGCCAATTCGAAAATTAGGGTTAGGGTTTTGAAAACCCTAGCCCCTCCCCTCCTAGTTGGCGCTTTTTGTGATTAGGGTTTAGAAGGCTTTCTATTTTTGGTAACTTTAATTGTTTAAATAGATAAACCTTAAACCTCTTATCCTTAAAATCGAAAATTAGGGGATAACGATAGGTTTAAATTAATTTGATTATTTTGTGATACCTATCTTAGAATTAATTAATTTAATTAATTGTTTAATTAAAAGATAATTAAAAGGATTTTAATTAATTTTGATTTAATGATTTTAAATTCCGAAGATTAAGAGATAAATCCATAAATATTTTAAAAGTTTAAAATATCTAAATTTAATTAATTGGTTAATTAAAAGATAAATTTAAGGTTTAATTTAATTTTAAAGTTAATTGTTTAAATCGACAATAAATTAAAAGATAAACCCGAAGCAATTTTTTAAAGGTTTAAAAAAATTACATATTATATATATTATAATTAGGAAGTTATTATTATATGTATAAGATTAAAATGGTTAGTCAAATCATTAGTAGGCTTCATTCACGAAACTGATCTATAAAGTGGGTATAAGGAGATTGCCTATAAAATGATGGTCTAATGGGGTGAACACTCTCGCCTGATCAGTGGAAGGTCGTTAGCCGAACAGATTTGATAGGACCGCCTAATGATCACTAAAAGTATAATGATTCAATGTACTAGAACATTTAATAAAATCCCAATCTAGTTACTTTAGGAAAAATGTGAATTGGTGCTAATCCATGAAATTGCACATTGCACTTTATGAAACATTGATGGAGCGTGTGTGGTTTACCGGCACGCCAATTGGGGTTCATAAAGAGTTACAATGGGGTTCTCGGGTGTTGTCATTGTTGATGGAGCGTGTGTGGTTTACCGGTACATCAATTAGAGATGACAACTGACCCCGAGAGTACCAAGCTAATTTGCATGGTCATTCACACTCGGTTTGTGATCCTCGGTATCCCAGTCACAAACAGTGGGGCACATCCGAGATTAAAACATGCTATTGAACAGTTCAATAAATCTCAATGAATCTAGGAATTCCATTATAATATGATTATTTTTCCGCGGTGGAATTGGCTGAATCGTCATTCGCCTACCTTATAAAATTTACAATATTGGTTACGGCATCCCTCTTCGAGATTGTAAATTGTTATTGTAGGATCCTAGCCTTATATTTATTATTGGGTTATTATAAGGACTATTATTAATATCTAATTAAAACTATCTTCTTTTATAGATGTCTTCTACTGATAAATCCGCCCCCCACTCTAACTCCAATGTTACCTCTATCTTGTCATTGTGCTCCAAAGTTACGTTGGACGGTACCAACTACAATGACTGGATCCGTAACATTAAGACGCCTCTAAGGTTTGAACATAAAGAGTATGTTCTGGAAACCGAGCTTGTTGAAATTGATCCCGATACTGCTACTCCCGAAGAAATTGCTCAATACATAAAACATTCTGATGATGCAACCAAAGTGGCTTGCATCATGATATCTACAATGAACCCAGAATTGCAAAGAATATATGAAGACTACTGGCCCTATGAGATGCATAAAGAGCTGGCAGAAAAGTTCCGCAAGCAGGAGCGCATCGAGAGGCGCGAGGTAGTCAAAGTCTTCACCAATGGGAAGCCAAGGGATGGAGAGTCCATCTGCAACCACGTGCAGAGGATACAAGGATACGTGGAAAGGCTTAGGAAGCTTGAGATGCCAGTTCACGAGGATTTGGCTGTAGATATAGTGCTAAATTCTCTGCGTAGTTTATATGACCAGTTCACGCTGGCGTATCATTTGAACAACTCTCAGGCCACTCTGGCCGAACTGCATCGCATGTTCCGCACCGCCGAGGACGGAATGAAGGGTAAAAGTGTACCCGCAGCAAATGAAGTCGTCCTGGCCATTACTGGTGGAAAGGGGAAGAAGAGAAAGGGCCCTCCCAAGCAGAATTGGAGGAAAAAGGTCCATGTTGGGTCATCCAGCAGTGGGACGAAACCCAAAGCTTCTGGCATTCCTCACAATGCCAATCCCAAGGAGGCAGAGTGCTTTTATTGCAAAGCTCAGGGCCATTGGAAGAGAAGTTGCCCTACATATCTGCAAGATTTGAAGGATGGCAAAGTCAAGCCGACTTCAGCAGGTATTTACACTATCTTTAAAAACTCACCATCTTCCAGTTCTTGGGTCCTTGATACAGTATGTGGTTTTCACATTTGTTCAGATTTGCAGGGCCTAAGGGAAAGCAGGGAGGTGGAGCAAGGTAGACTCAACCTGATCATGGGGAATAGGAGATTGTCGCCTGTGACTAAGATCGGGACTTATATTTTAGTGCTCACTAGTGGTGTTTGTTTAAAATTTTAAATTGTTGCTATTCGCCAGAAATGGCAAGGAATATTATTTCATTTCATGCATTGTTTAAACAAGGTTTACAGTTTTCGTTTAATAATAGTAATGGTTCTATTTCTGTTTTTCAAAATGGCATTTCTGTATTTACTGCTTTACCTTGTGATGGTGTGTATGAAATTGTGCAATGTGTAGACAATTTAGGTCATAGTGTAAACTTTATTGATTCTTCTAGTGGTGTAGAAAAGGCGTGCTTGTGGCAAGACGACCCTTGCATCCTCTGCACGTAACCTTGCATCCTCTGCACGTGGTTACAAATGGACTCTCCATCTTTTGGCTTCGCATTGGTGAAAGCTTTGACTACTTCGCGCCATTCTATGCGCTCCCGCTTGCGGAACTTTTCCGCCAGCTCTTTGTGCATTTCATAGGGCCAGTAGTCCTCATATATTCTTTGCAATTCCGGGTTCATTGTGGATATCATGATGCAAGCCACTTTGGTTGCATCATCTGAGTGTTTTGAGTATTGAGCGATTTCTTCGGGAGTGGCATTATCGGGGTCAATTTTGACTAGCTCGGTTTCCAGAACATACTCTTTATGTTCAAACCTAAGAGCCATCTTGATGTTACGGATCCAGTCATTATAGTTGGTACCGTCCAACGTAACTTTGGAGCATAATGACAAGATAGAGGTAACATTGGAGTTTGATTGGCGGGCGGTTTGATCAGCAAAAGACATCTATAAAAGAAGATAGTTTTAATTAGATATTAATAATGATCCTTATAATAACCCAATAATAATTATAAGGCTAGGATCCTACAATAACACTTTACAATCTCGAAGAGGGATGCCGTAATCAATATTGTAAATTTTATAAGGTAGGCAAATGACGATTCAGCCAATTCCACCGCGGAAAAATAATCATATTATAATGGAATTCCTAGATTCATTGAGATTTATTGAACTGTTCAATAGCATGTTTTAATCTCGGATGTGCCCCACTGTTTGTGACTAGGATACCGAGGATCACAAACCGGGTGTGAATAACCATGCAAATTAGCTTGGTACTCTCGGGGTCAGTTGTCATCTCTTATTGATGTGCCGGTAAACCACACACGCTCCATCAACAATGACAACACCCGAGAAACCCATTGCAACTCTTTATGAACCCCAATTGGCATACCGGTAAACCACACACGCTCCACCAATGTTTAATAAAGTGCAATGTGCAATTTCATGGGTTAGCACCAATTCACATTTTTCCTAAAGTAACTAGATTGGGATTTTATTAAATGTTCTAGTACTTTGAATAATTATACTTTTAGTGATTATTAGGCGGTCCTATCAAACCTGTTCGGCTAACGACCCTCCGGCCTCCACTGATCAGGCGAGCGGTGGGCGAGAGTGTTCACCCATTAGACCGCCATTTTATAGGCAGTCTCCTTATACCCACTTTATAGACCAGCTTCGTGAATGAGGCCTACTAATGATTTGACTAACCATTTAATCTCATACATATAAAAAATAACTTCCTAGTTATAATATATATAAGATGTAATTTTTTTAAACCTTTAAAAAATTGTTTCTGGTTTATCTTTTAATTTATTGTCGATTTAAGCTATTAAATTTAAAATTAAATTAAACCATTAAAAGCCGATTTAATTATCTTTTAATTAACCAATTAATTAAATTAAATAAATTTGATATTTTAAACCTTTTAAAATATTTCTAGATTTTATCTATTAATTTTTCGCAATTTAAACCAATTAAATCGAAATTAATTAAATCCTATTAATTATCTTTTAATTAAACAATTAATTAAATTAATTAATTTTGCAGATAGGTGTCACAAAATAATCAAATTAATTTAAACCTATCATTATCCCCTAATATTCGAATTAAAGGATAGGAGGCTTAAGGTTTTATCTATTTAAACAATTAAAGTTACCAAAAATAGAAATCTTACTAATGCCTACCTAAATTCACGCCAAGCAGGGGGGAGGGACTAGGATTTTCGAAACCCTATCCCTAAAACTCGAATTGGCCCTATTAGGGTTTAGAAACAATAAACCCTAATTTTCAGGAAAGCAGTTATAGCAATTTAACAAGAAAAACAACCAAAGGCTCTGATACCACTGAAAGGTTTTCTGCAACTATGAACTAAAAATCCTAAGTTCACATGCAACCTATTTAGATATAAGTTTTTCTACTAGTTAAACATATAACAATTCCTAAAAGGCCAGAAAGAATTAAACTAAAAGAAAGATTAAGAAAAACCAACTTTTATAGTAACTTGGAAGCAAAGCAACAGAAATCTCTTGCCTCAAATGCAGTGACACCCTTAGCTGGAGCTTGGCCGAAAATTCCTTGGGGAGAGAGAGTCAGAAAACGCAGGTATTAGGGTTAGAGAGCCTCCCTATTTATAGGCTCCATGTGGTGATCAGATAATCGTTACGGATAAGCCTTTTTGAATTCGAATTAAGATAAAACTATTATTTTAATCATTCAAACCATATTTTATATATATATATATATATATATATATATATATATATATATATATATATATATATATATATATATATATATATATATATATATATATATATATTTCCGCCACCACACTCACTCACTAGAACTGTCAAATTAATTCTAATTAATTCCAGAAAAATTTCTAATTATTATAGTTTCTAATTAATATATTATCACTTAAATATATTAATAAACTATTTATTTAATTTCTATTGATTTATTAATCACATAATAAATCAATCTTTCTCTCTACCGGGCTTTCTACCAATCCTCCAATTATGAGGGCAACCCAAATGGATTATGCTACTATTAATTAGATAAATACTAATTATTAGTCATGACTTAGACACCTAATCCAACAGTAGACTCAACCTGATCATGGGGAATAGGAGATCATCGCCTGTGACCAAGATCGGGACTTATAGTTTAGTGCTCAGTAGTGGTGTTCGTTTAGAACTTTTAAATTGTTGCTATTCGCCAGAAATGGCAAGGAATATTATTTCATTTCATGCATTGTTTAGACAAGGTTTACAGTTTTCGTTTGATAATAGTAATGGTTCTATTTATGTTTTTCAAAATGGCATTTCTGTATTTACTGCTTTACCTTGTGATGGTGTGTATGAAACTGTGCAATGTATAGACAATTTAGGTCATAGTGTAAACTTTATTGATTCTTCTAGTGTGTAGAAAAGGCGTGCTTGTGGCACTGTCGTCTTAGGCACATTAACAAGAAACGCATCGCCCAACTCCAAAAGGATGGAGTGTTGGAATCATTCGACCTCAAATCGGATGATGTATGTGAATATTGTCTTTTGGGCAAGATGACAAAATCACCTTTCAAGGGTTCCTTTGAAAGAGTTGAAGGTCTTTTGGACATCATACACACAGAAGTGTGTGGTCCCTTCAGATCTACCATAAAAGACGGCACACGGTTCTACGTGACCTTCACTGACGATTTTAGTAGATACGGGTATATCTACTTGATCAAACACAAGTCAGACACCTTTGAAAAGTTCAAAGAGTTCAAAAATGAAGTTGAGAATCAATTGGGCAGGAAGATAAAGATGCTCAGGTCCGATAGAGGCGGAGAGTATCTTAGTATCGAGTTCCTAGACTATCTGAAGGAATGTGGAATAGTTTCATAGTTATCGCCTCCTCGGACACCACAGTTGAACGGTGTTGCTGAGAGACGTAACCGAACCTTGTTAGACATGGTTCGTTCCATGATGAGTCGAGCTTCACTTCCCATTCACTTCTGGGAGTATGCCTTAGAGACTGCAGCCCACATCCTTAATCTTGTCCCTACTAAGAAGGTTGCTAAAACACCTCATGAGATGTGGACGGGGAAAGTTCCCTCATTAGCACATATCAAAGTTTGGGGTTGTGAGGTATTCGTTAGACGAGAAACTCACGATAAAATTGCAGAGAGAAGCGATAAATGTATCTTCACTGGATATCCCAAATAGTATTTTGGATACCTGTTCTACAGACCGAGCGAGGTTGTGGCCTTTGTAGCGAGACAGGGAGTCTTTCGAGAGAGAGAACTCATATTGAAAGAGGACAGTGGGAGTACCATTGACCTTGAAGAAATTCAAGAGTCACCCGATGATGCAACCTTAGGAGAAACTAGCAACCAACAAGAGGAAGAAGTTCCTGTTGGTCCAACTGACATATCCTTACCTCTTAGATGCTCTAGTAGAGTTAGCATGCCACCTGAGTTTTATGGATTTCATATAAATACGGATGGAGATACGTTTGTCAGTAATAGGACACTGATAAATTTGGATGAACCTGCTAACTACCGGGAAGCGGTGGCGGGCCCTGAGTCTGCCAAGTGGAGAGAGGCAATGGACAGCGAGATCAAGTCCATGTATGACAATCAAGTTTGGAACTTGGTTGACAATGTACCGAG
This sequence comes from Cichorium intybus, assembly GCA_023525715.1. NCBI lineage: Eukaryota > Viridiplantae > Streptophyta > Magnoliopsida > Asterales > Asteraceae > Cichorium > Cichorium intybus. The sequence goes on along the minus strand of CM042014.1, from coordinate 857,109 downwards.
TCGAAAGACAGTCGGGTGCAAGTGGATCTTCAAGAAGAATACCGACATGGACGGAAAGGTACACACTTTCAAAGCAAGACTGGTTGCGAAGGGCTTTACTCTAACCCCAGGGATTGACTATGATGAGACCTTCTCACCAGTGGCTAAGATAAAGTCTATCATGATTATGCTAGCCATAGCTGCATTTCATGACTATGAAATTTGGCAAATGGACGTCAAAACCGCTTTTCTTAATGGAAAGTAGACCGAGGATGTTTACATGAATCAGCCAGAGGGTTTTGTCGATGCAAAGTATCCTGACAAAGTGTGTAAGCTTGAAAAATCTATCTATGGGTTGAAACAAGCTTCTCGCAGCTGGAATCTTTGTTTCCATGAAAAAGTCAAAGAATTTGGTTTCTCTAGGAGCGAGGATGAGTCTTGCGTATATGTCAAAGCTAGTGGGAGTATAGTCACCTTCCTGGTGCTGTATGTAGATGACATACTGCTCATGGGAAACGACGTTCCGACTTTGCAAGATGTCAAGTCTTGGCTCGGGAAGTGTTTCGCCATGAAAGACCTAGGAGAGGCAGCCTATATTCTCGGGATAAGAATATTGAGAGATAAGAAGAAGAGACTAATTGAACTTAGTCAAAGTACATACTTGGAAAAGGTACTGAAAAGATTTAGTATGGAAAATTCCAAGAAGGGAGAGCTACCAATGCAAAGTAATGCGAAGTTGAGTAAGACTCAGAGTCCAAGTACAGACGAGGAAATTGCGGACAAGAGTCGGGTACCTTACGCTTCGGCTGTGGGATCGATCATGTACGCTATGACGTATACTCGTCCCGACGTGGCTTTTTCCTTGAGCATGGTCAGTCGATACCAGGGAAACCCTGGTAGGGCACATTGGACGACGGTCAAAAACATACTCAAGTATCTGCGCAGGACGAAGAACTTTGTTTTAGTCCTTGGTGGCAGTGATACCTTGAGAGTTGACGGGTATACTGATGCCAGCTTTCAGACAGATAGAGACAACGGTTGGTCTCACTCGGGCTGGGTATTCCTATTGAATGGGGGAGCAGTAACTTGGAAAAGTTCCAAGCAAGAACGGTGGCTGATTCTACTTGTGAATCAGAGTACATAGCAGCGAGTGAAGCGGCAAAGGAAGCGGCTTGGCTGAAGAATTTTATCGGTGACCTTGGAGTAGTCCCGAGTATTCAGGAGCCCATGGAACTATTCTACGATAACGAATGAGCGGTTGTTTTGACAAAGGAACCGAGAGATCATGGAAAGTCCAGACACATCGACAGAAAGTACCACTACATAAGACATAGGGTAGAAGAAGGTCACCTGCTTGTGAAGAGGGTATCATCAGAAGATAATCCTGCAGACCCCTTAACAAAGGCTCTGAGTAGGATTAAGCATAATCAGCATGCGCAACGCATAGGATTAAGAGATGATATTAGTTTTTGTAATTAGATAGGATTTGAAACTTATTACAATATAAATGTAATTGACTTTGGTGATTTAATAATATAGTTTTGTTGATAAGTATTTGATACTGCCTTTTGTCGATTGTTTATTATTGTGTTTCAATTTTGCATGTTTACTTCCTGAGTAATTTAATTATTATTCGAATATCCACATTCATTCATACTTTTTAGGGAGTAAGTATGAATGAAAACTGTCATGAATAGTTTTGTAGATTGTCTAATGAGTTAGATATAGCAATAAGATTGCTACAATATTCATGAGTACTTAGAAATAGGGATTTAAGTATTGGATAAACCCACGCTCAACGGATTGCTTCATGGATTTCATCACAAGCAATGTTGAGACGATAATATCTTTTGATCTTTAAGTAGAGACATATGGGTTATGTTTTATTAAGCGGTTGTTCATTGACAATGCGAAAACGCATCGATAACACGGTGTTATAAAACGTGTTGTTGTGAATAATTTGACTGGTAAATGACATAAGTATATGAGTCAAAACTTATTCGTCCCTTGACCCTGTCGGGTAACAGATATCTGTAGGCCTCTCGATGATTTTGAAGTTGACTGAAAGGGTTGGCCAACCAGGACTAAATTGATATGTTTAATTTGTAGTCTTAAAGGTCATATGCAAATCAGAAATCGGGAAACAGAGAATCAGACCAGGATTGATTTCAATCCATGTCTTGAGTCTGAATATATTGTTGGACGGAGGATCATCTGATCACTTATCTTTGGACAGAACTGACTAGGTCAGAGTTTAGCAGCGGTTTCTAGGAAGCTACAGTTGCTAATTAATTAGAGGCTAAATTAGTAATTATAGTAATAGACTTATCCAAGTGGGAGACTGTTGGATTAGGTGTCTAAGCCATGACTAATAATTAGTATTTATCTAATTAATAGTAGCATAGTCCATTTGGGTTGCCCTCATAGCAGGAGGTTTGGTAGAAAGTCCGGTAGAGAGAAAGATTGATTTATTATCTGATTAATAAATCAACAGAAATTAAATATATGGTTTATTAATATATTAAAGTGATAATATATTAATTAGAAACTATATTAATTAATTAGAAATTAATCTGGAATTAATTGGAATTAATTTGGTGATTAAATTTATTAATTAAAGGTGCAGGGACTAAAACTGTAATTATTCAATAGTTGAGTAAGTGGCAGCTTAAGGGAGTGAGTGGCCAGCGAAATTTATATATAGTAATATATAGATTTCGATATATATATATATATATATATATATATATATATATATATATATATATATATATATATAATAGATAATTATAGTTTGAATAATTAAGATAAAGGTTTATCTCTAACGCTTATCTGGTTATCTGCTGGAGGCTATAAATAGGGAGCCTCTCACCCTCATTTGTCTGCGCCATTTATTCCCAAGCTCTCTGGATTTTCGTGACCTACCTGTTCCCTGGGTGTGACTGCATTTGAGGCAATATATTTCTGTTGCTTTGCTTTCAAGATTCATAAAAGGTTGGTTTTTCTTAATCTTTTCTTTTAGTTTATTTTTCCTGGGCCTTTTGGATTTGTTGTATGTTTAATTAGAAGAAAACTTAGATCCTTATAGGTTGCTTGTGAACTTAGGTTATTTTAGTTCATAGTTGCAGAAAACCTTTCAAAAAGGTGATTGGATTATTTAAGTGCAATCATGTAGGATATGAGAAGCAACAAATCTTAAGAATGAAGATTACATTTTTTTTGTTACTGCCAATAGATGCATAATTATGATGCAAAATAACTATTTGATCTATCAAAATAATTATTAGATTTCAAGTGTTTATGTTCATATTTGATCTGTCAATATATTTTATCCTTATAAGTTTACTCATGTGCAACGCACATGAATACACCTTGTCTATACTATAATTGAGGCTATCAAAACTAATGTGGTTTAAGATAAATCATTTATCTTAAACCATATTCATTTGAAGCTTCTAAACTTTTCAACTTCTCTATTAATTACTACACATCAAAATATTTCTCTTATTAATGACACTTAGATGATTAAATAAAATGTAATGTTCATTATAATATTGTGTTTAAACTATCATTATTAAAAAATTACTCATTGAAGTTATATATATTATAATCTCTATTTAATGATAAACATCAAAAAATTAAAGCATGTGATTGATTTAATTTAATTTTATAAATTTCCAAGTTATAATATTTCTTGTATATGTGTCTTTTATATTTTTTGTTTGTTAGATCTTTTATATGTTATTTTTAACTATGATTGTTGTTTATTTATATAGAATGATTGTTGTTTATTTATATAGAAACTACTTATATGTTATAAAAGACACAACCATTTTAATTTTTTCAAAATATTTATTTATATAAAATCATATTAAATTGATGTTTTGATACATTAAACTTATTTAAGGTTTTAATTTTAATGTTAATTGTTCTACTATCAACATAATATACATACTTTATTAGTTTAAGTATATTGTTAGTATGAACAATTATCATTTTCATGCTAGAACTTTTGAATTATAAATATGTTATACTTATTTGTTAATTTAAATAAGGTATTGAATATAAAGCATAAATCGAAAACTATATTTAATATATTATCACGTGTAACTCACATATATAAGACATTAAATCGATTAGTTCCCTTTTATCACATGGTTCAGAATAATTACAATGTACTACACAACTACTATAAAATTTATTATTTCATAGTTATTAAACTCACGTAGTTATTTTGGATAACATATATTTGTCGATATTTTAACTATGTAATTGCATTTCGCGCAATACGCGTGCATTCATCTAGTTGTTATATAAAGGCTTCTCGTCCTCTTATTCTCCATTTCAGTAAAATGAATTCGTCGACAAATGGTATTTTATATCGCGAAGAATAAAATTGTTATATCTGTTCTGATACTAACCCATTTCCTCAAGTGAATCCAGATGAGCATGGATTTTCTATGTACGACCCCTTATTGGACAAAATGCCAGAAAATATATTCGAAGCGATGAAGAATGTCGAAGACGACAATGGTCGAGACTCACAAAAGACAAAGGAACTAGATGAATGTGTAGAATTCCATTGTGCATAATTGCAAACAAAGCAACGATAGTTCAAAGATAGCAAAAAAAAAAAAAAAAGAACAACCTTAAAGAGCCAGCTAAATGGGTTAAGAGTATGGAGACAGAAATTTTCCAAGCTTTTAGAAGAACAATGCCGACTGACAGATGTTGTAAGAATCAGAGGAGATTTTTTTTAGAACGACAAATCAGAGGGGATTTCATTGCCCAAAAAAAAGGCAGTGTATCCATTATAATATGCGGATTTATGGCAAAAAATATAACATTGTAATGAATGTAATGTCAAAATTTTCGATCCCTTTTATGTATGTGTTAAAACATTATTTGAACAATTTCTTATTTTAACGTAACTTTTTTCAATTAAACCATTACATAATACGAGACACATTACTATCTATTTTATATTAAACTTGTATTTTGAAAATACAACGTTTTTTTACCTATTTTTTAAAAATTGTCTTTATTAATTAACCTAATTTGTCTTTTTTTTTTTTTCTTTCTAAGTACACTGGAGATTTGTGATTAGAAGAGGTTCTTAAGAAGCTTCATGTCAGGATTTACAAAGGTGTGATTTAAGAGAAAGTTAGATTAGAAAAGAAGAAGAAGAAGAAGAAGAAGAAGAAGAAGAAGAAGAGTGGGATGATGCAGTGGGTGGTAAAAAGACAAAAGAAAGGATGTGTTTTGTTTCCCTAGCGGTGGTAGCATCGGGAATCAGTTGGCGTGTGGGGCCAGCTTCGTACACACATCCCTTTGCTTCCCGGGCAACGGACACCTGTCTCTAGCTCATCTTTATCCACCCTACTTCTCTCCATTATCATTCAATTTACAACCTAACTTCAAACTAAATAATTTCCAAACATAAAAATATAATTAAATCAAAACAGACGTTTTTACTGGATCGTGGTAAAAACGGAAGGTCTGATGCATTCATGAATCAAGATATTTATTTAAGATGCATAGGTCTATCAGACTTTTATTTAATCAAAGAAGCAAGCGTGTGATGGATATCTTATTTAGAAACTATATTTATGGTTAGTAAGTCAATTTAAGTTATATTATATTTTTTAATTAATTTATACTTGAACTTTGATTAGAAAAGAGTTAACCTACTTAAACTAGTTACTAATTACAAGTTTTATCAAAAAACCGTATTATTGTTTTATAAAACAAGAATGCTGTTAAAAAATCTCTTTTAATAAGACATGTATGTGTAAAAATCAAACATATATATCCATGGGAAGGAAATTCATTTAAAATTGCCTTTTATTATTAATCACAATGAGTAATTGTATTGATTCCTACCTTTTATTCCTACCCATGTAGGGGTGCAAACGAGTCGAGCGGAGCCCGAGCTTGACAAAGCTCGGCTCGGGCTCGTTAAGAAAATATATAGGGCTCGGCTCGGACTCGGCTCGTTACGAGCTTTATGGACCTAAGCTCGGCTCGGGCTCGTTAATAAATACACAGGCTCGGCTCGGGCTTGGGCTCGGCTCGTTTAACTTTTAACAAGCCTAAACGAGCTTAAGCTCGGCTCGATTAATTCTTAACAAGCCTAAACGAGCTTAAGCTCGACTCGAACTCATTAACAAGCTCGTTTACTCTAATGTAGGAATATATATATATATATATATATATATATATATATATATATATATATATATATATATATATATATATATATATATATATATATATATATATATATATATATATATATATATATATATATAGGCTCGTCTCGGGCTCGTTTAATAAACGAGCCTTATATTTAAGCTCGGGCTCGGCTTGGGCTCTTTTAAAATCGGTCTCGAGCCGAGCTTTTATCGAGCCGGTCCCGGGTAGCTCACGAGCCGGCTCGGCTCATTTGCACCCCTATACCCATGTAAAATTATGACAAGTGTCACATGTAATAAAACTAATAATATTTTAATACACATGTCATAATTTAACTTTGATAGGAAGATTAGTAGGAACAAAAACAATTTCTCTAGTCATAATAGCTTCCAACTCTTAACAATTCTATACAAATACAAGCTATTCCCGACTAATAACAAGTTATTGAAAAGTATGTATACCCCTACAAGTTTCACCTATTGTATCAAAGGCCTGGATAGTAGATACGACAAGAACAAATAACCATTCTAACCATGACGGGTATATGTTGGTTAGAAATAGAAAATTGGTTCCAAGGTAAAAAATTGTTGACGCTTTGCTTGTGGGTGTGTAGGGTAGGCGACGAAAAAAACAACAAAGTGGGTTTTGTTAACGCTAGAAATTGGGTTTGGCGTTTTGAGGCGAGTAATTATAACTTATAAGCATTCGAGCGTGGTGGTGAGTGGTGAATGTGAATATGTGATTATATAGTTTGGAGTAAATTACAATTTTGGTCCCTATGGTTGTCCCAAAATTGCAGTTTTGGTCATCCTTTTGAAATCACACGCTGAAGGTCCCTGTGGTGGTAAAATTGTTACAAATTTGGTCCCCGGTCCAAGTTAAATGACCAAACTGTCCTTTTATAATTTCTTTTTCATTTTTCTTTTAATGTAAGCTTTATTAAATTAATTAAAAAAATAAAAAAAAAAACAAAACCCTAACCCCTTTGAAAATCCGTTCATCTACAAATTCGTCGTATCTAGGCAAAGTGTTTTCTCCGGCGAGTTCCACCTGCACTTCCCTGGTAGCCATCGTCACCATGGAGAGAATCTTATTGTCCAGTTTAAGAGACAATTAAACTAAAAGTTCAAACATAACTGAAGATTCACACTTCTTCGTGTTCGTAAAAATCAGAAGAGTGAGGGCGGTGGGGATGTTCCCCAATGTCTTTCTTGAAATACAAATCAACTATGAAGTTCCCATTATCAGTCACATATGGCTTACCAGTTTCCGGTGAAATACGAAGCTTTGCAACACAACCAGATTCTTCAAACAACGATTGAAGCTTATGTACTGTGAATTTCCAGCAAAAAGGCACGATTTCCACCGGCAGGCTAAGCAATCATATATATTAACTCCACAGATCCTCAAAACACACAAGAAAGCATCGAGCTAATAAACTAATTCATAACTTAAAAATGCACCAATCAAACAACAGATAATCTTAAATCCATAGTACACAATTGACATCTGTATAATATTCTACGCTCCCACATCTATCACAAAGAACCCACTGCAAGAATCAACAGCAAATGAATCCCTAAAACCATTGACTAATTTTAAATATATAAATGAAACGAAGTTGCAGGGTCTTCTTTTTCCTGATCGTTCTTGGCCTTTTGGAGATTTGATTTGGGGGGAAATATTCAACAATTGCTCTTTGATTTGATCTGCAGTAAGCCAAAGACACACTCGGTATCTTTATCTTCTATTGTAATTTGTTCAATTCGTTGTTTGTAACAATATCGCTTTGTAGAAAAAATCAAAATCACAAAGAAATTAGAGAATTTCAAACCAGAAATTCGAGGACTAGAAAGCTTACCTCCAGCGATTGGTAGGGCTGGACGGTATGGTCGGTGGTGTTGGAAGAATCCGACGAAATCAGAGGCACTGTTGGTAAGACTCGACTTCAGTTTAAGAGACAATTAAACTAAAAATTCAAACATAACTGAAGAACAGATCTGAAGAAGAAGATACCTAAAGCGAGAAGTCAGAAACGATCTGTGATCGATGAAGTGGAAGAGAGCACAATAGTTATCAGATCAAATGTGAACCCTCCAATCATTCTCGAATTTTTTCTTGAGGTATGGTGATCGAGCACTCAAGACGACTCTGTGAGCTTCGATAGGTCTTCCATGGAGATAGAACACAACATCTGGAGGAAAATAGCCAGGACCCGATTCGCAAAAACATTAAACCCTATTACCATTGATGAAAATTATATTGTTGCAGGTGGTTTGTTCGGTCTGCGACACAGAGCTGCCGGAGAGGGTGGTGGGTGATTAACTGGAAATCGCTAAAGGATTTTGTTTTGTTTTTGTTTTTTTTAATTGATTTAATATATAACACATTAAAGAAAAATGAAAATTAAATTAAAATGGTATATTGGTCTTTTTATCTGGCCAAGGGACCAAAAATGCAAGATTTTGGCCACCACAAGGACCTTCAGCGTGAGATTTCAAAAGGATGACCAAAACTGCAATTTTGATACAACCACAGGGACCAAAATTGTAATTTACTCTATAGTTTGGGTTTGGAGGTGCAGAGTATTGAATCGGAGATGCATGTCGATCCAAACAAACGGGTGGTCCCGGTCCCACCATTTCTTTTAACGAGGTAATGGGGTGCAGCTCCATGAGAGCCACTGGTACTTACCATCCTTACTCTCTTCTTTCTCCTATTTCTACCTGCTCTTCTACTCCTACTCATCCTCCTCTGCAGCCTTTTGACATTTTTAATTCTCCAACCGCCTTCAATTTCCAAGGTATATTATTTTATTATAATAATAAAGTTTCTTCCTTTCTCCAAAGTCAATTTCTGATTACTCTCTCTCTCTCTCTCTCTCTCTCTCTCTCATTTTCCATTTGATTAAACAGAGATGGCTGCTACATTGGGGTTTCCATTTACAGCTGCTCAGTGGAAGGAACTCGAAAGACAAGCAATGATCTACAAGTACATGGTCGCCTCTGTTCCTGTTCCTTACGAACTTCTTCTACCCATCATCCAAAATATCCCTTCTTCCAACTCTCCATGTAATTATCACTTCATTTTCAACCTCTCTGTTCCTGGCTTTGTTTTTTCTTCACATTAACTCTCTCTCATATGCAATGTTTTGATGTTATAGTGGGAACCCAGTTGAGGTATTCAACGAAACAAGATCTGGAGCCCGGGAGGTGTAAAAGAACAGACGGCAAGAAATGGAGGTGTTCAAGAGATGTGGCGCCTAATCAGAAATATTGCGAGCGTCATATGCACAGAGGCCGTCCCCGTTCAAGAAAGCATGTGGAACTTTCTAAAAATCCAACAAACCCTTCTTCTTCATTGATTGTCAACAGTAACAAGACCACCACCAAAAATCGTCTTCTAAACCCTTCCCAATCATCAAGTCAGTCCAACACTTGTAAAGTTCTCGGATCCAGAATATTAACCTCTGCAACTGAAGCGCCTTTGTTTCTTGATAATATGCATTCCAATAACAGGTACACTGTACACGATACTTTGATACAGTAGGTTCTTATGAAAAAAGATATTTTCTGTTGATTAATTTCTGAAATACAAATTTATGTTTTTAGGGGTTTGGATTGGAGCATGGAAGTTGGATATGAGCAACAATGGCGGCAGATTATGCAGACAAGTTGCTCTATTTTCAATAATGATTTCGGGGAAGAGCAGGCGTTGGATTTACCATCTTTTACAGATTTCGGGACCCCAAGAAGAGATTTTATCGACGCCTGGTCGACCGACAAAAGCAGTGTTGTAGAAGATTCGTCTGTAACTGGGAATCTTTCGTCGCCTGGTCTCGATCTGTCAATGGCTATGGCTTTGGGGAAGCATGAATTGGGTCAGATAGAAAGGGATCCGGAGTTGGTGAGCCCTGTTCCTTGTGGCACAGCACCCGGCGGTCCACTGGCCGAGGTCTTACGACCAAGTTCGGTGGCGGTGGGTTCAAACCCTACTTCTCCATACCCCACCGGAGATGGGGACTCGATCAGCCCAGCAGCCACGACAGTGTCGTCCCCATCGGGGGTTTTACAGAGGACAATGGTATCACTCTCCGACGGCAGTGTTTGCAATAGTCCAACCCTTGCGGCAGCTTCATCCACACCAACAGACATTGTCGCATTCCAGTGGTTCACTTGAGAAATGGAATATTTTTGTTTTTATTCCTTTATGTTGGTCTTTTTCAATGGTTTTGTTTTTCATTGTTTTTGAATTGAAGCTGCCTTCTTTTTGTTCTTGATATATGCAGAAGAATATGGTGTGTAGATTTTGTCAGTAAAAGAATATAATAATAATAATAATAATATGTTGATGTTGATGAAAAAAAGGTTTGATAAACCAGTAATCGGTCCGTGTAGGGTTGAATGATGCTATGCTGTGGCCCCGAATGATGAAATAAAGTTAAAATCTTGAAATTCACTTGTGTTTGATGGGGAGGCTTTTGGTCCCCTATCATTATCTCTTGCAATTGTTGCTTGGATGTGGCCCTCTTTCTGTCGGGGAAAGATCTGTTTGGTTTGGAGATCTCACACCCACTTGCTTGCTCCCTCAGATTCATAATTTTCATCCCAAATACTTATTCCTATCTGTGTACGTATTTCTTTAAACCCTACGGGAGTGTCGGTCTGTTGGGTAAAAGAACACACTACAAAACCTTTCCTAACATTCTCTTCTTTCTTTAGCTTTGCCTTTGTTTTTGTTACATTCCATTACCAATTACCAATTTACATTTCATCTTTAATCTTTTCACTCGTGTTTACTTGATATTCATATTCAACTTACTGTATTGTATTTTAAGAACCCAAAATTAATATCTTCATGCTAATCATAAAAGAATTATAAGGACGTTCCAGGCGATACTCATGATAATTGATAAGTTCCACTAGACGAGCAGCTTGCACCATACGGCACCCTTGTAATTAAATCCATATGTGGAGGTAGTTGCAGGGTTCATTCTCCACCTTGAAGAGTGTATCCTCTGTATATGGATAAAAGTGCCGCGGTCAATTGCTCACTGTGTAGACTGTAGTCTGCTATATATGCGATGGGGTCGATACCAAGATATTGATTTCTACTACTTGGAAAAAAAAAAAAAAAAAATTAAGGCTACACTTTTATTATTATCGTCACATCATCTCGGCTTTTCCTAACACACAATCAAGTAATTACCTACTACTTCACATCTTCTATTATTTCTTTTTTGACTTAATTTAATACAAACTAGCTTCAGCCCGTGCTCCATACGGGTTCACGCGTGCTGGAGCATGGATTCGGAAGGCTGAATCCATGATAGAAGTGCATTAGTATTGCAGGATAGTACGTTGCAACCAACAAAGTTTCCTTCCCCACTTAAAAGAACCAAGCTTTAGTGTCCAATAAAGAAAAGGGTATACCGTTGAGTAGAAGAATCATGCCCAAAGCTTTAGTGTCTACTTATTATCCCAAACGCCAATGTGGAACTAGCCCACTTGGTAGAGGCTTTGCCTCTTAGATTGGAGGTCTTGGGTTCTATCCCAAGCATAGGCGGATTTGACTAACTTGGTGTACTAACTTCTAACAACTAACCAGCCGTTCAAAAAAAAAAAAAAAAAAAAAAAAAAAAAAACTTATTATCCCAAACATATATCCAGGGGCCAGGATCCCTAAATACATATTTTAATGCTCATATTCTTTCCAGTAGCTTTAAAATGATTATTTCCAATGCTCAAACAACATTTTGCCACATCGTTGGGTTCAGCCACGGGAAATTTGACAGCAATACGAGGACTAAAAGTATTAACGATTTAATGTAAGGCTTCATTACCAGATCTGGCTTCGTGCTTTTTAGTCAAATTTTTTTCCACAACTTGACGACCCTATTGGGTACAGATGCCTTTGGATAACAAAAACATCACCTGGAGCTGCAAAATTTTACCACAAACACATAAGTTTCATTGGTGACCATAAAGTGTTAAATGAAAATTTTACCAAATTATTTTTATTTAAAGATATGGTTCTGTTACATTTGGCCTCTGTATGCAAATTTCTACCATATTTCCTTTCTCCTATAAGTGAAAAAGTTGAGAACTAATAATTAAAAGTTCTAATCCCTAGTTAAATGATAAGTTGGGAATTAATAATTAAAAGTGCAAACTACATAATTTCAAAGTCAAAAAAGAAAATACGTAAACATTGAGAATTTTAAGTTGCATACCTTTTTTATTCATGATATAATTTAGAAATAAGTAAAGCCAAAATTCAAAGAAAATACAAAGATTTTTTTTCCTCTATCTACAATGAATTTGGGTTAGAGAAACTGTACACTATGTCATATGTTCATCCATATTTACTCCTTGAGCCGCTGTACAATAAGCAAATATAACAAATAAATAACAAAAATCGGATTGAAAGTTTTACGAACCTTTTGATTTTTATAGATGCAGTAAAACAATTAACAAGACCTAGATTAAATGCAGCCGTTCAAAAAAAAAATAACCCTAAGTTAAAAATGGCAGAATGTGAGCAACAAATCCACCTAAAATCAAACAAATCATCAACCCTATATTGAAAAAGACAGAGTAAAAACCTTGTATTCCAAGAGAAGTCCATAGAATGAACAAATATACCAAAGTGAAAACTTACCGGAGGTGTGTGAGTGATAGGATCGATGACATTAGGAAAGACAGAGGTAGACGGCCATCAAAACGGGTCCCCATCAAAACATATCAAAATATAGCCCAAAAATGTGATGTTTCCTTTCCTCAAGATTAAGGAGTCCCTTCAAAAATTCCAACAAATTATATTTAAATGACAAAAAATAACATATGAGCAACCAATACAATATTTAAAAAAATCAATTTTTACCGGAGCTCATATCTCATTTGTCAATGTCAAACCTCCTCACTCACACACAGTCACAAACAATAATGTTTAAAACTGCTAATCACATCAAATTTGGTTTTTATGCTAAAGTAAGACTTCTAAGTTTAATCATCCCACAGACCTGATGTAAATTTAGAGTACGATGCTATTAGTCCACATCTGAAACCATTAGAAAAACCAAAAATTCTATTAGTCTGACACATACACACATGTTATTATTGTATATGAATAAACAATTCAATTATATATCAAATGCAATATTATAATTTATATTTTCTAATGCCATTTAGTTCCAAAAATAGAAACATGCAATAGTTAATTTGAATAACAAAAAGGGTTTAACATACATAACCTCAGCCTAAAAAGTACAAACCATGTATAATATGAATCTAGAATAAAGAAGCATGTTACCTGAGCCAGCCATGGATGTACTAATTAAAATTTTTTTGTACTCCACTTTAGCATGAGGTCAGATATTGTGGCCCTGTTAACAAAATCAAAATTGCACCACTTTAAACAATTCAAACAACGACAAATATAGCAAAACCAAAATTTAATAAAGAGTAATTAAACACTCATATTTAGGTAAGAGTTAAAAACCATCTTTGCTTATCATTCCATGCAACGCTCCTTTTTATCGACCATTCAACTTTCTGATTAAAAAAAAAAAACGATACCCCTACTTTAAAAACAAATTGTTCTTATAATTCATATATTTGTTCTTTTAAGCACCATTTATCATATTTGTAGTCTTTGTGTTAGGTTTTCCAAAAATCAAGTGTACAAACAACAAACCAAAATCCAGATTTTCTAGAAATCCAGGAAGCGTTTTCTAGAAATCTAAATACAAAATGAAAAGCTATACCTTAATATGATCAAGAGTGAGCGTCGATGAGAGAGTTAGTGTAACACCACGATACTTTTGTTAAGTACTAAAATGTTAATCATAGTGTATTTATGATTTAACATGGTGTTCTAAGTATTAGAAAGTAATACTAGAAGAAAAGGGTAAATTGGTCATTTTACCATAAAAGGGTAATTTGGTCATTTGACCAAGTGAAGGACCAAAAATGTAAAAATATTGTTTGCTTGTGACAAAAGCATAAGAAAATAAAGTTTATTGTGATAAAACTTGATATTAGTGCCAAAAGTTCAAGAAATGGAACTTAGGGACTAAATTTGTAAACTTTGGAAGTATAAATAGAGAGGTTGACTCTCTTCTTTGATTGGCCATTTGTGCATCAACGGGAAGGGTTTTTGAGAGCAAAAACCTGGAAACCTTTGAAGCTTGAAGCAAGGAATTGGAATCATAGCTTGGAATTGGTGATTCCTAAGTTAAACAAGGTTAGTAATTTGATTTTCTAGCCAAGTTCTTGAGGTATTCTTGATGGGTTTGATAGAAACTGAAATCTGCAAATTTCAGTTATGATATGTGGTTGAAAGTAGCTTAATACTTCCAATAAGTCATGCTAAAAGGACTTAATTCAAGAAAAATGGAAGTAGGTTGCTATTGTTGATGAATTGGGGTTTTGGCTCAAGAACCCTAATTTCTGCATTTGATTGATTGAGGTTGTTTATTTGGATTAAAACCTTGTATTATTAAAGGGTTTTAGTCAGTAAACAAACCCCATACGATTAAGAACTGGATTAAGGACTTAATTGGCCAAAACTGCGTGCTACAGTGCACAAATCGCGACTGATCAGGAGACTGCCCAGGCGCAGGGCGCAGTGCGCCCAGGATCAGGGCGGGGTGCGCCCAGGCGCAGTGCGCCCACTAGACAGGGAGTCCACAATGCTAACTTTTGTTTGGCTTGTCCGATTTACCTCAAACTTGAACCGTAGGCTCGTTATGGTCTGAAAAGTTTGGGAAAATTTTTGTATTGAGTTTTCAACCCCTCGAGGGCACTGTATATCGATTCGAATGCCTCGGTGAATAGTAAAATTCATAAAAAGATAGTAAATGTAAAGTTTATTATCTAGGCATTGTTTATAATGATATTGTATTGAACTCTATTGCATTAGAGTTAATTAGAATAGTTGTTAACCTATAATCATTTTAAAAATAAATGGAATTATAGGTACGGGACAAAGCCTTACGGATTACATTGGAAGGCAAGAAACAACGATAACTAACGGTAGCAAACCTTCAGGTGAGTAATCTCACTTATATCATATATGATATGCGTTGATTGACCTATTACAGGTTGAAATCGTTTTGGGGGACGAAATTGATGGTTCAAAGATATAATTAAAAAGACAATACCAGATAAGCCGTGAGTATGATAAAGACAAGAACGGAGTTGTGAGTCAATAAACAGATAAACCGTGATACGACAATACCAGATAAGCCGTGAGTCTATGATAGACAAGAACGGAGTTGTGAGTCAGTAATACGACAATACCAGATAAGCCGTGAGTCTGCGATAGACAAGAACGGAGCTGTGAGTCCACTTTAATTAGGCAATACCGGATAAGCCGTGAGTCATTGCGATGACAAGAACAGAGCCGCGAGTCTAGGCAAAAGCGGGGCAACCTGTGAGCCATAAATAACAATGATATAAAACGTTATTAAATGGTGCGACCACTTATGGCTATGATATTGGATGCTATATCCAACTGGTGCGGCCTATATGGCTATGATATTGTTACAGGAACATGGTGCGGCCTGAGGGCTATGATTTATATATTGAAAATGTTTTGGTGCAGCATATATAGCTATGACACAGGGTGCGGCTTACATAGCCATGAAATACGATGCGGTCAATTGTGACTAAGAAATATGGGACATGAATGTATGCAAATAACAACTCGTAAGACTATGCGATAGGATGTGCAATCCTAAGACATATACGGATAGCCAGAACGGTTAGGAGTTTGGGACCGATGTCCAGACAGAGATATACGGTTAATAGATTTATCATATATAGAAAATTATATATGAATGTATTTTTATACATGTTATTTGCAGATACGATTACTCACTGAGCTTTATAGCTCATACCGTTTGTTAAATGTCCCTGCAGGTTAGCATAACCCTGATGAGGGTAAGGATAAAGTCTGTGACTCAAGAAGTGGACTTGTAGATGCTGTCAGTAGCAGCCCGGCTTATAAGGAGGTTATTATATTTGTATACTCCTTGATACACTTGTACCCGTTTTTAATAAAATATACCCCTCTGTTTATGGTTTTAGGTACTGAAACCTATGTTTTAAATGAAAAATTTTCAGGGGTGTTTTTGCTTTAAAAGCCGGGTGTTACAGTTAGCTTCAATTAGGATGGATTCACGGCTATACAAAATCTGCACCGAAATTGACCAAATAACATAATCATTAAGACTAATTCTTCAAACAACCTACAAAAAATAACGTAAATTGAAATCAAGGAAATTTAGGTCAAGATGATCAATGAATATTTTCAGCAGTTGGGAGAAGCATACCAGCATCGGCTAGGGGTGGAGGACGACGATGGAAAAAGCATACATGATGTTTCCAAGTGTCCCTGCTTGTACTAATCTATCAAAAAGAAATATTTTAAAATTTTTGCTACTACTCGAGAATATTTGAGGGGTAGCCCGTTCTACCCCAGGCTATGACTAAGGTCCGCCCATGCATATAACACTAATAAAGGATAAACATGAATCCGACAATTATCCATATTTTTATTTCGCAAAACTAATGTTGATAAAAAATACCGATGGTTAAAAAAATTAAAGTGTTATTAAAAAATAAATAAATAGAATTAGAAAAATATAATTATAAAAAGGGACTTTAGTTTTTTAGGATTAGAATATGCATGAAAGTAGCACAATGTAGTTGAAAAAAATAGACTTTTATTATTTAGGGTTAAAATATAATATTTTGGAGTTAGAATATATTAAAAGACCTAAGAAGAGGTAGTTCTAAGTCCGCGCCAAGAAGAGGGCGCACATACCTTTTTAGGTATGTGATCTTCTTAAAAATAAACAGTCTGCGAGGTAAAACGTCTGCGCGCTGTCTACACGGCGCAGACAAAAGAGGTCAATAAGAACTTTTTCAGAAAAACACGCAACACCTATGTTTCTCAGAGGCCCACTTCTTTCGTGGTTTCATTACTGATAATCAAAGAGGGTTCATGAAGTCGACAACGTTGTATTATTTATAACATGTTCTTCAAATGATAACACAGCTTCGAATCGTTTTTGAGGTGTGAAATTTGCTCAACTTTAGACTTTTAGGAGGGACAAAGTACAACCTATACTTCCTATCTGTGATTTAGGTGTTTTATAGTACACTTATAGATCTAGGTGTTTTATAGTATACTTTCAGGTGTATTTAGCCTAGAGGTACACATCATAACCGGTTCATGTAGAATTCCAATATTCGATTCAGATTGCCTAATAACCAGTTAGGAGGAAACCAACCCGCATATATCCAAACTGGAACCCGCTTCGTACATTCCGTAAATGGAGCGGCTGTTTTTTTTCCCACCACAATTTCAATATCACTCGATGCTCTCCCAATTCAATACCTGCCATCGCCGTTCAGCCCCTTTTTCGGTGCACCTAGCACGAATTTCATGGAGCCACAACCAAAGCATGTCGATGCGTCCGATTCGAGCGACGAGGCGGTGCCAGAGACACAACCGGAGGAAGTAGAAGAATCCGAGCCTGAAGAAATTCCCCTATAACGAAGAAGCCGAAAGAAACCCACCGGTCCCGCTCCCGCTCAAGCGTGGACCCAAGAAGAGGAAGTGATGCTAGCCCATGCGTGAGTTGCCGTTTCCGAGGATTACGAGGCCGTAAACGCTCAATCGAAAGCACATTTTGGGAGTCCATACGCTTAGTATTTCACAAAAATTTGGAACGCGAATTTTATCGTTCCAAGGATACGTTGACGATTAAATTTCGAGTCGTTAACGGGTACGCGACTAAATTTAACGGCTTGTTCGTTAATTTTATGGGACAACGGGAATCGGGCGAGAGTGACCAATATATACTCAAAAAAACACTTGCGGTTTACCAAAATGATAACAAGGGTAAACCGTTTCAACACATGGCTTTTTGGGAGGTGGTCCGCCAATATCCGAGGTGGAAGGGTGTCGGCACCGATCCATCACCTACACATGCGTCGAAACGATCCAAAACATCCAAGACACAATACACGACGTCTTCGGATGCACATATTGG
The DNA here is from genome assembly GCA_023525715.1 of Cichorium intybus. Classification (NCBI taxonomy): domain Eukaryota; kingdom Viridiplantae; phylum Streptophyta; class Magnoliopsida; order Asterales; family Asteraceae; genus Cichorium; species Cichorium intybus. Next base: position 838,871 of record CM042014.1, on the reverse strand, counting down.
GGCCGACGTCAACAAAATTCCCGACGACTTTGAAAGGCCGATGGGCTTTAATCGGGCGAAGGCGAAAGGAAAGGCTGCAGCGTCTTCAAGTTCGGTCAACGATGGCGGAATGGATGATGTTAACGGAAAATTCGATCAACTTTTGACGACCATTTCATCTCACGTCAAATCCACCGAAGAGGAAAGGTTGTCGAGAAGTCGTTCCCGCGAGAACAAAGATTGTGCGATCGAAATGCTAGTGTTGATGCAACCGACCGAGCATCTCACCGGCGCGGCTCTCGAGTTGGCGTTGAAGCTCAAAAACGACATCGTCAAAAAATACGGGATGTAGTTGTTTAGTTTTTTAATTTTAGTTTTAACGTAAGTTTTAGTTTTTTTAATTTTAGTTTAACTTAATGTTTAGTTTTTTTAATTTTAGTTTAAAAAACCATACAATCGGTAAATAAAGTGTAAGGATAGAAAGTACAAACAAAGTGTAAGGATAAAAAGTACAAACAAAACACAATGAAGTACACTGGTTGATCTCTACTACGAGAGCTTACTCTAATTAGACGAGATTTTCCATCTAGCCAGTTTAGCCATCAATTTTGATATATTAGAAACACTAGAAGCCTTTAATGCTAGACTTTAAACTTTGTACAAATATGTCTTAGTATAATGAGATCAAACTCTCACTATTTAGGACTTACATCGGTAATCAAATAGCTAACACTCACCCAGTTATTGAAAAATGAAGTATGTAATTGGATGTAATTTCAATCTTTGCGTGAGGATGAAAAGATATTTTGATGTTGTATAATGTTGCTTTCAGTATGGAAATGAGACAACAAATGAGATGAATTTTGTTAAGAACGCTTATAAGTCCAAACGCTTTCTGTATATCTACCTCCCAGAATCAAGAAATAAGAAGGAACAAAAAAAACCTTTTTTTAGGGTCACGCAATTGGCCATATTTTTTTGGCGGTTAACTACCAAGTGCAATTTTCAAATGCACTGCAGCCTGCACACAATCCATCTTTATTGCTGAAGAAGTTGATTTTTGCCAAAATAGTGAAATTTTAAAGGCTGGAAACTTGGATTCATTGGTTGAATTCATAAAAGTAATTTCAAAATAAAAAATGATTTGTCTCATGCTAAGTATTTAAAAATTAGCCAAACACTATGTATCTTGTATAAAAACTAGCAATGAAATAAGGTGAGAGCCCTTAATCAACTCAACTTTTTTCTTGAAATATTCTTTTTTGTGAAATTATTACTAATCTATCCTATATAATAAAAGAAAGCTATAAGTGCCACATGGTTTTTTTTTAAACCACCTCTATAACACGTGGCAAGTTCTAAGAATGGTTTTTATTTTTTTCCCGCTCATTGTTTGCGCCTAATGAAGGACGTAAAATTAGCAACTAAATCTCAGGCTTCATTCCTAATTTCGCCAGCATCCCTTAAATTTCGGTTCACTCCCTTATCAATTCAAATTTTAGATTATAAATCCCGCTTCCCGCAAATCACGTAAAGCAGTTTCGGTATCCATATATTGCGTCTAATTCATCTTCCACATTCTTCTCCGTATTGATATGGTTTTTATTTTTTTCCCGCTCATTGTTTGCGCCTAATGAAGGACGTAAAATTAGCAACTAAATCTCAGGCTTCATTCCTAATTTCGCCAGCATCCCTTAAATTTCGGTCCACTCCCTTATCAATTCAAATTTTAGATTATAAATCCCGCTTCCCGCAAATCACGTAAAGCAGTTTCGGTATCCATATATTGCGTCTAATTCATCTTCTACATTCTTCTCCGTATTGATATGGTTTTTATTTTTTTCCCGCTCATTGTTTGCGCCTAATGAAGGACGTAAAATTAGCAACTAAATCTCAGGCTTCATTCCTAATTTCGCCAGCATCCCTTAGGGTGCGTTTGGTTGCGGAAAACTGTTTTCCGTTTTCCATTTTCATTTTCAGAAAAATGGAGTGGAGTTTTCGTTTTCATTTTCAGTGGAAAACTCGTTTGGTTAATCTAATTGAGTTTTTGTTTTCCGTTTTAAAAAATTAGAAAACGCATTTGGATATGTATTTTTTGTAACTTTTTATTTTCTATTTTTTTACTTCAAAATAATACAAAATAACACATATGTGGGTGAGGGTAGGGTTGGGGTGGGTAGGTAGGGTGGGTGGGGTGGGGTGGGGTAGGATGGGGTGGGAAAGGGGCGGGAGTTGGGTTAGGGTGGGGTGGGGGTGGGGTGGAGGTTGGTAGGGGTGGTTGGGGTGGATGGAGGTGGGTGGGTGGGTGTAGGTAGGTAGGGTGGGGTAGGGTAGGGGTAGGGATGGGGTGGGGTGGGTGGGCGTGGGTGGAGGTTGGTAGGGGTGGGTGGAGATGGGGTAGGGGTGGGTGGAGATGGGTGGGTAGGGGTTGGTAGGGGTGGGTGGAAGGTGGGTAGGATGTAGGGTAGGGGTAGGGTAAGGGTAGGGGTGGGTGGGGGTGGGTGGTGTAGGATAAGGGTTGGGGGTGGGGTGGGTGGTGTGGGGTAGGGGGTTGGGGTGGGGTAGGGTGGGGTGGGTATGTGGAGGGTGGGTAGGGGTGGGTGAGTAGGGGTAGCGTAGTGTTGGGTGGGCGGGGTGGGGTAGGGTGGGGTGGGTGGTGGGAGTGGGGTGGGGGTGGGGTGGTGGGTGGGTGAGATGGGTAGAATATGTGTAGAGGTATTGTATTTTTGGAAAAATTTAGAAATAGAAAAGTTTGGAAAACAATAATTCTGAGTTTTCTAAGTTCTATGTAATTTTAGAAAACGGAAAATTTTCATTTTCTAGGAAAATTTTGGAAAATTTGATTAACCAAACGCGTTTTCCAACTTTTCATTTTTCTTGAAAAATTTTCTTGGAAAACAGAAAATTTTCCACCACCAAACGCACCCTTAAATTTTGGCCCACTCCCTTATCAATTCAAATTTTAGATTATAAATCCCGCTTCCCGCAAATCACGTAAAGCAGTTTCGGTATCCATATATTGCGTCTAACATCTTCTACATTCTTCTCCGTATTGATATGAACCCTAATATTCTTTATTGTATACAATCGATCTGTCTGCTCTGTTTCTCCTTTTCTATTTGTTTGATGTTTTTGTTTGACTTTAAGAACAAGTTGGAAGCTTTCTTGAAGAATGTTTACGCAGGTTTGAATTTTAATTTGAATGTTTTTTAGTTTGTATTTTGCTTCCTGGTTTAGGTTTAGGTTTTGTTTTCTTTTTCCGATTTCTCATCTGAATGAGGTATTAGTGATGCTTTTATTGAGGATAAATCACACTTTTAGTCTGATTTATTAGTGAGTTTGTATCACTTTTTTGAAAGCAAATCTACAAGGGAACTGTGGAATTGACACACGCCGTTATTCCGTTAATTACGTGATTTCCCCAATCGCTGCTTCTTACCAAACCTGATAGAAGGATTCAATTTTTGAAATTTGAATTCCATCCAATCTTCTCTTAATTGCTATTATTACGTCCACGACTAGAAACCCTAAACGTATCCTCTCCTCCATCTCTCGAACTGGCTGGTCGTCAATCTACAATTATGGTACCAGAAGCAAAAATGGAGTGGCTCGCAAAGAAGGTGGGCATAACTAAATTAGGGGATAATTCCTTTAATCACGCGATTTTTTATGTTTGTTCTAATATAGAAATTTAAAATCCCTTAATAGTTGGGATTGATTTCATAATTTAGGAAACCATATATCACTTGCGCTTGATATCGGCCCTAATTGATTAGCTTTTTTTTTTCTGATCGTCGTCCTTCTTATATATATATATATATATATATATATATATATATATATATATATATATATATATATATATATATATATATATATATATATATATATATATATATATATATATATATATATATATATATATATATATATATATATATATATATATATATATATATATATATATATATATATATATATATATATATATATATATATATATATAGGGTAAAGTTCAATTGAGAACCTAAAAAAGCCTAGGAACCTAAGAACCCATTTTATGAACTTTTTTTCTACACAATATTTTTCAAAAAAAAATATACCAAAATTTTTGTTATGATGCGTCTAGAAGATTTCAAAAAAAAAAATTCAAAAAAAAATCATTTTTTTAATTTTTTTTTCATATGAGTTTAGGGTTTAGAGTTTAGGGTTTAGGTTTAGGGTTTAGGGTTTAGGGTTTAGGGTTTAGAAATCTCTTAGACGCTTTAAATAAAAAAATTGGATGCAAAAAAAAAATCATTTATTATTATTATTTTTTTCATATGGGTTTAGGGTTTAGGGTTTAGGGTTTAGGTTTAGGGTTTAGGGTTTAAGTTTAGGGTTTAGGGTTTAGGGTTTAGGGTTTAGGGTTTAAGGTTTAGAAATCTCTTAGACGTTTTAAATAAAAAAATTGGATGCAATTTTTTTTGAAAAATATTGTGTATAAAAAAAGTTCCTAGGTTCCTAGGGTTTTTTAGGTTCTCTCATGATCTCGACCCTATATATATATATATATATATATATATATATATATATATATATATATATATATATATATATATATATATATATATATATATATATATAATTGCGCAGGTGATACACAGCTCCAAGAGTTCTTCCAACTTTGTTATTCGCTCTTATTCGTTCTCAGCAATTCAAGCTTATTTGACGTTGACATCGCTTATCTTGCAAATCAAGGTTTGAATCTTTACTTTAATGGTTACGTATATATGTGTTGATTTGTATCGGTTTTGGTTTGAATCTTTATTTTAATGATTACGTATTTTCAAAATTCCAAATCAATCGATTGTGCTTAGATCTTATTTGCATTTCTTTGGAATTACTGAAATGGAGTTATAGGTTTAGGTTTCCTTGATGATCAGATTGTTGTCTCGACCTATACATACTCTCTCTTTCTACATATATCCAAATTTACACAAATTGCTTCTCATTTAATCAGAATATACCTCTCGTCTACCGTCAAAAAGTAGTTATGTTTCTATTTTGAGTTGATCATCACCGATTGATAACCGGTTCTGTTTGTGAATGTCAATTGGTTGTCTTTTTCCGATGATAGTCAGTAATACTCAGATTATTGTGGTTCAATTTATTTATGAATTTTATGATTTTTCATCATAAAAACGGTAATCTTATACGATCAATTATGTAATAATAAGTTTCTCAGTCGGTACTAATCATCAATTTACCCCAGAGATATTTATCAATTTTAATGTTTTCTCTAGTACAAAGCTTTGGGTTGAGATGGCATTATATGTGACTTTAGGCTAAAAAGAGGAAATTGGGTATGCTGGAGGATGACAGAGGAAAGTTGTTGATAGTTCCACTGTCTCAAGTAAATATGGGGTATGTTACCGTGTACAATATTTTCGAACCTTTTCCATCTTTTCTTACTCTGTTGTTAAGTCAACAAACTGATTTTTAAAAAACTCGGTTTCAGTTTTAGCCGCCTTTTGTTAGTACTGTCTATAATCCATATCTACCAAGAATTAACCTTATGGTCCTTTGTTAGTACCGTCTATAAAATTTTATACACATTATTTTATAGAAAAACTATATTTTTAATAGAAATTTTAAATCCTTTAGTATTTGATAGAGTCAAAGTAAAGCTGGTGGTATGCTATAAAATGGCAATGACCAATGGATCTTATCACTCATAGTTGCCTACCAGAACAATGGGTGATTGAGAAAGACATCTCCATTTTGTCTTCATGAACTATGATCCAGAATACCAGTGCCTGCAATATAACCTGTTATTATTTATGTAATTTTTAATGGCAAAAGTTTTAATTTATCTTATATTTTTTATTTGAATTAAACTTTTATTTCTTTTAAAAAAGACAATATCACGTCAATATAAAACTCATTATCGAGTGCATGTACTGATTCTATTCCTAATGGGCAATGGCATGTAATCAATTTTTGTTACAAGCAGACAAAGTTGCCTATACTGAAAGGTCATTTGGAATCTGCTATAAAATTGAACAAAATCACGTCAATATAAATAACATCCATGATACCTTATATCATTTTGTTCCTTTAGTGTAGGCAAATGACAAGATGATGTGTGATATATAGTAGAGCTTCACCAGAATGGCTATCTTAGAAAATTTTGAAGGTATGATACTGTAAAAAGATATTTGGAAGCATTATGTGGCTTGCATTTTCCTCTTTGTAATTAGTGTTAATTGCATTAAATTAGAATGTACAGTAGAAAATATTGAAAGTGCAATGCCTTATTTTTAACTATTTCAACATTTTACTTTGATATGAGTATACTTGAAACATAGGTAAAGCAATTATTGATGAAAAAAGATGCTATCCTTCAAAAATTCAATTAATTCGTTTCAATTTTACATGGGTTACTTTTATTTTCTTGAAATTTTGTAAAGCCGTGTTGCGATTTTAGTTACATCATTTACACACACATGTATATAATGTTGTACTTTGCTTCTTTTTTTAGTAAACCGATATATGTAGCTTGAGTAAGCATTATAAGTTGAAAATCGGTTGAATTGTATAAAACTCAAGATCTTCTTTGCAGGCCATGAGGCCACTTTAGTCTATTTTAATTGTCCCTCTATTTTGAAATTCCTCTTTTTTTAAATGCTAACTCACCCATATTTTTTGCCGGGGGCGTCTTTTTTGTCGGTGTGCTTTTTGCTATATGGAGAAAGGTATACTTCACTAACTTCACAAACTTTCCATGTCACTTGAGCTTCAGTTTGAATTGATATTGGCACATGACTGAATAGATTTTTCTAAAGATGCTCTTAAAGTCATGGTGGTTGTATATTTTATTTTTTTATAGAAAATGAAACCGTATTATTAACATGGTAGAGGATTAATATCTTGTAAGCGATGTATTTGTGCAGGATCTTCCAAATGTTGTAACATGTACCTATGGAATTAAAATGGTTGTTAAAGAAGTTGTTGTATGGTTGGTTGAGAAAAAAGATATAATATTTGGATACCCAAATTTCCTATCTAAATTCGTAGATTAAAATTCAATATCTAATAATTTGGTTTTGTTTTATCTTTTAAATGATAGTTTAAATATCCAATTAATATGTAAACATCATATTTATTGAAGTTATAAAAGTTCCGTTTAAAGATTATTTATACTACTATTACGACAAATTAGTTAAAAACGTCAATTATAATAGAAAAGAAGCATGTAAAAGACTATTAACTACCAATTAAGTTGCAGGAATATTATTAATAAACAATAACAGATCATAGTTACATGTATACATCAAATTCAAAATAGTTTTTCCCTCAACTATAACTTGATTGGGGAATAAGAAAAATGTAATTTATACACACATATTTGACTTGCTTAAACTCGAAATAATAATATATATTTTTTTAAACCTAAAACAATTTTATTTTCAACCGAAACAATAGTTTATATTTATTTTTGACGTAAAACAACAAGATATACTTTTACTTAAAATAAAAATACAACGCTTTTATTCCAAAAGAATAACATATTTTTATTTTAAAATAAAAAAACATATTCTTATTTTTAATGTAACCAACTTTAAATTTTAAGTCGATTTTAACATTTTACTTTTATTTTCCATCCCGTATAGTACACGGGTTATTAACTTAGTATAATGATATGAACAAACCTTTATCTTTTTTCTAAAACCGAAGACCGAAAATTTTTATCCTTAAATTTTATAAAAGCAAGTATTTATGTCAAAATCCAAAAATAGAGTTTAGACTTTTTTTTTTTTTTTAATAAAAACACTAATTTTAACATCTTAAAAAACTAGTTTTAACTAGAAAAAATATTTTGTCAAAAAACGTCAATTTAAATATTTCAAGTATTGGATCCAAAGATTTCTTTAACGCTTTTGGCAAAGGCAAACACTTTCTGGAATGTTGCATCACTTTTGGAACAACTACATTACTTTTTTTTAAGCTTAATGCAATCCTTTCTGGAGTGTTGCAATTCTTGTCGATTTCTCTTCTTTTGAGCATCCCATTGAAGTATAATCCTGCAAATTACAAGGAGGTTGGTGGACAAGATGCAATATGGGTTTGGGTTATCACAAAAACAAAGTGAGATTAGGGGCAAATACACCAACAGTCCCCTTATGACGATAATTGAAATGAAAATCCAACAATTATATCATTTAAAGATTGATCATCACACAAAACTTGGCAAACAATATTAATAAAGAGAAAAAATGAGGGAAGTAACCCCCCTTGAAATTGAATCTCCCCTCAAATCAACTATACACAAATATTGGGAAAATAACATCTAACAAGAAAGCACATTGATGCAAAAATGGTCCAATTTTTACGAATTATGTTCTATCATGGCAAGTCATATTCTAAGTTTACAAAATGGTTCTTTATTGAAGTATTTAGTAAAAATATGAGGAAAGGAGCAAACCCAATGTTCTTTATAAGCTATAAGCTAAGCCCCCTATTTTAATATCATGTAAGACGAGCCAGTATACTAAGGTAAGCTCCTCGTGTTGGAGTGTCTCGATCAAGAAAGATTGGAATTTTATTTGAAAGAGATTAAGAAATATTGGAATTCTATTCCAGATCCACCACCACATATTCCACTTTTGTTGTTGACAAAGCAATTAGCAACCTATTGTAGCTTCTTAGAGAATCAAAAGAATAAAGACTTGCCAAGAAAATAAAAAAGTCTGCAAGTACTCTTTCTCTTTCGGCCAACAAATGTTCCACCAACTTCGAAACCCTTGTAAAACAAAATATACATACTGAACCCCTTAGAATGCCATAATACAATATTGAAAGAGCCTCATATATAGCAAAAAAAAATATGATTCACGACTTTATAATGCGAATGTTTAGGAGCGGATTGAAACCGAGAATACAACCACACACTATGCATGATATCAAGCCTACTCAAAATCAAATAAAGCAAACTACGTATCATGGCTCTATAAAGTTTTTCATAAAATTGATTACTTGTTGGATATATTATGCAAGATATAAACAATTTGATATAGTGCTAATTATATATGAGACAATCGATTCATATACTAAGTGCTAAAAAAGTGTCTATAAATAAATAATATGTTTATAAGATAAGTTTATTATATATCAATTCCAAATAAATAAGCAAGTAAATTAGTTATTTAGTATTTATTGCAACAAAAAAAATTAAATAAGAGAGTTCATTTGATTATGATTAACTAAATAGAGGTCAATGACCTCTTGGTCAAGTGGTAAAGCCGTAAAGGCGCCGCCTTCCCTCTTTGATGCTGATAGTTCAAGTCTCGCAAGAGACATAGATGGTTTTCAGGTGTAGATTAAGAGTAGGAGTAGGGTATATTTGTCGTTCTAAAAAAACTTACTTAATAAGCCAAATATTTATTAAGGCAATTAATTAGATGTGTTGGACTTAATTTTTTTTAGAACGTCAATCTAACCTATATGGCTAAATTGAATAGCCATTGAAAATCGTTGCCTAAAAGATTAAGTATTTAATGGAGTAAGATTACCATTAAGTAAATAAGTTACACGATGTTAAACCCTAATCCTTCCCCTCCCAATGGACGGCTGCTTCTCTCTCCTATACCCTTTGACCAACGGGTACATCAAACCAACAAGGTGGAAAGAACGGTTTTAACTAAAGTCTAAGAGCTGTTCATACCTGGTTGTGTGGATAAGCATAATGATAATCAATCATAATCGTCACCTACTTCACTAACAAATCCCTAGAATTGGAAGGTATAATGCTAAAACATCCTACGATTGTTAGTTAACTATTTTTTTTTGTCTAATTGGATATTGTTTTAGGGTTGTTAAAATTATAAATATGATTTCCGCTGCATATTGAATATCTATACATACTAATAAACAATGCATTTTAATTGCCAAGTGGCATGCCTTAGAAGATAGAATGACACATGTCATTTTCTTCATTTGTTGGCTTAAATCATATTTTTTAAAAGAGTTATCTTCTTCTAATTCTTCCAAACCAAATCTTTTATGATCACGTTAAAAAAATAATGCATATTTAAAAGTGTATTATGTCGATAGATAAAAGTATCAAAATTGGTTAAAGTTAAAGATTGGTATACAGAAGACCTAAAAATTGTATTAAACTAAATAGTATTTGCTTATTGACATTTATCATTGACATGAAATTATTGTTATTGGTACGTCCTTTCTTCATCATATATATATATATATATATATATATATATATATATATATATATATATATATATATATATATATATATATATATATATATATATATATATATATATATATATATATATATATATATATATATATATATATATACTCAAACGTTTCGAATTTTACACTTTCACCCATTGAAACGTAATATCAAGAGGAAATTATCCTTTGATAGTCAAAACGGAACATCTATACATTGCATGGAAATTAGTTTCTCAAAAATTCATCCAATTATTTTCTTTTTAGGAAACATTCTTTTTAATAATTTTATGCACATTTAAATTTTATTTTTATAGATAAAAATAAAATGAGATAAGTCTAATAAAATGAGATAAGTCTTTTAGATGAGTTTGTTATCTACATTAAACTATATATCTTTTTCTTTAGGTTTGACACATTAAAATAGTTGCTAATTAATATTTTCAATGATAAACATAAAAGATAAATATAACAATCACATTAAAACTTATAAAATTATAATAAAATATTTTTTTAATATCCGGTTTTGTGGGTTTCATCTGAAAGAGGTGCAACAATTAGTCCAATTGGTATGTCATTACTTTTTTTTTTTAAGATTCAAATTCAGAGCAATTTCGCTTCAATGACTTCCAGATTCAAATGATGATTGCAATAAACATTTTCTTATTATAACACTTTAATTAATCCTCATCCGTGTGTTACACGGGCTTTAAACTAGTTTAAACTATATTCGAAACTGATCGAACAGCAATAGTGGTATCAAAGCCACTTTTAAAAAAATCTTACTAATTAATTTATTTTGACCATTCTTGTTCTTTATGTTATTGGTAACATTCAAAATATTTTAATTTATTAAAACGGGATTTTGATATTTTGATGGAGTGACGTAATTTTATTTCCATAGACATATTCTTACTTATTGAATTACATGCATCCTTTAATAAACAAACAATCAAAATCCTTTAATAGTATGAATACATTATTTATGTGCAATATGATTGCGAATAAATGCATTGAAATGATATTGTTTATTTTTTCATTCAATTTGTAACGGGTTGGTTTGACTATTTTGTGCCTTGTTTTTTTTGTAACAAATTAGGGTTTCTGTTTGTTTATTTTTTTGTAATTTTCATGAATTCTTATTTAATGTAAATTAGGGTTTCTGTTTGTTTATTTTTTTTGTAACATATTGGATCTGAATTGGACTGGCAACCCAATATCAACTATCCTACAATGATTAACCCCAAAAGAGTCTTGGCCTAGACAAGCTTTTAGGTAGACCATGATTGCCTTTAGATTAGCCACGACCAAGACACCGGTGGCCAGGGCCAATGTGGCAGTAGTAGTGCATGACTAGCACATACCTCGCCTTGGCAATGCCAATGAGTTGTATCCATGGGCGACGACATGGAGCCGTACACGATAACAACAACGATAGTTTTCCGGCGATTGTTTTTTTCAACAAAAATGCTCCGAGGATTTTTTTTTTCGTCAAAATTATTTTGAGTGGTTAGCCCCTTTAGATCAATCCTCATGATGCTCCCATATCGATTGGACAACCAAATGAGTAATCAGTATGAATGCGACCAACTGTTCTATCACTTGATTCCAATAACACGAGCTGCATGGCATCATTTCTTTAATATAATGAAAAGAAAAATGAATTTGTATCCAAAAAGTTAGCACTTTATAAGAATATCTCCTCAAAATCATTATTATTAAGTATATGAGCATCATCTATCCCCGGAATACTTCCTGTCGGAATAACATACGGTTTGGTAGTCTGTTGCCTATCAATACACCACACAAAAGCTCCTATAAAGAAGATTGTATAGAGATTATCAAGATAATTGAATTTCTTGCAGATAAGTTGCCTATGTTGTTTTTGCTTTGTTAGCCAATGCAAGAACAAAACTTAAATTGTTTCTTTTTTACTTAATGGACAAAGAACAACTTAATAAACAATTTAACTAACCTAGCGACTAAGAATGTTATAGATATTTTCTTATAAATTTAGTTTCCAAATGACATTTTTAAATTTCTAAACATTTATCTAGTTAAAAACAGTTTAAGTAACCTAGCGACTAAGAATGTTGTAGATATTTTCTTAATTTTCATAATTTATTTTCCAAATGACATTTTCAAATTCTAAATATATGCAAGTAAAACCTATGAATGCTATAGAGATTTTCTTAATGTGTCACAATCCTTCGAGAAATGCAAAGATAAAATAGGGTTATAACATCATCGACTGGAGCGTATGAGCGAGATATATGTATCTATCTTGAGTAAACAAGGGCTATTTGGTGGAGAGATAACTAAAAATGTAAAATTATGTGAAACTTGTTTCAAAGGAAAGAAACACAAGGTGAATATCAGTTCTGGTCAACACACAAGCAAGGAAATTCTCGAATATGTTCACTCATATTTATGGGGTTCTTTTTCGGTGAAATCATATGGTGGATGCTCATGCTTTGTGACTTTTATTGACGACTATTCTAGGAAGGATTGGTTGTATTTTATGAAAACAAAAGATGAAGTGTTTAGGCATTTCAAGGAGTGGAAAACTATGGTTGAAAAACAAATAAGGAAACATGTCAAGGCACTCAATACATAACTTGCGTTTGAATTTTGGATGCACCATTTAAGGACTTTTGCAAAATAGAAGGTATCGTGAGGCAACACACTATATAAAACACACCACAACAAAATTGGGTGGCAGAACGAATGAATCAAACATCGTTGCGGCATGCAAGATATGTCCATTTATTTTCTGATTTATGAAAGCAATTATGGAAAAGCAATCAACACCACTTGTCATTTGGTAAATAGATCTCCATCAACTTGACATAAGGATTTCTCATGAGGTATAGTCTACTAAACCTTCAAATTATTCTGGTTTATGTATCTTTGGTTACTCTACTTATGCTCATGTTAATGATGGTAAACTGGTGTGAGGGCTATGAAGTATATGTTTAAAGGATATGCACCTGGAGTGAAAAGTTTATTGATTGTGGTGTACAGAATAATAAAAGACTCTAAAATTTATTATCAGTAGAGATGTTACCTTTAATGAATATGTTATGTGTGACCAGAGAGGAAAAAGTACAAGTATTGTAGGGAAAAAGAGTCACAGTGCTAGCCAGATGTTGAGAAAGTGTGGAGCCTAATTCGAACTGGAAGAAGATCCAAGACAGCCGAAGTGGAATAGTTGTTTGAAGCATCAAAAATAGAGGTGAGAAGAAGCTAGTACTATTAAGGTGTGCAGCTCAAATAAGTCTCCAGACCTTCATTCTAGTGGGAGTCCTTTGGTTTGGTCAGATCAACCATGGCGGATCAGAAGTAAGAAGAGGGTGACCCTTCAGAAGATCAGCAGAAGGTTGAACCGAAGGGATGAAGATCAGCAGGACTATGGAAGTCTTGCCTTGTCCTGATCCGAAGTCATGTCAAGTATAGAGATCTGAAGGTATATAATCATTCAGAGCGAGGAAGGCCAAACCTCATTCGGATGAGAAGATACGTCCTTAGCATGGACATGAAGGAAGATATCCAAGATTGACAGCAGAAGTCAGTTGGTGACAGATTCTTACCAGACTAAAGTAACTATATCCATAACGAAGGGCGATATCCGAGGATGCCTCTCATCAGTGTCCCATGTGGATCATAGTTCATCGTGACAACAATAGCTTGTGTTATGGTCACAGGAATGAACACATCAACAGCAGGAGAAGATGAATCTGCAGCATCCTCTAACTGAAGCAAAGTCCAAAACATGAAGTTCTTTCTTGAAGGAAGAGTTAACCCTTGTACGAATTATAGTTTGACAGAAGTTGCAGAAGTACAAGTCGGACAGTTACAGTCTCGTTCGAAGGAAGATCTCAACCGAAGACCACTGGGGGGTTCTTCAACCAAAGGCGAGGCCTCAGTTGTACCCGGTATTGGTATTGTCGCATCTCTTGTCAGAAGAATCTTGGGAACATGCCAAAGAACAGTACACCGTTTCAAAGGCAGCGTGGGGAGCATGGTGTTGTCTACTATATCAATCTATAAAGTGATAAGGTGCAGGGCTAGTTTGTCCTTTTGCTTTTTCCAGCCCAAAGACTTGCGTGTTCAAGCTGCCATATCCCGCTATTTATACATCTCATTTACTACTCAATGTAACATGTTAAACATATCAATGATATGAGTGTAGTCATAGTCTCTCTCTTGTAAATCATTGAAGTTTATCAATGAAGTTTCTCTCGTTTTCACAGTATACGTAGCCCAACAAGATGGTGGGTGAACCACTTTAAATTCTTGTGTTTCTTGTCTCTTAATTTATTTTTCATTACACACTAGCCTAGATAGTTGAGTGACTGTTTGTCGAAGTACTTGGCCGTGTTCGTTGGTGTGCCCTTCCGCTGCGTACCCAACACCACCAGATGGTGGATTTTCGATATCAAATCCCAGGCAGAATCATGATAAATGACAAACAACAACTTGGTGATGAACACTCTAGACTAGATGAATCTCATGAACAACCCAATGAAGAAGATTCTAGAGACGTTAAGGCTGAAAGTGAAGAATCTGCGGTAGAAATTATAGCAAAAAGAAAGAATAATAGGAATATTTAAAAGCCCGCTAGATATTTTAAATGTGTCAATTCTTATGACATTGTTTTTGTAGCATATACACTAGCGATTGGAGAAGATCTTGATACACACGTGTGTCGTTAAAAAAGGAAATCCTGGAATTGAACTAGTAAGGTTCAAAACACGACGGGTGGTAAAAGGATTCTCGTAGTAAGAATGAATTGACTAGCAACAAGCACTCTCACATGCTGTGAAGAACAAGATTATTAGAGTTCCATTAGCCATTGTGAGTGCACTTAATCTGGAGCTTGAGTTATTTGGCGTAAAAAATGCATTTCTTCACGACAGTCTAGATAAAAAAGATTGACATGATCCAACCATAAAATAAATATTTTTATGGTTTTAAGTAGTATCCAAAACAATGGTACAAGAGGTAATGTTCGTTTATGACTATGCACGACTACATTCGAAACCAATTTGTGATGGAGAATAGGCAGACAAATAAACTTAAAACTCTTAAGTTCACATGCAACCTAAGAATCTATGTTTTCTCTAATTGAAACTATAACTAAGAATCCTAAGGCATATATCGAAAATTCTAAAGAAGGTTTTAGAACCACATACCTTTTGGTGATCTCTTGGAAGCACGAACCACAAATGTCGTGCCTCAAATGACTCACACCCAAAATACCAGCAAACAGGAAAACCAAAGAGAGAGGGGAAGCTCTATGAGAATGGTGCAGGATATGGGGTCTTGGGACTCCCTATTTATAGCCCCAAGTTGATTAGTGATAAAGCTTATATACTGCCTTATTTGAATTCAGATATGATAAACCTTTTATCATATAATTCAATTCCCTTATCATTGCCATATATAACAATTATACCCATATATATATATATATTCGAAAATTACAAGGATATATATCCTTTAATTTTCGTCCAATATATATACCATAATTATCTATTGCTCAATTGTTGAACAATTACAATTCAGCCCCTGTACTTTTAATTAATCCAATTAATCCCAAAATTAATTCTAATTAATTTCTGATTAATCATTAATCAAATATTACTATTTCTAATTAATATATTATCCTCATAATATATTAATATATTAATCTCTCTCTTTATAGTTCATCATATTCAATTGCTAGGTTTGAGGGCAACCCAAAAGGACTGTGCTGCTATCAATGTATGTATCAGTTATGGTTATGACTTAGACACTTAATCCAACAATTTGATCATTGTGTTTACTCAAATAAATATTTTTTATTGTTCCTATATATATATATATATATATATATATATATATATATATATATATATATATATATATATATATATATATATATATATATATATATATATATATATATATATATATATATATATATATATATATATATATATATCTCCAAAACAATGGTACAAGAGATCAGATTCGTTTATAACTATGCACGACTACATTCGAAACCAATTTGATCATTCGAAACCTTTTTTTAAAAAGAGTTAAAAAGGGAACCCTAAAGGAGGGAACCCTAATATCTCATTATCTATTGCAGCCGTCCCCCCCTCTCTCGAGCTCTTGCGATTCCAACGCCAACCACATCGGCCGACCACCGTAGCTCAACCAATCACTCCGGCGACCTCAGATCTGTCTCTCTCGAACCCGACATCGAACCCATCAACCACCACAATCTCTTGCTCTCCCTTTCTCGACGCCGTACAGCCGTCATCCATTCAACCTCTCGCTCTCATCAGAAAAAGGCCTCGACCACCGTCGTCCGACGAGATCCAACAGTCGAACACACTGTCTGTCCACCGCCATACGACCACCGCGAGCTCTTTCTCTTTCTCTCTTACTCTCATCGGCCACTGTCTGTGTTTCTTTCCCTCTCTCCGTTCGTCTCTTTCTTTCTCACTCGATCTGTGTTTCCATCCGACCACCAGAAAAGGTCTCTCGTTTTCTCCCTTTCTATCTCTCTCGGTCGGTCCTTCTCTCTTTTCTGTCTCTATCGATCGTCGCTCATTCTCTCTTTTTGTCTCTCCGGTTGTACAGTGATGACATGGTTATATTTGTTGCTGAAACATTTTTGACAGACCCTCGACCACCGCCGTCCGACGAGATCCGATAGTGGGACTCTCTCTCGGTCTATCTTTAATTCTTCCTTCCTTTCTATCTCTCTCGATATATCTCTCCTGCTCTCATGTTCTGTCCTCAGTCTCTCTATATCTCTCGTTTTCTTGATACGAAAATACACTAAATTAAAAACTTCAATAAAATAGAGCATAAAGAGTTGGTCAGGGTAAATAAAAAAAAAGCTGACACAGTAATAAAAAAGCTGACATACAGTTAAAAGAGAATTGAGTTAGGGTTTTAATAGTAGCACCCAGGCATAGGTGAGTGCTGAGTGTCATGTAGTGAGGTTTATGTGTATTTTTATTTTGAATCTGGTTCTTCACAATAAAAGAGAACTGAATTTGTGTTTAGATCGTCTTTTTCGTTTTTCTGATTTGGTATCAGAGCGAGAAGCTATTGCGTGACCACTCCTTCGTTTCAGACTCTTGTGAGAATAGAAGACCGATTTGGACCTTCAGATTTTGTCTGGTTCGACTTGTGTTCATCAGATCTGTTGATTTGTAGTGTGATTTTGGAGCAGAAAAAGATTTGTGTAAAGATATTCAATGAACTCAGACCAAAATCACACTACAAATCAACAGGTTTCCAAACAATTCTTTACACAAATCTTTTTCTGCTCCAAAAATTGTTTATATATATGTCTGTTTCTGCTTTATATTTTCTTCAAGCCACGTTATTGAATAATGGAAATTTAGTTTCTGCAGACACAAACATTAGGATAATTGTCTTTTTACAAGCTGATTATATAAATGATGGTGTTATGGAGATACTAAACTTTGTAGTTTTTCTTGTTTGCAGGTATGAATCAATTTACAGAATGAAAATACAAGTTATAAATCAGGAAGTAACATACATTCTTCTTTACTCCAATTTTTTTGCTCTCCAATAACCTTTTTAGATCTGATAGTTTATTTCTATTTCTGCACAATACAAACGTAGTAGCTTACTGAATCATAAGTTTTTCATCTCAAAACATTGAAAAATATATAGATCTTTAAATGCCAAAAACATTTTGCTTTTCTAAAATCTCAATTCAATTTTTGAACAAAAACACAATTTTTGTAATATACAAATTTTTGCAGACCTTCTATAGAACAAGTGATGTAATGGTCTTTTGAAAATCTAGAGATTTGACAAACGTAAATCAAAACAAAAAATCCAGAGATTTGAGTATACAAAACAAAAAAACCAGAGATTTGAGTATACAACAGATCTCAACACAGATTGAGTTTCATCGATCGAGTAGGACCAAAAAATGTCCAGATCTGAGGACAAAGAACTAATAACAACCAGATCTCAGCTCAAAATACATGAGTTTCATAGATCGAGTAAGAAAAAGAAAAAGAACACAAAAAACTACAAGTCTCTACTTGGATCCGGAGTTTCACAGACTAAAAATAAAAAGAAAAATGGTTTACCTAAATCGCCCAGATCTGACGAACACAAGCAGATCCGATAGACACGCCAAGAACTCGAGCCAAAAAACAAGCAGATCCGGTGATACGCCAAGAACTCGGGAACTCGCGAGCCAATAAGGGGCCAGAAGATCGAAATCGAAGGACGAAAAAACAGATCTGATGAACACAAGTCGAACCAGACAAAATCTGAAGGTCCAAATCGGTCTTCTATTCTCACAAGAGTCTGAAACGAAGGAGTGGTCACGCAATAGCTTCTCGCTCTGATACCAAATCAGAAAAACGAAAAAGACGATCTAAACACAAATTCAGTTCTCTTTTATTGTGAAGAACCAGATTCAAAATAAAAATACACATAAACCTCACTACATGACACTCAGCACTCACCTATGCCTGGGTGCTACTATTAAAACCCTAACTCAATTCTCTTTTAACTGTATGTCAGCTTTTTTATTACTGTGTCAGCTTTTTTTTTATTTACCCTGACCAACTCTTTATGCTCTATTTTATTGAAGTTTTTAATTTAGTGTATTTTCGTATCAAGAAAACGAGAGATATAGAGAGACTGAGGACAGAACATGAGAGCAGGAGAGATATATCGAGAGAGATAGAAAGGAAGGAAGAATTAAAGATAGACCGAGAGAGAGTCCCACTATCGGATCTCGTCGGACGGCGGTGGTCGAGGGTCTGTCAAAAATGTTTCAGCAACAAATATAACCATGTCATCACTGTACAACCGGAGAGACAAAAAGAGAGAATGAGCGACGATCGATAGAGACAGAAAAGAGAGAAGGACCGACCGAGAGAGATAGAAAGGGAGAAAACGAGAGACCTTTTCTGGTGGTCGGATGGAAACACAGATCGAGTGAGAAAGAAAGAGACGAACGGAGAGAGGGAAAGAAACACAGACAGTGGCCGATGAGAGTAAGAGAGAAAGAGAAAGAGCTCGCGGTGGTCGTATGGCGGTGGACAGACAGTGTGTTCGACTGTTGGATCTCGTCGGACGACGGTGGTCGAGGCCTTTTTCTGATGAGAGCGAGAGGTTGAATGGATGACGGCTGTACGGCGTCGAGAAAGGGAGAGCAAGAGATTGTGGTGGTTGATGGGTTCGATGTCGGGTTCGAGAGAGACAGATCTGAGGTCGCCGGAGTGATTGGTTGAGCTACGGTGGTCGGCCGATGTGGTTGGCGTTGGAATCGCAAGAGCTCGAGAGAGGGGGGGACGGCTGCAATAGATAATGAGATATTAGGGTTCCCTCCTTTAGGGTTCCCTTTTTAACTCTTTTTAAAAAAATGGGCCGGATTTTTTAATTAATTTTGTAGAATACTTTAACTTTTTTTTAATTTTTTTAAAGGGTGTATTTTTAAGGGTGTATTTCCGGGACAGTTACACAGGACTACAGGAGGCATAACTCAACGTCTTTTGGTTTATTGATTTTTTTCTTTTTAGCCAAACACACACAAGCCATGTAATATTAATTTTTTTTTTTTGCTTTTGAGGTAATGGACACACTCAGGAGACACATATGCTCACTTGCTTTTTTTTCTCCTCTTCGAAACACAGCAACAGTAAAACACATGCATGTTTCTTTTTTCTTTGCTTTGCACATATCAATTGCTGTGGAATATTCTTTTGCTCCCAAAAGAAGTTCTGGTGTCCTGTCAAAATTTAAACCACAAGTTCTGATATCTACTATATGGCCATAGAGACTTCTAACAATTTTTGTACTTTTTCCATAGAGTAGCACGACACAAGGCAATCATTAACTTGACCCAATAAAACAACTTTTAAAAATATAAAATCATGTAAATGGCATAAATAAATACATGCATATATTCATATGAAACAATTACGTGTGGTTTTGTTATTCTATTAGAAAGTCAATGAATCGCACAACAAATGAATCAATTTAGATGAAGATAAAATCGAATGATTATTCCATAAGTTTTTACCCGTATTCCACAAACATCAAAATTTTAAAGCGGATACGTTTCGTCAAAATTTTTAAAGCCGATAAGATCAAAATTTTAAAACACATAAGATCAAAAAAAATTTTAAATCGCTGTTGGAGAGCCTATTTCGAGCTCAAAGACCTCGAAGTAAGAATAAGATTACCTACACGCAATTTTTTAACTTAATTTTCGTTAGTTGAAGTTCAATTGGTAGTAATCGTTTCGCTTACCTGAAAGAAGGTTCGCGTGAAGGAGAGTGAACGGGTTAGATAAGGAACTCAAGAGTACCTGAAAGTTTTGCAGAAGGTTTTGGTCTTATGTCGATGCGTAATTCAAAGGCGTAACAGAAACAATCCGAATTGACGGAAGAGGGGAAAATTTACCATTCATCAAGTGCCAGAATCTTCGTATCGAAATCAACCTGTTAAATTTCTCCCTGCAAATTGCAACAACCAAGAAAGAACCGGTTGCTTTGACCAACAATAATTACGAAAAGTTGGCAGTTCAACAAACTTCGCAACCTTTATACATGATTATTCCAACTGTTGATATATACGTACCTTATCCAAAAGGTTGTTGAGGAAACTTCAAGAGCATACAAATTTATCCCTCTGATTTCAGCTATCGATACCTGCAACAAATATCGAAACCTTTTTGCAATTTTATGGAGGCGTTGAAGGAAATAGACGGTGAGAACACAAGAGCATATGAATTTATCCCTCTGATTTCAGCTATCCAAATCGACCGAGAAAACATTAGGGCTTCGATTTTCAAGCTTAATATCAATTTAGGGGTTGATTGAAAAAGGAAAAAAGACAAAATATATTAATTACCTGAGGATTATGGTTATCCATCTTCTACATGTAGACAAAAATTAGGGCTCAAATCGATCCTCCAGGTAGGATTCTTTGTAGAGAGAAATAGAAATTCGAAAGTTTTACCCCTGGCAAGTAGACGCTCCAACAATAAGCATCTAAAAACCCGATAATCTATGCGTTTGCTACCCTTCAAGC
This sequence comes from Cichorium intybus, assembly GCA_023525715.1. NCBI lineage: Eukaryota > Viridiplantae > Streptophyta > Magnoliopsida > Asterales > Asteraceae > Cichorium > Cichorium intybus. Next base: position 817,559 of record CM042014.1, on the reverse strand, counting down.
CATCACCAGAATGATGTTGGTGTAAAGAAACGTTGGTGTAAAGAAATAGATGGCGGATGGAGAAAAATCGGACGAAGCAGGAGGTGGAGAAGCGAGAGAGATTAGAAAAAGATACCGGAAGAAGCAGGTGTGTGGCGTATTGGATACAGTGAGGAGTCGAGGTGTCGTGAAGAGGGAGATGGTTGTTGGTGGAATGCGACTGGTAGATCAAAGGCACCCCGCTAAAAATTCTTAAACCCCTCTCAACCCCCAAGTCCTTCTAGAAACAGGTTGTGTTTTAATATATATAGTAATGGATTGTTCATGTACTTTACTATACTTTTAACCCAAAATAACAAGTTATACTTTCAATAAAAAAAATATGTTTGTAACCCAAAGCTATAACGTCTTTATAGTTTGTCAAAACATTGTGTGTACCGTGTCATTGTAACATATTTTTTTCAACCAAAATAACCTGAAAACAATACGCCGAAACAAACAGTTCGTCACCGCCGCATCGCGCGGGTACCAACTAGTATACTATAATACATATATAATATGTACAAGTATTTTATGCAGAACTATCTTAAATTTAAGAGGTACAAAACTTCAATGCTTTTAAGAAATTAAGCGGGCATTCCAGAATTTTGCACATATAAATTTTGAATTCTCAATGTGAGCATCGAGATATATTGCTTTAACGATTCCACCACATTCCACTCTCAATAAATTAATCATGATGTCTTGCTTTAAGGATCCCACCACATTCCACTCTTATTAAATTAGTCATTTGATCTTAACCGTCTATAATGTTTGGTCCATCGATGGTGGAAAATGGCATTTACAATCTCACACGGATCGACCAATTCAAGCCATAAACAAATCCCCTGCAAGTTTTTACTTTCTATATAATCTAGAAGTCCTAAATCTACTTTTCTACTCCTCATCTTTCTCTTTCTTCAAGCGTTTGATAATCTTTCATGATCCGTGTGTCTTTACAGCTGCATATACTTTCTTCACCCCTGAAGAAAAATTACCATAATCATATCGTGTCAAATATGAATGCAATAAGGCATTTATGTAGCTTAATTTTTGAATTTCTGTACAATAAACAATGCAGAGATATGAATGCAAACATAGGAGTTACGTAGCTTGCTTTATGGATTTCTATACAATAATCAAGGTAGAGATGTAAATCAATGTATTTAGATGTTATTTATAGTTTTTATTGTATGGGTAGTTGTCTTGAATGAAAAAAATAGCGAATACTTTACAAATTCTTTCTTAATAGAACCAACAACCAAGATAGTAGTAGCAACAAAGATCTAGAATAATAGTCAATGTATATGTTGGAACTATATAGGAAGGTAAATGCAGACCTTGATACGTAACTTTCTTAATATTTATGTTGTTTAATACACAAATTCAGGTGCAAAAGTCAATGTATATCTTGGAAGTATATAGGAAGGTAAATGCAGATCTTGATACGCTCCTTAAGAAAAACCAAATCTGTGCATCAAAATTGGTTCGAGATCTAGGTCGCCATTTCAATATCATGGAACACATCAAGACAAATCAATAATCAAATCGCAACATACATACCACAATCGGATCCTAAAGACCACAATCTAGAAATGTCGGCAACCGTGGTGAACGGTGGAAGCCGATACCTCTGTCGGCTTTGGATGCTCTGACCTCCGTATATCGATTTGAATGCTGGTGGATCGGAGGCGTGACTGTAATTCTTGACTTTATCAGTGTGTAACGGATCGGTGTCCAGGTTGGAGAAGGAGGCGGTGATCGGAGCTCACAGTGGGAAGGGGAGAGAGAGAGAGAGAGAGAGAGAGAGAGAAAGACTGTGATTCACATCAAACCGGAGGCGGTGATCGGAGCTCACAGTCGGATGACATCTTTAGCCCACTATCACCGGATCTCACAGTCGCGGGGGTATATATCTTAGCCGCTCGATTTGGAGTGAAGCTTGGCAGATCGGTGAAGCTTTAACCAGATCCTCGGTCTCGAATCAAGAAGCTTGGCAGATCGGTGAAGCTTTAACCAGATCCTTGGCAGATCGGTGAAGATTTAAGAAATTGCAATCAGATCCAAACACACCAGGCGAATTTTGTATCGGACAAGAGGTGCCGGTCGGAGGGGAGGAGCCGGTAATCGGTTTTTGATGCGTGTTGGTCGGGAGAAGCTGGAACCGGGAGGAGAACAGATAGCGGCTGTGAACCCGATCCAATTGACAGTCATATGATGGTGGAGGCGATCCAATAGACAGTCAGAAGTAGAACCCGATCCAATCGAAGGCAGAGCTGGTCGGAAGAGAAGGAGAATTACAGAGATGGAGAAGGTAGAAAAGCGTGATCTATGGAGGCGGAAAGCGTGATATATTGATGTAAACACCTTATACTAGATATTTGATAATATTCAAAATTATTAATTTTTTACTATAACATTTTGAATGTATTTTTAAGTGTATTGAACTTTCAAATTTTAATTACCACAACCGATGAGGCATCTTTAAATGATGGATACTAATTATATAACACAAGGTTTCAATATATATAAATTAATTATTAGATAATGTATTTAATCGGTTAAATTAAATGTTGTCTTAGTTGATAGCATCTTATTTAGTGTAAGAACAATATAATTTTTCAAAACCAATAAAAATTTGTTTGAAATTGTAGGCGTGAAAGCGTGATCTATGGAGGCGGAAGGAAGGATTTTAGGCGTGATCTATGGAGACGGCTGGTGATTTACAAATGATTTTAGGGTTAGGTTACCACATTGTTGGTATGCATCTATATTAGGGTACAGTCAAATTACAAATTTAACCCTTTTAATTCATAATGTCTTTTTTTTTTTTTTTTTCTTCTTTGTAACAAAAATATATTATTTATTTAGAAGTGTATTATAGAATAGATATTATAAAACTTTTAAAATATAATACAATAAATATTATTTATTCAGAATCAAAAGTGTATTATAGAATAGATATTATTTATTTAAAATTTATCTTTTATAGATCCATGGAATAAGATTAAATTATGTTTTTACGGATTTTGTAATATATTGTTATTGAAGTCATTTATAAAGACGTTTGATTGACTCGAAATAATGAAAATTCAAGAAACCGAGAACCTAACCGAATTATATTAAATGAGAGATTAAATGATAGCAATCTAATTCAACTTTTAAACCATAACCCCAACCCAAAACAGCAACAACTTTTTTTATTACAAATAATATCAATCTACTTCAACTTTTAAACCAAAATAGAAATGTCCGACGCAGTTAAACTATTTCTCGGACGAAAACAAGTTGACGTCCGCTAAAAGGAAATTAATCGCCGCTCGAAACTAATTGTCGAAACGAACTATCATCACCCGCCGCATCGCGCGGGTAAGCCACTAGTGTATATATATATATATATATATATATATATATATATATATATATATATATATATATATATATATATATATATATATATATATATATATATATATATATATATATATATATATATATATATATATATATATATAACAATAAAAAATATTTATTTGAGTAAACACAATGATCAAATTGGTTTATATATATATATATATATATATATATATATATATATATATATATATATATATATATATATATATATATATATATATATATATATATATATATATATATATTGCTATACGTGGATGGTATGCTCATTGCAACAAAAAATATGACAGAAATTAATGACTTGAAAGCTTTACTGAAAAGTGAGTGTGGGATGAATGATTTAGGTACAACGATGAAGATATTGGTATGCAAATTTAGAAGGATATAAAGGTGTGGCTGATATATATCTCTCGACAAAGTTACATATTTGCAATCATTCCATATTGATCAGTCCATACCAGTTGGAACTCCTTAAGCAACTCACTTTAAACTAGACCAGAGCACTATACCAACTACATATGAGGGAAAGGAGTACATGAGTAGAGTTCCATATTCGATTGATGTTGGAACTCTCATGTATGTTATCGTCTTTATTAGACTTGATCTGGCTCATACAGTTAGTGTAGTAAGCAAGTTTATGAGAAATCAGAGGAAGGCTCATTGGGAAGAAGTCAAGAGGATTATGTTATACTTTAAAAGAACGCTTGATATATATCAAATTTATGATGCTAAAAAATGTAGCGTTAGGTTGGTTGGTTATGCATACTCGGACCATGACGATGATCTAGTGAAAAGAATATCACCATCACTGACATGTTGTATATTCACTTTATTTGGTTGTGCTATAAGTTAGAAGTCAATGCTACAACCTACGGTGTCCTTGTTTACAACCAAAGTAGAATACATGTGAATGACTAATGGAATAAAGAAGTGTATATAGCTATGCTGTCTCATTTAGATATTGGGATGAAAATGGAGAAACCTATATTGTATTGTGACGGTCAGGGTGTTTTGTGATATTCTAGAAGAAGCTAAGTTCTTTATCCTAAAGATAGACACATAGACACCAAGGGTGATCCGGCAAATAAGGCATCGCTAATAGAGAATTTCAAGTATTTCTTGGACTTGGTAGTCCTTTAGGGATAATATGGCAAGTGGGAGCGGGTGTTCTTGGTTTTTAGAGTTTAGAGTATACTCAAATCAAGATGAAGATTGTTAAATATGACTTGAGAATTGATGACATGCATGCATATCAACTCGTCGGAGCAAAGTAAAGAAACTCGACACCCGAAGATGACAACATAAGAATTTGGAGTAGGCTGAAGGTCGTTAGTGTACAACTAGAAACTTTCTTGAATTACATGAACTTAGTTAAGTAGCATGAAAACCTGAATGCCAAGTTAAACAAATATTATGTTAAAATGACAATTTAGCTTTTCGAAATATCTAATATTTTACATGTGCAAAAACGAGTCATAATAGCCTTATAGTATTAAGAAAGTAACTCTAGTAAAATAATAGTAGCATATGAACCCGAGTAGAAATAAAATCGCATAAAGGACCAAAAGTGAAATTTTATTTAGCAATATTTAAAAATTAATATCTCAAAATCAAAAAGGAATTAGGAAAAGGTCATCAAGGTGACTTTGGTAGTATTTTAGATAACAAAAATATAGGAAAAAGAATCGGGCCATTTGGAGTTATAACGAAGGAGTTATGAAGGTTTTAAAATGGCCCAAAAGTGATAAAAATGACCAAGGAGTCATTTTTAAGGGTTAATAACGAAAACTACATCAAGCTAGATACAGACGAAGGTCAGTATATGAAAGTTGTAGAGCTCATTCTCAGCTTTCTAGATGTATAAAGTATGTAACATTTGGACACCATATGAGAGAGTTATGATTGAAAGAAAATCAGGAAAAATAAAGAAATAAAGACGAAAATTTTCGCAAGTCTGGGAAGTGGAGGGGTAAACTTGTCATTTTAGTTCTAAAACCCATCAGCCCCTTTTCTCGTGATCCTGTGTGTGACTCACTTCCCCAAACACGCAAAGCGAATCAGAAAGAGAAAAGGGAGGTCGGGAAAGAGAGTTGTGAAGCAGGAACAAACACACACGCACACTACCCCACTGTGTGCGTGATTTTCCGATTTAGAGAGGGCAAGAAGGCGAGCCCAGCAGCGATTCCAAGCAGGAGAGTGACGGGAAGAAGTTGCACAACAGCAACATTCGGCGGAGGAGAAGGAAACCGGCGTCGCCGGTGCGATTCCGGTGATTCACGGCGGCGGTAGCCGGCGTTTGCAAGGGGGGAGGTTCAATGAAGCTTCTTTAGCCTGATTTCTTGTTTAATCCATCTTCAATTTCAGCAAAATCCCGAGTTCATGGGCAAAATCAGAAAAGGTATAGATAACTCGTGCAAACCCTAAGTGATAAATCCGAAATTTGAACATACATGTTGGAATTGAGCAAGGATTTTGGGTTCTTTTACTGTTGTGAGTTCAAAAACACATATCGTACCTAAGTTTTGAACATTTGAGCTGGAATTATGAATGCATGTTAGTAAAATGTTGAGATTGAGCACAAATCCTTGTTTCTTTCACTGTTATGGGTCAAAAGTTATGTGTAATGAAGATTTTGGATACTGAGTTTGAACACCTTAGTGCATGTTTGAGAAAAGTTGAAATGGATGAAGAACCGTTGATTTTATGATCTTGAGGGTTAAGTTTATGGTAGAGATAATCTGTTTTTGGCTGGATTTTTGTTAACACTTGATATAATAAAACTTTGTGCAAGTTAGTATTAAACATTGGAATTTGGACAATAGAATGGAATCGACATTATGGAATTGTGATTCCTTGGATCAAAAACGTGTGAAGAACACACCATGTTAAAAGCTAAAAAGTTAGTATATTCATACGTTGTAGTCTTTGATTTAGAAAAGTTGAAATAGTATACTTATAAAGAATGCTTAAATTGTCGAAAGACTAAAATTGGAATATTTTAGAATAACGTAAATCATGAACTCTTTTGATAAGGGTTATAGGAATGAGACTCATCTAACATATGAAGTATGTTAACATTTGAATATATTACTAATTTCCTATATTATCGATATAGATGTTAACGAGTGCTCGGAGGCAAATAAGGCAAGAGCTAGTGGAGTGGCGCAGCTAGACGAACCTAGCTACCAAGGTGAGTACATGAGGATTTTTCCCATCACGGGATACATGGTTTTAATAGGAAAAATGTTTATGGTTTTTGAAACTATATTTATGCAATTATGTGAGAATTTTCCAATATGCATTATATGCCTTGATATGATTTTCTTTAAAAGACCGTGATAAATATAATAAGAATTTATGCAAAGCTTGTGAAAAGTCAAACTACTAATATTTATATTTTTTTGTATTATCACACATGCATCTCATGACATTGTACTATTATTTTGTACAAAAGAAAAGCAGTATTTTGAGCATGCACGGAGTGTGAATGCATATGAGTCGAGTAAGGTCCGGACACGTCCACGTAATGGGACAATAAGACTCTACTGGGATGGTACCTCCTGTCGCGAAGTAGAAGTCTTCTAGACGTCATTATAGGATGATTTGTTCTCCTATTTTGGCGAGCCTTGGTCTTTATAGACCTCCAGACGTGGTATATAACCTCGAGCCTTTGTCACAATTGTGACTTGGTCTTTTAGACCTCAGATACGGGCCGGAACCCGTGAGCCTTGCATTAGTGTGTGAATCATGCATTGCATATGCATCTATTTTTGTATAATGCGTAATGACCTGAATAAATTGTTTAAGTTTCAAAATTCTTCTATGAGTCTAAAACTCATGTAGCTCACGAGACGTTTCGTCTTACGTATTTTGTTTTAATGCCATGTATCTCACGTTCAAGTTCAAAAGTGTAAGATGCCAAGATTGCTATACTAGAATGCTTTTGGGAGATTAGATGGAGTGGAACATTATATAATCTCCAGCTTTTGTTTATGGTTAATCCTCTATTTCCTTGCTATGGTTTATTTGATATGAAATTGTGACTTCCATGGTTGTGAACTTGCAAACTCGATGTTTTTGTTGAACCGTATTTTTGGTATTCATGTCTTATAGACATGAAACCCATTGAAACCATAGCAGTATAAAAACTTTCTGAAAACCATGTTAATGTTCACGTTAATATGCTTTTAACGTTTATGCGCTTTTGGCGCTATTGTACTTTTAACATTTATGCGCTTTTGGAGCTAATGCGCTTTTAGCGTTATTATGTTTTTATAAAATAAAAAAAAAAGAGGGAGAGAGAACGAAAATTTGGGGCGTTACAGTTAGGCCCGAAGCTGTACACGCCAAACACTTATCTACGACCGGGGGAGGAGGGGGGGAGTCCCCTTGCGGTATGGACCTACCTTGATCTGCGTAGCTAGGTCTGGCCTTAGTCTAGTTACGGTTTCGTTTTGTACTTTGCTTATATAATGCGGCCGATAGCGATGGTTTCATTTGTATTATAGGTTTTCAAGCGCGTGATTAAAAATACTTCATCCTGCCCTGCCCCTCTGACCGAACCAGTTAAATACAGTGTCTTTGAATGTCTGTGATTTATTCTCCTTTGTTCATAACAAAAAGCACTTCACAAGCGGATTACAACACCAACCAGCCTATGCTAATGAGGACCAATTTTGTTTGTGATTGTTGATCCATAGATCGGATAAGACATGCACCTTGTCAGCTAAATTTTTTGTCATTTTTCTGATTGACCTTAAACATAGGATAAATCAAGCGCATTCATAATTAAACTAATTGGAAAGATTACCTATACTCTTCTGTGACAACATGTTCATCTTGAGTCTGGGAATCAAGTTATATATCCTGCTTAGTCTTGAATTAGTCCAAAAGAAAAGTAATATTGCGACTTCATAGTTTAGTTCTACTCTAGAATCATGGATTCGGATGGGATAAAAACACAACATACGAATAATCACTATAGCTTACATCTATTCTAAAATCCACGAAAGGCTACACCTTAAACTGTCATCTAAACCACCTTCTCTCTTCGCTAAGTGAAGGCCGGGAATTCTCACCTTCAATCCTCTCTTTGCAACAAGAAGACATGCTTAACCTTCGTTCTATTGTATGAATTGGGTTATTTGAGTTACCGTCCAGTTCACTGTCACTGACTCCACCAGCATTGTATTTTTCAGATACATTGAAAGACAGGCGTTTCCTCGCAGATGTTTTCTTCTCTCCCTCTGTAGTTGACCTCCTCTGCCTTGGCGCACTCTGTGGCCGAATTCGTGCCATGGCCGACACTGTGGCAGACATGTAACTTGGGCTTCCCCGCAAGGTTTGTGTCCCGGTCCCGGACGATGAGAAGTTTCTTTGCTCTCTCTGGCACCGAGGACTGGCTGAGTGCACTTTGACCGATGGTTTTATTCTTAAAAGTGATGATGGCGTGATAGGTGACTGTGAGTGGAAGTTGTGGTGATGCAGGGGAGATGAATATGGATTTAAGTTGGGTCTTTGTTGATGAAAGTAGTACGTTTGATTCTGTGCTCGTTCCCGGGTTGGAGATAAAGAACAGCGTTGATCAGAAGTGTCGATTTGAACTGTTCTCACAGGATCTTTTTGATCCACATAATAAAACTCTCTATCCCATTTTCTGACTTCCTCCAAGTCATCTTGGCCACCATATTCATCTTGACCGGATTTCCAAACCTATTGATGAATATATATGAAATTTCAAACATGAGAATCGAACGAGCTAGAAAAAGTATATGCCAATTTTAGCCAGAAATAACACCGATGAAACCTGACGGATGAAGGCGTGAGTAAGGTCCTTTCTGCTCTTTTGACCAGTTACTTCGGTTTTCTGTAACATGGCCTGGATCTCCTCCATTCTAGATGCATGTCTATTCCACGCATCGGTATTAGTGTTACTTTCTTCTCTGGTCTACAATCGTAGAATCAAAATCATTGAAAAACTTGGAGGAATTAACGATATATAGTAATGTTAAAAAGAAAGAAACTTAAATAAAGTTGTTACAATGGACTTGTTGTCTGCAAGATGAGATCCCCAAAAACTGTTGGAGTCGCTATAGGCTGAATCCTGGAAGCTTCCTTCATTGGAAAGCTTTCTGCGCTGGTCACAAACTCGGGCTTGGACACGAACCAGTGCTTGCATGCACTTGAGTGTCATCTTTGTCCTCCTCCTTACATTGTGACCTCTGACCAAGGCTTGTAGCTTCACAACCCCTTTAAGCGCCAGAAGAGCTCTCCTTGCCTAAACTAACCAGATCTCATTTATGTTTGGTAACGACGACATGAATCCTATATTAATTTTGTTAGTGAGGAACTTAGACATATTAATTAATTACCAGGTAACTTCTGAAGGAAGTCTGTATAACAAGAGCAGCATTATGCCTTTTAAACGAAAATGAAGGACTTGTGAGCCGGATCACTTCAACGGCTGCTTGAACCGTAGCAACTGCTGCCTCAGCTGCAGCACTGGTTGCCTTTGCTACTGCAATTGCATGTTTTTCGTCACAATACGCTGCCTGTGGTATGTTGTGTTTTGCAGCTGATGTTCCTGAGGTACATAAAGTGTTTGATTCGACGTGAAGTATTGTGGTTGTTTCATGAAGAGCTGTTTTCTTGAAAACCCATCTTCGCTTGCTACTCTTCTGCACAACAACAGACACACAATTACTCGTAAGAATTTATTTGCATGAACGACTGAAGATGGCAACCAAGTTGATATAGAAGAAATGACGAGATGTTTGCCTTATCTTGGTCGGCTTCTGGTTCATCGTCTTCTCTCATCCTGGCTTTGAGGGTCTTGGTGGTGTACATATGTTTGGTAGGAGACCTAAGAGCCTTTCTCACAACATCTAACCATGAATTCCCTCCGTTCCTTCCCATGTCCTCCAATTGTGAAGAAAGGAGAAGGAACTGGTATAGCTATATATGGATCAATGTTAAAGAGAAGGGTACGCTAAGATTCCCCCATGTAACTCGAGAGTTGGTGTCAGAATGTTGTTGGGGACTATCTGAAAGAGTATGTCATCTCGATAAACGTACAAAGCTGCATATACTGTGAGAGAGTGTCGCTTTAAATTATTTCATTTCCCCTTAAAAGGGAAGGAAGAAATGGATGGGTCAGAGTCCAGGTCTGTGAGATGTTTTTGTTGTAAATGGTGTGATTAATTTGGCGATTATTGTCTGAAAATGGTGGTGTTGGTTGAATTAAAGGAAAAGGAGGACATATAGGGGCCGCTTTCAGCCACCTCGAAGAACCTACATATACCCACTAACTGTACTTTAATCATTCTGGTAAAGTGGTGGTCTTTTGCTTTTGCAGTTCTTGCAACATAGGATCCTCCACTTGTTCCTAATCCTACTTTGGAGGTTAAAACACGGGATAGCTAAAAAGACAATTTTTTACACACCTTAATCATTGTTTTTAGTAGGGTCAACTATTTTTTATTTGTTGGAATTACAATGTTTTCCGGAAAAAACGGATATAATTGGTTAACAATGTTTGACTTTTATTTACAGATACATATTGGGTGTCTATTTAGTAGCACCCTAAAATATTATTCCTTAATTACGTACATAGGCAGAGCATGAATGTAACTATGTAAGTAGTCGCGCTCGCCTCAGCTTGTAAAATTAGGCTAATCGTGGATGCTCAACTAGTCAACAGGGTGTTTGTGTAATTACTCAACAACAATACAAGTTGTAAAAAGCATATATATATATATATATATATATATATATATATATATATATATATATATATATATATATATATATATATATATATATATATATATATATATATATATATATATATATATATATATATATAACTTTAAAAAGGAAAAATGGTTTATAAAAATGGAAACTCTTAAAATTAAGAGGTCCCATTTATAATGCATGAAATACAACTTTTAAAGCATATATGTCTTATCTCATCACAAAATCGTTTGAAAACACCAATTGTAACTATAAATCTTATTCCCTAATCTCCGTCCACTAATATCGGTCAAACCATCCCGGAATCTCTCCGATCTGCCTTGAAACAACTGCAGCCGTCCCCTAGCTTCTTCGTCTGTTCTGTCTGAGGTTTCTAGCTGCGCCACCATAGCACCACCACAGCATCGGTCTTCGTCAATCTTTACAGCCACCGTCGATCCTATGTGACTACTATTCTAAATATGTGAACAAGTACACGACTATTCGTTTCTATTAAATTTTCTGCTAAACATTAGATATTGGTTTTATTTGATTTAATAAATCTTTTTGAAGATAAAATTTCGATGCAGATGAAGATATGGTTGTATAACGCTTGCATCAGCTTGAGATGGAAGATGAAGATAAGGGTATATATCGACTTTTTGGGGTTTATTTTCTATATTCGTTTCTATATTTTAACCCTTTTGTTTCATGTGCACCCATGAGACTGGATTTGGCTAGGGTTTCTTTCCAAAATGATTGGTTGTAGATACTCACCGAATGACTGAAGACGATGTATTTTGGTTTGAAGGTTATATCTTGTTTAGATTCTGTTTTTTAAAGTATACTATTTGTCAATGTTGTAGAGCATTCCTATTGTTTGGTTGGTTTTGAGTCTTTGCTGGTTACACAGGCAAGCATTAACTGAAGAAGGGGATGGATTTAACATGTGCAAAAGCTGGATTTAACATAAAGGTATCATACTCACCAACATTTATTATTATTATTTTCTATATAATTAATACAAGTTGTATTAGTGATCTTTACAGAACAATCCACTAGCATCATCACCAGACCAAGAACACTACTAAACATCCACTGTTACTCCTGCCACCATCACCCCTCCGCTGTTCTTCCACTTACCACCATAGACATGGCGTTTACCACCGCATTTTACCACCATATTTTCATCACCACCACCGAACACTGATCCAGTTGAATTTATCATGTTTCCATGTGTATGATTTAGATTTGTGCACCAATACTTGGACAATTGCTCGATCAATTGCAAAATGATCCGGCAACAAAAGAACTCAATGGATTCAAAATATTACAAGTCAAACTGCAAAGAGGTGTAACTTTTTTCTTTACAAGAGGATTTTTTTTTTAATTTTTACATGATTCTTGAAGTTTAACCTATTTCTTTTTAATTTGGTGAAGGATCATGGACCGAACTTCAAAATTTGGGCTCCATCCTCTGGTGTTACTTGGAAGTTCCCTTAAAAATCATTTATTGTGTCTATTTTTTGATGGGACATATTTTGAGTGCTCTTTGGATCCTACGAAAGGTTTTTATTTGTTCGTATTTTTTGTTTATTGTCAGGAGTTTTGTGGTGTAGTTTTTGCTAAATTTTGTTTGAGAGAAGAACGCACGGGTTTTAATTCAATGTTTACAGGTTGGGTTTTCTGTCCAATTTATCAAGAAAACAGGGGGTTTTTGTTCGATCACGGCATGTGTGCGACCTTTTTCTTTTACTTGTACACTCTCTCACCAGAAAACCCTTTCTCTCCCCCTTTTTTCTTCCACCATGTGTCTGTTGGTTTGTAATATGTGTATTCTGAAAAACATATATTCATGTCTATTGGTTTGCAGCAAGGGGGAACTTATGGAATCGATTTTGTTCATGTTCATTATAGGTAAGCTATTAAACTACTCTCATTCCATTTTAGTATTTTGTGTGAGTTATGTAACACTTGAAAAAATAATATCGGTATAAATATTCTAATCAAGTTTGTATTTTTATAAAAAAAAATTATGTAAAATAGTTTCTTTTTTATGCTTTTGTGTTAGTTATGTAAAGCAATTGCTAGGATGTTGCTATGAACAGATTTGATGTAGTTGGATGCAATAAATGGTAAGATTTTGATTCTTAAGTATTAGAATTTGCTAGGATGTTGCTATGAACAAATCTGACACTTGCATAATTCTATATTTTTTGTTTATTTCTTCAATTTCATCAAATTCGTCCTTTATTTTTTTGCAGCCAAGGCACCTAAGATAAACCACATCGGTGGTGTTGGGATGTTGAAGTTGGCCAGAAATTTGCTTATTGTGGATATTAAACTGATAGAAAAGGTATGAGGGGGTGTTTCTGACTTCTAATAGTTTTTTCAAACTCTTGAAACTCATGTGTTATTCCAATGGAAGTGGCTTTCTTAATGCCTTAACTAAGTTTCTGATGCTTTTTTTTGGTTTTGTAAAGTCTATGTAATTTCCATGTATTGTACTTTCACATCTTTTATGTCTAACGCTCTTAATTTTTTTTCTTTTCTTGCAGGCTTAGGAAGTGACTTAATTCATCTAATGTTGCTTTTTAGATACTCTTAATAAACATTTATCTATCTTAACTTTCTTTTCTAATATTTTGGGTGTGTTATGATAATACTTTGCAGGTTCAAGCTCAGATCCCGTAAGATGGAATTCACTTGCCAATAACTTTTTGGACCTTAAACAATCTACGTAAGAAGATGGTCATCAATCAGAAAGATTATATTTATTCTGTGAGCTTATTGCCTCTTTTAATACTACTTTTTATTTACTTCAAATGGAAAAATAACAACATACTTTTTTCATTTGATTCTTAGAATATTTTTTTTGTTTATTGATTATACAAATTGATCGTAGTGACTTTTTATAACTTTTTATTCTTTGTTGAAAATACCCCCAAACAATTTACCGTGTTTTTAACGATTAATTTACATACTTATAAATCTATTTTTAAGTTTACTCATTTGTTTCAAGAGGGCTTTTAACTTCAACTGTTAAATGAAGGATCTTTCTAACAATATCTTTAGATCATATGCCAATAATAAACCATTCAAAATTTATTTTAAGATCAAAAGAGAACAAAATAGTACATTGCCATATTAGAAAAAAAAATAAAAGTATAGTGTAAGTGTGCATACATTGTATGTTTGTGTGTTTGGATCGTTCAACTTAATGTTATAACGGGTCAACTCATAAGAATGATAGTTTTATTTTCATTTTCTTCATCTCCATGGAAATGGTTTTGTAAGACCACTCCGTAAATATAATATTAGAACAAAACTGGAAAAAAATATAACTAAAAATTATAATGCAGAAAACATTAACGCTATTAATGATATTTTTAAATAATATTAACTTAACTTTCTTATATTAAAATGTTTAAAGATTGGAATAATACTACTTGCAAAAAAATTGGTGAGGATATCAATTGCACATTTTAACTGTCATTCAACGAAAAAGTAACCTTAACAAAAATTTTAATATGAAGTGGTGAGGGATGACGATATTAATTGTTTGCAAAAATTGGTGAGGATATAATCGCACAAGTTTTGATTGGGATTTCACCAAACTAATGATGGAGGCTTAATGCGCCAAATAATTCTGGATGTTATAATCGCACAAGTTTTGATTGTGCTTCCATGTTAACTTTTTAACTATTATTAGAAGTGTATGGTCAAAATTCTAACAAGTTTTTATTTTTAACCAAAAATGCCCCCAAAGAAAATTAACCGATGTCGGCCGCATTGCAGAAAACATCTTTCATATCTAACCTTAAATGGCCCCAAAAGAAAACTAATTGTTGTTGGAAACTATTCGTCGAAATGAAGGCGGGAACTGATTTAAGGAAAGCATCTAGACAGTATTCAATAAAGATATATAATAATCTTAACTTGAAATTTTTCAAAGATGGTTCGTTGAATTTATATAATGAGGGAACGTGAACATGGATCGTACTTTTAATTCTTATTTTTAATTTATTTATATTAATACTTTGAAAGTACATTGCTCTTTTGGCAAAATATTACAAGTATATTGATATTGTGGATAAAAAGTTGTAATTTGGTAAAAGCTATGTAAATTAATATTGAGGTGAAAAATTGTAAATATGTTACTATTACGTGTGTGTGTGTGTATGTGTGATTGTGAAAATGTTCGATCAAAACCAAGTCTATTGCTTTATGATTATTATAATTAAATTATGAAGCTTTATGTTTTCTATTTTTCTAGACCGAATAATCCGTCTATAGACGAAATTAAATCATGATCTCCCCCTTATATTCTAACAAAACGATTTGACAATATAGTTGTCTAGATTTTCAGGGAATACTTAATATCTCATCAACATTTGATAGTGGTACACATGACGTGAAAAGTTCTTTGGTTGCAAGGTAGATTTTTGGAGGGTAAATGCGTCACATGGATGTGCACGTCAGCAAACGAGTTATTAAATTCTACGGTTTTTGGTTCGTTGGCGAAACATCGAACTGAATCATATGGTGCTTACCCCTAACAATTTGTGTCCCGCCGCATTGCGCGGGTACACAACTAGTATATATATATATATATATATATATATATATATATATATATATATATATATATATATATATATATATATATATATATATATATATATATATATATATATATATATATATATATATATATATATATATATATATATATATATATATATATATATATATATATATATATATATATATATATATATATATATATATATATATATATATATATACTTAGAATCTTTTGAGAACCAACTTCACCCCGGGAACCCGAGAACTCCCAACTCTTTTTGGATCAATCATATATCTCCCAAACCGATATTTTTTTCAAAAAACCGACCCCATAGACCTCTTAGACGCTCAAAATGGGGCCGGGTCGTTGAAAAAAAATTTCCGAAAAAACGAATTTTTTTTTTTGAAAAAGTTTGCACATGTGCAAAAAAAAAAAGTATACGTACATTTTTTTCAAGTTTTTTTATGGATGTCTTTCTAACATATATTTAAGGCATTCAATAAAAAAATTTTGAAAAAAAATATACGTATAAAAAGTTTGCACATGTGCAAATTTTTGTTTTTGCCCATGTGCAAATTTGTTTAAAAAAAAGTCGTTTTTTTTGGGATTTTTTTTTCGAAAATGCTTAAATATGTGCGTTTTAGAGGCCTATGAGGTCAGTTTTTTGAAAAAATATCGGTTTGGGAGTTCTCGGGGGACTTATGGTTCTCAAAAGATCCTAACTATATATATATATATATATATATATATATATATATATATATATATATATATATATATATATATATATATATATATATATATATATATATATATATATATATATATATATATATATATATATATATATATATATATATACTTAGGATCTTTTGAGAACCAACTTCACCCCGAAAACTCCCAACTCCTTTTGGATCAATCCTATATCTCCCAAAGCGATATTTTTTTTTCAAAAAACCGACCCCATAGGCCTCTTAGATGGTCAAAATGAGGCCGGGTTGCAGAAACTTTTTTCCGAAAAAACGACTTTTTTTTAAAAAAGTTTGTACATGTGCAAAAAAAAAGTATACATACACTTTTTTCAAGTTTTTTTATGGATGTATTTCTAACATATATTTAAGGCGTTCTATAAAAAATTTGAAAAAAAGTGTACATATAAAAAAGTTTGCACATGTGCAAATTTTTTTCAAAAAAAAAAATCTTTTTTTTTCGGAATTTTTTTTTCGAAAATGCTTAAATATATGCGTTTTAGAGGCCTATGGGGTCAGTTTTTTGAAAAAAATATCGGTTTGGGAGTTCTCGGGGGACTTGTGGTTCTCAAAAGATCCTAACTATATATATATATATATATATATATATATATATATATATATATATATATATATATATATATATATATATATATATATATATATATATATATATATATATATATATATATATATATATAGAGTTAGTATTAAATACATTTGGTAATTATTGTGTGAATGTAGGACCAATTTTGGACCATTAGATTAAAAGAATGAAAGGCTGTAAATTGAGGGTACATATTATTGTCATGGGGTGACATATACTATATAATTAGACTTAATTAATTATAAGGGCAAATATGACATTTTAATAGGAGAGAGAAATAAAATATTACCTACATATTAGGTAACTAAGACAAAATAATTAATATAAATCAAATCAATTCTCAGATTTTATCTAATATATTCAAACCAAATCATATTTTTTGAGAATTCAAATTTCTGTTCGTTCTCCTATATTTTTTCATTCTTAGAGAATACAGTTACATTCAAGAGATTTTTTTAGAATCAACATGCTTAGAGAATATGAATGCATATTTTCAATAAAAACAATTGCGTCAAAATAATAATATTTCTTATTACAAATTACAAATGCAATAACAAACATTCATAAAAATTAAATCTAAATTACATCAATTGTATTCTAAATTACAAGTATGGCTGTATTCCTTTCTGGGTCATCTTTGCAAGTGAATAATTCTTGAAGAATGTAAGCATTATTGAAGAATTCAAGCATCTGGATCGTCTTTAAAACTTATGAATTATTGAAGAATGGAAGCATTCTTGAAGAATTATGCATTCCATTCTCCGATAATCAACTTCGATGATGTTTTCCATTCAATAATTTGCATTCTCTACATTCCATTCTTCAAGAATCAAATTCAATTTCTCGTTCCATTCTTAGAGAATACCACCATTCTCGGAGAATACCAAGTTATTATGATAATATTTTGGTATTTTTCTTAATGCGTAAAAGCAAACCACATCTCTTTACCACCATTCTCGGAGAATACCAAGCTATTATGATAATATTTTGGTATTTTCTTTAATGCATTAAAGAAGACCACATCTTTTTACCACCATTCTCGGAGAATACCTGTTTTTTATGTATTTTAAAATAAGATGTAAATTATAAGTATTTCAAATATGACAAAAACTAAAAACATTAATAATAACAAAATCTATAAATACTAATAGTCATTGGAATATGAAAAAAAATAAGAAAAAGAATACCGTCGATTAGATGATGCTTAGCATTTTAATGATTCATTAATACAATAAAGTACATATGTGGATAAATTGAGCAAAATTTAGTAGTCTGTAAACCATTTAAATAAGAATCATGGGACTATAATTCTTTAATCAATTAAGCCATTTATATACTTCAAAGAACACCTTACAAATTCCATCAACGTATTTAATTCACAAATTACAAAACACCCATATAAGCTCCACTAGTATATATTTTTTATATGAGCGACAATTATTGGTTAACCTTTTTTGCCCCTTATTCGTAACTTTCCGCCCTAACTCATAAATCTTCATCAAAAAATAAAATTGTAATTAATTATGAAAATAAGCCATAGCAGCAAAAAGAAATACATGTACCTTATCAACACGTTTAGCAAATACCTAATTTTGATTGGTGGAAAGGTTTTTGAGTCTGATTGCTATCGTTGCAAAAGTACTACCATCATTTCTTCAATTGCGTCAATTCTCCGGTAATAAGACCTTGAACGGCCAATATGTCGGAGCATCCCTCCGGTCGAAATCGAAGAAGCTTCATTTGAGGAATTCGATCGGCAGCAAATGGGAGGAGAAAAATATGGAGGAGATGTTGATGAACGGCGACCGATAAATACAGTAAATATTAGGGTTAGTTAATATATTTGGTAACTAAGAATCTTATCCCTAAAAATATTAAATCGTATTAATTAATATATTTGTAATTTTACCACAATACCCCTGTCAAATGATTGGACCACAATTGGTCCTACATTCACACAATAATTGTTGGATGTATTTGAACCTACATATATATATATATATATATATATATATATATATATATATATATATATATATATATATATATATATATATATATATATATATATATATATATATATAGACATATATATATATATAGACATATATATATATATATATATATATATATATATATATATATATATATATATATATATATATATATATATATATATAGACATATATATATATATATATATATATATATATATATATATATATATATATATATATATATGTCTATATATATATATATATATATATATATATATATATATATATATATATATATATATATATATATATATATATATATATAAGCAATCGGGTGAGGACTTTTCTTAAATTGAGGACTCGTGAGGACACCTTAAAAAAATTGAAAAAAAAAAAAAATATATAAATAATAAAATAGATCATAGTACTATATTGGAGAAAAAAAATTCGAAAAAAAATTTTTCGATCATTATTTTTTTTATAATGAAACAATGATCCACAAAATAAAAATTTTTGTGGATCATTAGTGTTTCTCAATGATCCAAAAAAAAATTTTCCAATTCTTTTTGGATCATGATATAGTGCTATTCTCGATTTTATGATTTGTATTTTTTTATATTTTTTTTCAATTTTTTAAGGTGTCCTTACGAGTACTCACCGAAAAAAGAGTCATCACCGGAACGGGACCATATATATATATATATATATATATATATATATATATATATATATATATATATATATATATATATATATATATATATATATATATATATATATATATATATATATATATATATATATATATATATATATATATATATATATATATATATATATATATATATATATATATATATATGTTCATATATGGACATCAATTATTGTGTGAATGTGTGGTCAATTCTGAACCAATCATTTGATAATGGTAATATTGGAAATTTATTAATTCAATTGATTCTTATATAATAATAATTCCCTGAAATAAAGGTAACTAATTAATTGTACAGCCTATATTTATGGTAATTAGTCAATCTATTTCTCTAACCCTAAACAAGTGATCGGCTATAATCGTAAAACCCAGCCGACTAGTTGCTACCATCTCCGACCTTGCAGAGTGTCGTCACCACCACCGCCACTACACCGCGATCGAACAAACCAGAGCGGCCCACCACACCTCCGCTTTCTCTCGTACCCGGCACAGCCCCGCCTCTACCCCTGTTTTGCCCTTTCACCGGCGACGGTTTGGAAACTTTGACTGCCAAAGCCGACCAATCCCCTCTGATAACTAGATAACTACGACTTCACTGCCACCAAACCTCCAGCGCCGACCACATCATAAAACGCATATATGTATGTAAGTTGGATATTATATTGACACTTTTTATATAGGTTTTGATATTCATTACGTAATTTGAGCACAATGGCACCATCAGATGATGCTTATGTCTTGATTTCCATCATTCTTTAACCGTAGGACCAAGGAACTTATTTTATTAGGCAAGTAACTATGAAAACTTATTTTACTGCAATGCTTCTACTAGCAAGGACCTTTCCTTTTACAGGTAAGAATTTTTCTCCATGCAATTAAATTATTAGAAATTCCAAGATATTTTTTTGTTTAAAATCAAAGCATGCTTGGTTCGATTGTATTTTGACATACATTAGCAACCTATCAAATATTTGAATTAGATTATTTTTTTGTTTCTTTGAATGGGTCATATTTTGATTTCTACGGATTAAATTGAAATAAACTTGGATTTTTCAATGTTGTAAGCCACTTACTGTAGATCTAAGTTATTTTGAGCCTATAAAATGATGAACAATAGAGAATAATATATTTGAATTAGATTATTAATTTGTTTCTTTGAATGTGTTTGCAGGTCGATAATGAATGAAGATTTCCATATTCTTCAAGAATAAAATAATGGATCTAACATATGATTGTAAGGGTATTCTTTAAGAATAAAATACTAAAAGCAGGGCATTCTTTAAGAATGATGACTGAAAAAAGAGGGGATTGATGATTCAAGAATGTTGCAGGTCGTGTTGGTCAAAAACAAAATAGAGCCCATAAAATGTTGAACAATAGAGAATAATATACGGTTTTTGCATTTCAGTTTGACATTTTTACAAACATATTCTAGAAAAATTCAGTGTAAGTTGTATTTTTTCGCATATTCTTCAAGAATGTTGTATGTTAAACAAAGAATATAGTATATATTATAAACAGATTCTTAAAGAATCTACAACAGAAAGTACTGTATTTTTTTTCTAAGTGTTGTATATATTCATGTTTATGTTATTATAATGCTCGTATTCTTTAAGAATGAAAGATTAAAAATATGTGTTCATCTAATGTAACACCCGTGTTCCGGATAATGTTTCAGATCAAAAATAAAAACATTAGTTACAATCTCATATAAAAATCAGCATTGTATGCCGATCTTAGAAAAATCATAATTAATTCTATAAAAATCGGATTGACCTCAAACCAGTGCACAAAGTTTGCAAATTGAGTCTAGTTTATTCTAAAAATTTCGTTGGGCGCACCGCGCCTTGCGCCTGTCGGTGGTGTCGGCCGAGTGTGCGTTGAGGTAAGCACTTACGTATGCATGGGCGCGATGCGCCGGGGTTTAGGGCGCGATTCGCCTATCCGAGGCCTATAAATACGGGGCATAAGCCTCATTTTGAGGCAGAACACACACCAAATACATATACACTATAGAGGAGTGTTCTGGTAAGGAAAATACGGTAAGGGAGGATGATGGAAGGTGAGAAACGAACGGTAGCTAGCAGCAAGGTGCTCGGGAACTGTCAACAGTTCGGAAACGAGAAATGCGACAGGACTCCGAGAAAACGCCAACCTCAGGTGAGTAATCGCTATCGTATCTCCTTAATAGTTTATATGTGTTAAACTATAAAATACGAGGGGTGTAATAAATTTATTTCCAATAATTCATAATTCCAAAGGTAATGCTGATTGATTTACTTACGAGGACGGTGTCTAGGCCGATTACTTGGGATCTGGTTGTTGGATTTTCCGAAAGGCTAAAATGCTGAAAGGATCCTGCCACCCCAACTAATCTTCTACCTGGCCGTTCTTTACTTGAAAAATCATGAAGTATCGTATTGGAATTATTGAAGGAAATACAAAGTTGTATAATTAAAGTATTATAATAATACTTGTGTGGGAAGCAGGTGTGTTGTCGTGTGGGTAAGTCAAGGTTATAAATCCGAAAGTATCACAAGATGGTACTGAGAAGAGTAATTAAGTAATGGTATGTAATATAACGCATGTCAGGGGACTGCAAGATTTACCATATACTATCAAAACGCGAGGTAATCATAGATATACTATGACCATACCTGTATGAGTAAGCCGTTAAGTGAGTGTGTATACCGTGAGGCGGTATAAGTAATCGTGAAAATTAATACCAAATAATAAATAAAAGAGGTGACAGTAGTTAAAGATGTGAGTCGTGACGATGTAAGATAAGACTGTGTGGGACAGTCTAATAGTAAGTATTAGTGGGTGTTATTGTGTAGTGAGTGACGTCGGGTAATACGGTAGTTTCACAGTGTGAAGTACGAGTCGGATAGGACTGTGAAGCTGGCAGGAATGGTGATCCTGTAACGTGTGTGACCATATAGGTCATACTGTGATTAGATTACTCACTAAGCTTTATAGCTTACCCTGTTGTTTTATGTGGTTTTGCAGGATAGGTAACGCTTGGCTTGGATCATGGGACGATCCCTGGTGATATTATCTTGTAAATTCCAGGCTGAAAAACCGGGCGTTACATCTAAGATCAAATGAACCTACGTTTCTTAAATATAATTTTCGTTTTTATTCATGATTATTCTTAAATACAATTGATGACGTTAACTAATTATACAATATTCTTAAAGAATACATACAGAGAATTAACCCAATGTAGAATTTTAAACAAAATACATTCCAAACGGTTGACTAGATTCTATCCCTAAATATTCGCACATTCCAAAATTTGCCATGGGTAAATTTGACTAATTTACCCTTACTGATTTAATTTAATTAAAAATAATTGATTTTTATTCAATTAATTACAATCTTGTCATCATCATCTTAACCGTTCATTCTTTTCATCTAATGGTCTAAAAGTTGTCACACGATCACACAATATTTGTGTTCCACATTTGATCCTAACTCTATATATATATATATATATATATATATATATATATATATATATATATATATATATATATATATATATATATATATATATGGAAAAATGTCATAAAAACCCTTAAGTTTGGCAGAAATGTTCGATTTTACCCTTTTGCCAATTTTAGGTTCACTAAAGCCTAAACTTTGTAAAAAAAAATTCATTTTTACCCTTGAAACATGCTATAACAGGTTTCCAGGTTACCATCAATTGAATTTCGTATAAAAGCCCTTAAATTTAAATAATTTATACATTTTTACCCTAAGTAATTTTTTTTCATATTATACCACCACCACCATTGCTGCCACCAGCCACCACCACCCTCATTATTCTGGAGAAAGCATGTGAAAGTTATTTTCGTTTCCCCGGTGAAACCTCCCTTTCTGACCACCCCAAGACAAACTCCATCCAAACAGATGGAAACGATGCTCGTTGAACTCTAGGACACCCGTTTGAAAATTCACGGATGGCACCACCGAAAGAAAAAGAAACGGTCTCGATCGAGACTTCACGAACTCAGCTCCATCGGATCACCACCTTGCTCCGACCATCACGTCCATCACACCGTTAGGGGGAACATGATACCTTTTTGGTGCTACTCTGCTGCCATGTCCGCTAGTAACAACTGGCAACGTTTGTAACCTCTACCTTCGTCAGGTTCCGCAATGTCACCCACCCACATCCGACGGTGCCCTTTGATGGTTGCTTCACGACCATTCCAACGGTGGATTCAAATTCAATCCCCATCGTGAGCCTCTCACTAACTCGTTGGAGACCTCCCCATACCTCCATCTCTTCCCAACCTTCCATTCTTAAGTCTTGATTCTGCATCAGTTTCGTTCTTTCTCTCTACTCGACCCTTTCTCTCTTCGTTTCTCTTCCACACTTTCTTGGCGAGCTCCCCTTCACTGAGGATAGTGATCGGAGAGGAGCATGCCATCACCGTTTGCTTCCCTCACTCTCACAATCATCATTTTCCCTATATATCTCTCTCATTTCTCCAGCTTCTGAATTTCATCTCAGAAAAACAAATGGCGTTTCTTTCACAGACCTTCTATCTATCCTTCCCTCTCATTCTCCTTCGCGATATCTCTCACAGCTCTGTAATTTTATAATTGCAAACCTTTTCTTGTCTCACAATTCATGTATTGTTCCTAGGATCGATCTCCACCACCATTCGAGTTTGTTGCACATCATGTTCCATGGACCGGAAGAACCTTGCAGTTATGGGCGATAGTCCAATGAAACAATAAGCAAGTGCTAAGAAATACAAAAACACACGAAACCCATCACGAAGCGAAGTTTTACCGGGGAAAAGAAAATAGCTTTCACATGCTTTCTCCATAATAATGCGGGTAGTGGTGGCTGGTGGCAGCATTGGTGGTGGGAGGTGGTGGTGGTGGTATAATATAAAAAAATTACTTAGGGTAAAAATATAAAAAATATTGAAAACTTAAGGGTTTTTATACGAAATTTAGTTGATGATAACCTGTTATAGCATGTTTCAAGGGTAAATTTTTGTACAAACTTTAGGCTTTAGTGAACCTAAAATTGGCAAAAGGGTAAATCCGAACATTTCTGCCAAAGTTAAGGGTTTTTATGACATTTTCCATATATATATATATATATATATATATATATATATATATATATATATATATATATATATATATATATATATATATATATATATATATATATATATATATATATATATATATATATGTATATATATATATATATATATATGTATATATATATATATATATATATATATATATATATATATATATATATATATATATATATATATATATATATATATATATATATATATATATATATATATATAGGGAGAGGTTAAAATGAGAAGGATTAAAAGGTTGAGAATGTGAGAATGATTCTGGACCAATCATTTTATAGAGATATTATAGTAATTTTACAATATGACTAATTAATTAAAAATACTAAATAATTATGTCTTCCTATAATCATGGGATTAATTTATTCAATTTCCATGATTATAGAGATTACGATTGCTGTTACCTAAAATAAAGGAATTAATTGATTTTTTTTGATATTTTATTAATTGAAAAAAATTATTTTTATCAATTTTTTTTTCAAAATTCAAAATTTTAATAGTTTGTTTATTCTTTTTCACGGTTTCAATCATGGATGAATATAAAAAAAAAATTTATAATTTTAGTGATTTAATTTTTAACAGTATTTTTATAGAGATTATACAAAATTACGTTGTAATCATCAATGAATAAAATATACATAAAATTTGAGAATTACCGAATACGCATCTAATCATATATAAATAAACCTGTAATCATAAATAAATAAGCATGCAATGATATGTAAATATACATATGATTGTAAGTGAATACACATCTAATCATAAAATGAATACATATTTAATCATATGCGAATACATCATTGTTCTTAAATAAATACACATTTAATCATAAAATGAATTCGCCGATGTTATAGTTTTGATCGTTATTCTTGTTGCTACCATCATACATAAAAACAAAGATGGGGCACCCATGAATATAATCATTCTTGTTTTTGCATTCACACCTGCAAAATAAAGTTCAAAGATATCAAAAAATGATTATTCCCACGATAAATCAATCTAGAGTTATAATCACAAATGATTATATTTATAATAATCAATTATCACATTATGATCATCAGTGATTACAGTTATAATCATCGATGATTATAGTTATAATCATCGGTGATTACAGTTATAATCATCGGTGATTACAGTTGCACTAGATCGATGTATGTCTAACTGTATTATACATGATTAAAACTATATTCAGGCATGAACATTAACCAACAATAGAAGTTCTTTAATTTTAACAAGACATACCAGTTCTAGTAGTATCCTGTAGTATTCTACTTCTCATTTCGCCAAATGTTTCTTCAAAGTCAAAAGATTCGTTCTTTGAGGCATTCTATCAAACACCTGGTATGCTTCATAATTTTAAGAACTCCCATGAGTATTCTGTAAGTAATTAGTCAAGCCATTAACACCAAAATCAGCCCATTCAGTCCCACAAATGGTTAGAAATAATCAAAACAATTTTAGATAACATGTAATCGCTAGATTGGGAAAAAATTGATAACATACTCTTTTTATTGATTCAGTTCAATAAGATGCTGGATATGAAGGCTTCCGTTCACGACTGAATTTGTTACCCGTTTGAAACATATATTGATGTCAATCCAGATAATCACTGTTCAATATAGAAAGAAATATGAAGATCTCGCCAAATTTTTACACATATACACACCAATCTATAACACATATAATGATCTACAAAAAAAAAACACACAGATCTGTAGTATACACAAATAGATCTCTGAAATATCTCACCATATCGGCATTCAGTGGTGATGAGGGAAGAGAGAAAAACACTCATATTGGTTATGGTTATTTTAAGAGGAGATGAAACAGAAGCTTCTGATGCAGGGTAACTTTTCGGTAGAGAAGGCAGATCAAAACTCGGGATTTTCAATACCCGTTGGAACGCGATTTCAAGCAAACGATTAACCAGCAATCGATGACCAAATGAACAACCCAAATGAACACAAATCAACACAAATCAGAAAAAATGTAGAAAAAAAATAAATAACTCGTTCATTCCGATAGGGTTTACGAGTCGATAATGTTACTTATCAAGGAGATGAATGTGTACTGTAATTAATAATAACACCAAACCCGGAGATGATTGCTTGAACATCAGACCTGCAATTGCTTCTTTCTTCTCCATTGTAAAGTACAGAGTAATATAGGGTTGATACTCGCACAAAAAGGCACCAATCTAGGGTTCTTGAACGTGCAATAAAGGGTTGAAATCGTTTAATATGGTGTAGATATCACTCCGATATAGCTATGGAGAATTGAAGATGTAAAGATTTGATTTCAGGAATTGCGTATCTTTGTTAAGCATTAAACATGGGAATGATAAACTGATTTCAAGGGATATAGGAGATTGCAAATTACTATTAAACCCTCAACTGGGTTTTGTAATAGTATTCAAATAATTTTGTATTTTAAAAAATTAATTTATCATAAAAATGTAAACCATAGATCTTGTAAATTAAATGGTCCAGATTTTTTGTCACTTTCTCAACCTTTTATCCCTCCTCATTTTATCCTACCCCTATATATATATATATATATATATATATATATATATATATATATATATATATATATATATATATATATATATATATATATATATATATATATATATATATATATATATATATATATATATTCGTCCAATTTAAGATGGTGAGGCCTGTTTACATGGGAATGAGTTGTATTTTACGAATTACTACAAAAATACTTTTAGTTATATTTTAGTTATATACCACTTGCAATGAACTTGCTTGAGAGACTTTTTGGTATTCAACTTACTCTTTAATTTCTTCCAACGTATGATGGAAAATACCGGTTTTATGACTAGAAGTTGATGAAGTGCATAAACAATTAAACATTGACAAAAAAACAGAAATAAATGAAGTTTCCCAACTGTTGATTGTTAAACTGATAGTGAAATATTAGATTTAATTTGTACTATGGGAGTGTTTGGTTTATCAATTAGCTTATTAGATATCAAAACCGAGTTTTGAAAAAATATTTGGTTTAGCTTGTCGGGTACTAAAATGTAAGAAGCTGATAAGTTATGTTTTACTGTTTGACAAATGGTGTTTATATATTTAATTAGAAAATAACAAATGGTGTTTATACGTGTTTATCAAAAACTTCTTATTTAAGTCAACAAATGTTTATGAAATCATTATATTCAAACACTTAAAACTCCTTATTACCGGTGTCAAACCACAATAAGTCAATACGCACTTCAAATAAGCAATCTCAAACACCTCTTATATATTCTTAATCATTTCTAGAAGACCAAAATTTTGTTCGATTCTTGTGGAAGACCTTGTACATAGACACTCGGAAATTAATTCCATAGTGTTGAAATATGTGTATCCGGTTCTTACCCTTTCCAAACTTAACAACTTAGAAAGGTTATAATTTATCTAACTTATTCTGTTGATTGCATAATAGTACAACGGGGTGTTATGGATAAGGTTAGAGCTTAGGAGTGTTATGGTTCTTACCCTCTATGAATATATTGTTTCTCTGAAACCTGATCACATTTTCAAGGTAAGTACAATCACATCTTGTAACGCCAAGACACTCTTTTTATGTAAATATAATAAAAAGGGTAAATCGGTCATTTTACCTTAGAAGGGTAATTTGGTCTTTTGGACAGAAAAGAAATTGGTTTGAAATAATATTTTGGGTTTTGGACTTAAAATGTTATAAAAACTGAAATTGGTCGTTTTACCACAAAAGGGTAATTTGGTCATTTGACCAAGTGAAGGACCAATAATGTAAAAATATTGTTTGCTTGTGACAAAAGCATAAGAAAAGAAAGTTTATTGTGATAAAACTTGATATTGGTGCCAAAAGTTCAAGAAATGGAACTTAGGGACTAAATTTGTAAAAATTGGAAGTATATATAGAAGAGTTGACTCTCTTCTTTGACTGATCATTGTGCAGCAACGGGAGAAGCATTGAAGGTGCGATTTCTGCAGGAGATCATGGAATTGAAGCAAGAACTTGGAACAATTGTTGGAATGGGTGATTTCCAAGCAATTAAGGTAAGTAGATTGCCTTTTTAGACAAGTTCTTGAAGAAGTTCTTAATGTGTTTTATAGAAACTGAAATTTGTAAATTTCAGTTATGATTATGTAGTTTGAATGGTTTAATACTTCCATTAAGTCATGCTAAATGGACTTAATTCAAGAAAATGGAAGTAGATTGCTATTTGTGATGAATTTGAAGTTTTGGGGTTTTGGAACTAAGAACCCTAATTCTTCATTTTGATTGATTGAGGTTGTTTCTTTGGATTAAAACCTTGTATTAATGAAGGGTTTTAGCCTAGAAACAAACCCCAAACGATTAAGGACTGGATTAAGGACTTAATGGGCCAAAAATGCGTGCTACAGTGCACAAATCGCGACTGATCAGGAGACTGCCCAGGCGCCAGGCGCAGTGCGCCCAGGACCAGGGCGGGGTGCGCCCAGGCGCAGTGCGCCCAGCCCCTGGCGCGATGCGCCCACCAGACAGGAACTTTAAAACGCTAACTTTTGTTTGGCTTGTCCGATTTAGCTCAAACTTGAACCGTAGGCTCGTTATGGTTTGAAAAGTTTGGGAAAATTTTTATATTGAGTTTTCGACCCCTCGGGGGCACTGTAGATCGATTCGAATGCCTCGGTGAATAGTAAAATTCACATAAAGATAGTAAATGTAAAGTTTATTATCTAGGCATTGTTTATAATGATATAATATTGGACTCTTACGTATTAGAGTCAATTTAGATGATTATTAACCTATTATCATTTATTATGAAATGGATAAATAGGTATGGGACAAAATGGTTGTGGTGCACGCAAAGGCAAGAAACAACCGGGGTTTAAACGCAGTTAGTATCCAGGTGAGTAATCTCACTGTTATCCGGTGTGATATTTGTTAAAAGAGCAGCTGCAGGTGGAAATGATTTTGGGGACAAATTTTGACAGAGTATATGATTTGATATACGACAAGACCAGATAAGCCGTGAGTCTGTTATAGACAAGAACGGAACTGTGAGTCAATATATCTATGTAAACTGTTATATAGACAACAGCGGGCTAACCCGTGAGTCTAGGCAACAGCGGGCTAACCCGTGAGCCACAGTTTATTCTGATGAGTTAAATTATATAGACAACAGCGGGCTAACCCGTGAGTCTAGGCAACAGCGGGCTAACCCGTGAGCCAAGGCAACAGCGGGCTAACCCGTGAGCCATATTTGATTTTGATACAAGCTGTTAATAGATGGTGCGGCCACTTGTGGCTATGATATTGGATGTTATATCCAACTGGTGCGGCCTATACGGCTATGATAATATTACAGGTACATGGTGCGGCCTTTTGGCTATGATATCGGGTTATTGAACCCAGCTGTATATTGATAATGTTTTGGTGCGGCTTATATAGCCATGACATATGAGGTAGTCCATTGTGACTAAGAAACATGGGACAAAAACGATAGATATGATTATCTATGCAAATAACTGATGTGATTTGATAATTGCAGGTTGTAATGAAGTAGCCTGTAAGGCTAAAAAATTAGGATGTGAAATCCTAAGAGATATATGGTCAGCCAGTAAGGCTATGAGTTTGGATTCGATATCCAGACGGATATACGAATATATTTAATACATGTTATTTGCAGATACAATTACTCACTGAGCTTTGTAGCTCATACCGTTTGTTAAATGTCCCTGCAGGTTAGCATAACCCTGGTAAGGGTAAAGATAAAGTCTGTGACTCAAGAAGTGGACTTGTAGATGCTGTTAGTAGCAGCCCGGCTATAAAGGAGATTTTGTATTTTATACTCTCCTTGATACGCTTGTACCCGTTTATATTAAAATATACCCCTTTGTTTATGGTTTTAAGCACTGAAACCTTTGTTAAAAATGAAAATTTTTCAGGGGTGTTTTTGTTTTAAAAGCCGGGTGTTACAAGTTGGTATCAGAGCCGTGGTTTAAGTGAACTAGGTGTCTATAGAGTATATTCCTGGACTTAAACCTTGAGACAGTAGACACGATGTACCTTTAGGTGTATATAAGTTGTTATTATACATATATAACCTAACTATTGCTGACTTCTAACGTATAAGAAGTATGAGCAACGAATATTATTGGGAGAAATTTAGGGCATGGAACTTTACAGAGCGGACCAGCCCTTTCTCAAGGCTCCATTGAACGAGGGGCAACGAGACAAGTAGCAGAAAATCCACATGACAAGCAACAGTAGTTGCTGTGGTCAGAGAAAGAAATTGGGTGCTCACCCTGATTGATATCAAGGTGAAAGAAAAGTAGCTGAGACTACAAGAAAAAGCAGAAAACGATTAGTGGATGCTTCGGGAGAAGTTACCACAGACTGGGTCCAACCTTAAAGGAAAGGGACCAAAACAGAGCAGTTATGTATTGTGAGAAGTGCAGGAAAAAGCACTCAAAAATTTATAGAGTTGAGACTCTACCGTTGAAATGCTGGAATTGCAGAAAATAGGAGCATATTGCTCGAGCTTGATGGATAGATTGGAAGTGTGTCTAGCGCGGAGCTATAGAACACTTTCCTAATAAATACTCACATGTTAAATGTGGAGTAACGGGTGATGAACCCAGAAAAGAACGGGGAGGAAAGAAAGAAGAAACGAATGGTCGAAAAGGACCAGTGATACCTTGAGCATTCCAGCAAATTGTGGAAGAAGCTCGTGAGGAGACTGATATGGTCTCAGATATCATTGTTTTGAATATAATCCCCGTATATATTATATTTGATCCATGAAGTTGTGCTTGGGATCGGTGACTTTGATGTCATGTCTGAATATTTCATCAATGATATTGGATGAAATTTTGGAACTGGCTATAGTAAGTAGCAAATATGTTCAAGATATTGAACACCTGGAAGGTAGATTGCCTAGGATTTACGGGACCATTTTCCCTATGAATCTGAAGCCGATAACTACCAGTGAATCTGAAGCAATTGTGCATATGAATTGGTTAGCAATGAATTATGCTAACATGAATTGTAGAAACAAGAACATTATGGTTCTTAAATCAGAAATGAAATGGACGAAAATCCATGGTAAATGACCGTTGTTGAGAATACCGGTTATTTTCTTTGCTTAAACTCGGAAAAGAGTTAGTAAAAGAATGATGTTGTAATTGGCATACATGGTATTGGCCAAGTTAAATGAAACAGTGATAGTAGTGTACTACTTTAAATAAATTCTCGGATGTTTCTTTTGAAAAGAACTTCCAGGATTTCTGCCAGATTGGCGAGAAGAGCTTATGATTAAGCTGATTTTGGGAGCCGTTCATGTTATTTAGGCTCTGTATTGGTTTGCATCTGTAGAGATGGCAGAGTTGGAAAACAACTAGAAGAAAACTTGGTATTGGGGTCTCTTATGACTGTATGTGTCATCATATGGATCCCTACCTTATCTGAAAAGAAGAAAGATAAGTTAATGTGTATGTACATTGACTACGGAGAATCTGATATTCTCGAAACCAGACTGAATATGAGGTACATTTGTACCAGGTATTGGAGTTACTTCACTGAGTTAAGTGATATGTAAAATTCTCCAAGTATGAAATTTGGCTAAAAGAAGTTTCAATTCTTTGGGCATGATACTGGTGCCAAAGATGATAAAATAAATCCAGTGGAATTGATGATGTGATAAAACTGGAACCGCCTGAGGAATCTGACTGAAATTTGTAGTTCCTTAGATTGGCGAGTTATTATAGGAGAGTTGTAGAAAACTGCTCCTCGATTGCTGTTTAGCTGACTAAAGTTGACCAAGAAAAGTGAAAAGTTAGAGTGGGTAGAAGGACCACAAATGACTTTTCAAAGGTTGAAACAAACCTTGTGTGAAACTCCGGTGTTAGCATTATCGCTAAGCGGAGAAGATAAATTGTATTATAGAAATGCATCCAGAGTTGATTTTGGATACATGATATTGCAATAGCAATTATGATTTTGACATTGAAGCTTTAGAGACACCACTTGTATAGTGTAAAGCTTACTGTTGATACGGATCATAAAAGTTTGAAACACTTAATTGATCAAAAAGAAACTAAAAATTAGATAGCAAAGATAGATGGGTTACTAAAAGATTTCAGTTATGGAATCTTGTACCATCTCGGAAAGACGGATGTGGATATAAATGCCTTGAATTAGAAAGAGTATCTTTTGAAAGATACAACCACATGCATAAGTGTGACGAATTGATTACCTGAGTTGATTCAGGTAGCACAGAAAGAATTGTGCAAGTCTGAAAACGTGAAAAGTGAATGAATGATTAGCTATCGAAAGAAGCTAGTTAGAAACTCACGGTGATTTAAAACCCTTGGTGGTTGTGTATGTGAGTTCCAATCAAAGTGAGATATGAAAATTTACCCTTAAAAGATGTATATTTGGGTAGATATGCAGAATGCCCGAGACAGTACCAAATTGTGTAGGATGACCTAACCTATGTATTGGTAGCCGGGAATGAAGAAAGATATTGAAAGATATGTGAAAAGTGTTTGACTTGTATGTAACTACAGTCAAATCATTAGAAACATACGAAAAATTTAGCCGTTGTGGGTCCCAAAGAAGAAATGGGACGATATTATTATAGACTTTATAAGAAAGTCTCCGTAAGTACTACATGGGTATGATACCATATGGGTAATTATTGACTGGTTTATGAAACCAGTGCACATTTTTACCGACCAGTGATAAAAATCAAGATCGAAAAGTAGCGAAAAGCTACATAGATAGGGTAAATAGTCGACATGAGTTACCGGTATTGATTGTATCGGGTCAAGATAGTAAATTTATTCTTAGATTTTGGCATAGTTTTCAAGAATAATTAGTTAAAAAGTACTAGGAAGTACTGTAGATGAATTGCAGAAATGATAGACGAGGCGAGAAAATGATGCAGACTCTAAAAGATATGCTTGAAATTTGCATAACAGACATTGGTGAAAGATGAGAAGATCGCCTATCCTTGGTAGAACCCGTAGATAGTAATAGTTTTCGTATCAGCGTTTAGATAACCTGTATAATGTATAGTATAGAATATCGTGATGCACGCAGATTCACTAGACGGACGTTGGGGAGAAGCCGTTGGCTGGACCCGAGATTTTACTTCAAAAAGAAGAAAAGATTAGGCAAACTCGAGAAAGCTTGGAAATAGACAAAAGTCGACCAAAGTAGTATACGGATTGCCGAGTAGAACTGTTGAAATTCCAAATGAGGAATGACAAGGTAATCAAAATATTCCTTGGAGAGACTAAAAATCTGTTTGGGACGAAAGGAAAATTAAGTCCTCATCTATTGGACTTTTCCATAGGTCCCAAAGAGTAAAAACTGGGATGTATCGATTGAAGATTCTTGATGAACTTCGAGATATTAGTAATGATTTCTATGGGTCTCATAGTTCTGAGAACATAGACTGATGAATTCCAACGAATCCCTCATGTCGAAATGAGGTAGATAAGTGATTAAGGTGCCCGGGACAACCGGAGGAATGATATGCAAATTGTGATCTAATTACGAGATAAGAAGACTAGTATGGTTAAGTGCTTAGGCAATACCATAAAGGTTTCCATATGATATGGGAAACCGAAATTGAAACGAGAAAGAAATACCCTCGCTTGATAGTATGATTTCGGGGACGATATCTGTTGAAGGAGGGGAGAATTTGTAACGCCAAGACACTCTTTTTATGTAAATATAATAAAAAGGGTAAATCGGTCATTTTACCTTAGAAGGGTAATTTGGTCTTTTGGACAGAAAAGAAATTGGTTTGAAATAATATTTTGGGTTTTGGACTTAAAATGTTATAAAAACTGAAATTGGTCGTTTTACCACAAAAGGGTAATTTGGTCATTTGACCAAGTGAAGGACCAATAATGTAAAAATATTGTTTGCTTGTGACAAAAGCATAAGAAAAGAAAGTTTATTGTGATAAAACTTGATATTGGTGCCAAAAGTTCAAGAAATGGAACTTAGGGACTAAATTTGTAAAAATTGGAAGTATATATAGAAGAGTTGACTCTCTTCTTTGACTGATCATTGTGCAGCAACGGGAGAAGCATTGAAGGTGCGATTTCTGCAGGAGATCATGGAATTGAAGCAAGAACTTGGAATAATTGTTGGAATGGGTGATTTCCAAGCAATTAAGGTAAGTAGATTGCCTTTTTAGACAAGTTCTTGAAGAAGTTCTTAATGTGTTTTATAGAAACTGAAATTTGTAAATTTCAGTTATGATTATGTAGTTTGAATGGTTTAATACTTCCATTAAGTCATGCTAAATGGACTTAATTCAAGAAAATGGAAGTAGATTGCTATTTGTGATGAATTTGAAGTTTTGGGGTTTTGGAACTAAGAACCCTAATTCTTCATTTTGATTGATTGAGGTTGTTTCTTTGGATTAAAACCTTGTATTAATGAAGGGTTTTAGCCTAGAAACAAACCCCAAACGATTAAGGACTGGATTAAGGACTTAATGGGCCAAAAATGCGTGCTACAGTGCACAAATCGCGACTGATCAGGAGACTGCCCAGGCGCCAGGCGCAGTGCGCCCAGGACCAGGGCGGGGTGCGCCCAGGCGCAGTGCGCCCAGCCCCTGGCACGATGCGCCCACCAGACAGGAACTTTAAAACGCTAACTTTTGTTTGGCTTGTCCGATTTAGCTCAAACTTGAACCGTAGGCTCGTTATGGTTTGAAAAGTTTGGGAAAATTTTTATATTGAGTTTTCGACCCCTCGGGGGCACTGTAGATCGATTCGAATGCCTCGGTGAATAGTAAAATTCACATAAAGATAGTAAATGTAAAGTTTATTATCTAGGCATTGTTTATAATGATATAATATTGGACTCTTACGTATTAGAGTCAATTTAGATGATTATTAACCTATTATCATTTATTATGAAATGGATAAATAGGTATGGGACAAAATGGTTGTGGTGCACGCAAAGGCAAGAAACAACCGGGGTTTAAACGCAGTTAGTATCCAGGTGAGTAATCTCACTGTTATCCGGTGTGATATTTGTTAAAAGAGCAGCTGCAGGTGGAAATGATTTTGGGGACAAATTTTGACAGAGTATATGATTTGATATACGACAAGACCAGATAAGCCGTGAGTCTGTTATAGACAAGAACGGAACTGTGAGTCAATATATCTATGTAAACTGTTATATAGACAACAGCGGGCTAACCCGTGAGTCTAGGCAACAGCGGGCTAACCCGTGAGCCACAGTTTATTCTGATGAGTTAAATTATATAGACAACAGCGGGCTAACCCGTGAGTCTAGGCAACAGCGGGCTAACCCGTGAGCCAAGGCAACAGCGGGCTAACCCGTGAGCCATATTTGATTTTGATACAAGCTGTTAATAGATGGTGCGGCCACTTGTGGCTATGATATTGGATGCTATATCCAACTGGTGCGGCCTATACGGCTATGATAATATTACAGGTACATGGTGCGGCCTTTTGGCTATGATATCGGTTTATTGAACCCAGCTGTATATTGATAATGTTTTGGTGCGGCTTATATAGCCATGACATATGAGGTAGTCCATTGTGACTAAGAAACATGGGACAGAAACGATAGATATGATTATCTGTGCAAATAACTGATGTGATTTGATAATTGCAGGTTGTAATGAAGTAGCCTGTAAGGCTACAAAATTAGGATGTGAAATCCTAAGAGATATATGGTTAGCCAGTAAGGCTATGAGTTTGGATTCGATATCCAGACGGATATACGAATATATTTAATACATGTTATTTGCAGATACAATTACTCACTGAGCTTTGTAGCTCATACCGTTTGTTAAATGTCCCTGCAGGTTAGCATAACCCTGGTAAGGGTAAAGATAAAGTCCGTGACTCAAGAAGTGGACTTGTAGATGCTGTTAGTAGCAGCCCGGCTATAAAGGAGATTTGGTATTTTATACTCTCCTTGATACGCTTGTACCCGTTTATATTAAAATATACCCCTTTGTTTATGGTTTTAAGCACTGAAACCTTTGTTAAAAATGAAAAATTTTCAGGGGTGTTTTTGTTTTAAAAGCCGGGTGTTACACATCTCCTCCAGCCCATTTCATACGTAAACTAACAATTCATTGCTCCTAGAGTTAAAGGCATCAAGTTAAGGACTTCACGAAAGTATCATGTACACTTGTTTAACCATTGCAAACGCTTATGAGGTTTAAATTAGAATTTATGGCAACTTTTCACAGTCTCCCCATAAATTGTACTAGGATCTCACCCTTACACAAAGTTGGTTGTCTATTTTAATTGATGAGTCAAAGTTGATGTATTTTTCGGTCAATGATACATTGTTTTATCTGGAGTCATTTGGCTAAAGGTCACAATATAATAGTGTTGTTTCTAATATGTAATTTCATTTTGAAGTCTCTTAAATGGGAGCTAAAACAATTTTGGAATGATTCCACCTTGTGGAGTCTTCAGACCATATTATAAAAACCAGCAGATTGTTGCATAAGAAATATCTAATGAAAGTGGAGGTAAGCTTACATGGAAAAAATACATAATGTTATTTCCTAAATTTCAAAAATGATTTTATAGTTTTGTTACCTGAAACAACAACATACTTTAATTTTAGAAATAGCACTTTAGAAAGTACAATGCTATTTCCTGCGTTTTTGAAAATGAAACTATCGGTGAATCGTGGTATATTCATGATTCATGTGGTAAAAGAGGGGGGAGGAATAATTTATATGTTTCTAAACCAAAAGATTATAATGTGGTTCTCTTTTAGTAATTTAAAAGTATATTATCTTTTATGTTTCGTATCTTAATTTTTCATACTTCTATTACTTAAAAAAGTATATTATCTTTTATGTTTCTAAACCAAAAGAAGTGTAAGTATGTTGTTGTTTTTTGCATGGGTTGCTTGGGTCAATTATTTGTAGTAGTTTTTCAATGCTACAAATGTACTTATTATTTTTTTTTTTTAGGATTTTATGTGTAGGTGAGGGCGTTGACTGTATGGAAAATGACAAAAATGTTGGATCAATGGTAGTAGTTTATTAGTCGCATGATTCCACTGCTACTGATAAATACTAGAGATTTGGGCGTTGACTGGAAAACAAGGTAATTGACATCACCCACATCAACCTTTTTCATTTCTTTTATTGTTTAGGTTTCTGGAAAACAGGGTAAATGTTGGAGATTTCAAGTTCAGTACGAGGAAAACAACGGTAAATATTGGAAAACATTGCCAAATGTACTTTTTTCATACTTTCAGGTTGGTCAATGCTTATGCATGTTTGTCTTTTGCTTATATTCCAAGGTAATCCTCAGATGTAGTCATTTGATTATGGTTGAATGTGAATGAAGATTTAGCATAGTAAGTTTATACTCTCTTTGTGATTTCTAATTATCCACGGTAGCCACACGTGATTGGTATAAATGTAACATAATTCTCACATGTTTCTATTCTTGTAATCATATCCACATGAGAATTGGTATCAAAATTAATTTTTGCAGGTTTGTGTATAATGGGACATGATCTTATAGAAGTTAAGCTTGCGAACAATTTTGTGGTTTGCTGATTATGAACGTCAATAGAATTTTACACTTAGGTGGTATTTGTTTATGAAGATGTAAAATGTCTTTTGTCTTTTTCCATTTCTACGGAAGAAGATGTGGACTAAAAGTCATTTTCCATATCTTTGCTCTTTATAAAAAAGATTGTTTGTTTTAACGCCTTTTTGAAATCATTCATTCTAACATCAGTTTTAGTTAAAATAAATGGTAGGGGTGGGTACGAGTAGGTAAGGGATGGGGATGGGGTGGTTGATGGGGTAAACGGGTGGGTGGGATATGGTAAGGTGGGGCGGGTTGGTGGGTGGAGGTTGGTTAGGTAGGGGTAGGGTGGGCGGGTGGGGGGTCGGAAAAGGGTGGAGTAAGGTGGGTGGGCAGGGTGGGGTGGTTGTGGGGTAGGTAAGGTAGGTAGTGTGAGGGTAAGGTGGGTAGGGGTAGGGCGTGTTATGGGGTAATGGGTGGTTAGGGTGTGTTATTAGGTGTAGGGGTAGGCGTGGGGGTGGGGTGAGGATGTGTGGGGTAGGTCGTTGGGTAAGGTGGGAATGATGGGTGGGTAGAGGTAGGAGTGGGGGTGGGTGGGTAACGTAGGGGTAGGGTGGATACATTTTTGGTGGGTAGGGGTGGGTGGGCATGGCGGTAGGGGTGAAGTGTGTGGTGGGGTAAGGTAGGGTGGGTACAGTTTTAGTGGGTAGGGGTGGGTGGGCATGGGGGTAGGGGTGGGTAGGATGGGGTGGGGTGAAGTGTAGTTGAAAAGGTTCAAAAAGATGTTCAAAAAGCTAAAAATTATGTCTTTATATTTTTAAATCTTTTGTCTTCCAGAAAACAAACGGTATTTTTGAAAAACATTTATTCTCCCGCGAATGTTTTATGGGAAAAAGATTTTTTAGGAAAAATAAACACACTCTTAAATTCACTATTTTGGTTACTTTTCTAGAATTGATTGGTTGCAATTGTTAGTTTAAATTTAGTCTCCTTACAGTAGGATGGACACATTATAATATTTGTAGTTGTAAGATTTACTTGCAATCTTACCGTTTTATATCTGTGTGATCTTTTCTCCTATATATGCATGTTGCTGTCTTGCACTCAAATGACAAATATTACTTATTTTAATAAACAGGACCACTGAAAAATAATTTACCATGTTTTAGTAATTTTATGAGCTTATTATGAATTGGAAAATAATTAAAAAAACTTTGTTTCAGTATAAAACTCTATTTATTTGTTTCATATGTAATTGTAATATCTTGTGAAGGTGGGGTCGGTCGGTTTCCGGTTAAGAGATTTTTGGGATTTGCCAAGGTAATAGTAATATGCGTTGTTATTAATTACTGATTTTACAATGAAGTGAACATATATTTAAGACAATTCTATTAAAATGGCAACCAATTTTTTATTTTCTTTATTAACCTATTAGAGGGCAATTACAATGAAAGTTAATGAATGCGTAATTTATTTTTATGCTTCAGTTACATATATCTTTTTTAACCAAAACAATAATGTAATTATTCGCTAAAATAATAACGAATTTATTTGTAAAAAAAATCGAGGCAATACCACCTTCCCCCTAACCCCAAACGCTAAATTTTATATGCCAAAGGAAAACTTGTAAAACCTAATGAAAATGAAGTTTGAATTGATTAAAGAACAAAATGTGGAAAAACTTCCATTTTCATTAAGAATGAATACAAAGGTGCTGTTTGTTTTTGAAGAGGTAAAAGGTCTGCAGTCTGCGGACCACATCTGCAGAGTATCTACAGAGAAGAGGTGGACTAAATGTCTGCAGACTGCAAGAAGAAGACTGTTTGTTTTTTAAAGTCTGCAGGTTGTGAAAATAAACTGAAATTTAAAAAAAATTAAGTAAAACACATGAGTACGTTCAATTTATGATATTAACGAATTTAAGAATCAAAGTAAACATTTATTTTTTTAAATAATAAAGAATAAAAATTATGTAACCAAAGTTGGATTTACAAATAGTTTGTAAAGCTAAAAATTTGAGTAAGATTGTGAACCAAAGTTCTAATATTAAAATATATTTGTAGGTTTCAAATAGTTTATAAGTATGTTTTACAATAAAAAAAACGTCTATTATATGATATAACGAATTCAATTATCAAAGCAAACATGTCTTTTTTTAAGTTTGTGACATTTTTTTTAAAGTTTTACAAATTTATCTTCATTTTGTTTAAAAACTTAGAAAAATAAATATTGTTACTTCGAAAAAATAATGTTGATAAAAAAATCGCAACTATTAATTAAAAAAATCAAAGTGTTTTTAAAAACAATATGCGTATTTCTTTTTTCTTTTAATCGAAGGTGGCCGGCGGCTGCGGTTTGGTCGACGATGCAAGGAAGAGAAAACGCGAGACCGGTTGGAGGAGAAAACGATATGCGTATTTTTTTTAGGTTAAAATTATAATAATTTATTACTAGAAGATCTCTGCAGACCCTTGAAGACATTGGTCCATGTTTGCCCCAAAATGAGGACGCGCAAACCTTTTTAGGTCTGCAGTCTTCGAAAAAACAAACACTCTGCGAAGGCACATGTCTGCGCGCCGTCTGCGTGGCGCAGACAAAAGTGGTCAGGAAGATCTGCGAAGAAAAAACAAACAGCC
Source organism: Cichorium intybus (assembly GCA_023525715.1). Classification (NCBI taxonomy): domain Eukaryota; kingdom Viridiplantae; phylum Streptophyta; class Magnoliopsida; order Asterales; family Asteraceae; genus Cichorium; species Cichorium intybus. Next base: position 776,407 of record CM042014.1, on the reverse strand, counting down.
CCAAAGACTAATTACAGCATATATACACGAAAGAAAAACGAGCAATAACAAAGCTAACACACGCTCCATCTCTAATAAAAAGAGAAGTAACTAACTAACTAATTTTTTATAATAAATTACCAAATTGCCCTTTGATAATTAAAGTGGTTAACACGGTTAACTCTAACAAAACTAACAATCACCCGTAAAATATGTAAATACACTATAGATATATATGAACTGTAAATGATATTCAACAATATATTGTTTTATTTAGAATATGACATATTTTTAAAGACAAAATATTAGTAAAAAGTAACTATTCGTCGAAAAATAACTAGTCACTGCCACTACAAGTTGGGGCTAGCTCACTTGACTAACAATGTGATATACTAACAAGGAGGTCATGGGTTCAAACAATGACACTAACATAACAAGGAGTAGTTTAGGAGTAGAAGTATGATAGATTTGCCGTTCTAAAAAAAAAGTCACTGCCACTATTTTAGCGCCCGCTGTATTGTGTGGACGCCCACTAGTCCAATCCTAATAAATAAGTAACTCAAAGCCACATGTCATCTTCTCAGCCATTTCGCCATATGTCAACTTATTAGCATGCTAATGCTTATGTGTCATCGTATGTGTCATCCTATTTGGAAGCATACTCATTGAATACGTTTTGCTTATTCCATTCAAAGTTTGGAAGTTACATTCAAATCCCGTTGATTTTGGAAACGGTTGAAACGCATTCAAATCCTCTTATACGTATATCAATGGATTCCTCTATATCGATCGAAGATTAGCAGATCAGATCTTTGGAAGCTACAATGGTAACTGCTTGCCTCCTTTTTCTTATAATTGTGGTGTTTAATCCTTACAGTCGAAGCTCCCTGATCTTTTCTTCTTCTATCGCTTTTTGATCTTCTGTGTTGTTATCATCTGTAGTCAATAACTCTTTATGTCGAATTAGGGGTTTCCGATCCATTGTGTTTGATGGATTTGCATGTGTATTGGTTCGGATCTGGGTAACACGGATCAGATCTGTTCGGAAATTAGGTTTTTCTGTAATGTATAAGTTAGGTTTTTTAGCATGTCAATTATTCTTTTTTTTCGATACAATAGTTGAAATTTCTTGATAACCAAATTCCTTGCTTTCTTTGGTGATCGAAAAGAATATATCATGATCTAGGAACATTTCACATCCAAAATTAGACCTTGTACTTTCAGATTCAGTATTGATTCTCATTTGGTACTTATCCAACTCGTAAAAGATTGGGATTCGTAAGGGATTTGCTAGACGACTCACTACGCTGGAGCAGGTACCATTGTCAGACCACAACACCAGCTCCAACTCAACTGAACCTCTTCATGCCTCTCTGTCTCTCTCTAGCACCTTGACCACGAGCACCTCACTTTAACTCTGACCGTAACCTCTACAATGCATCCCACTGATGGTTCGGCAACAAGAATACGAGGTATGCCTCTCTCCAAAATTGATTATTGAAATTATCATGTTCTTTGTTGGGGTGCTCTTAATTTTGACAGAAATTATCATCTAATTTGGCTTTTCCATTTTCAGATCTGTGTGTAAAATCAGCCCGTGTCAAATTTTATATGTTTTAGAAGTAAATGTTCGATTTTTTTTAAAGAAACGTAGTTTTAAAGTCGGTTGTATGTATGTATAATATGTTGCAGGCATGACATTTTATTTAAAGAGACAGGTAACTTAAAACTTATTTGGATTCATCCACATCTGATATAATTTGTTAACCAAAAAATTGCTTTATAGTTTTTTTTTTGTTTTTTTGAACTTACTTAAAAATTATTTGGAATGAGAAGCTCTTTGTTTATTTCTGGTGTTATTTTTGCAGTTGATAAGAAGGGAAAAAATCAATTTGGTCACATTGATAAAAAGCATGAATAAGGGTAAACCAATCCCTTCTACTTTAATTTTTTTCTCAGTAAGCATTGTACTTTGACAGATTTGTTTCAATCATGGTTTTTTTCTCATTAGTGTGCATGATGTGTCACAAGTTATTGGAAGTCGGATGCTGTGATCGAAAGAATGATGCTATTATTGAAATAGTATGCTGTAATAGAACTTCTGTAAACATAGGGACCAGATCTGTAATTTAGTCTAGATACAATATGGAAGTAGGATGTTGTAATAGAAGAAGAATGATGCAGTTCCATGTAAATTTAGGAATGCTACCTATAATAAGGTAACTTTTTCTAATCCAATAACCAAATTCGCATGTTTTATTTATTTTTACTTATATTATGTACCCAACTCAAACATTATAATTTCACCTTTTTTATAGCTTTTATTGGAGATGAAGAAAATTCCTGAAAAAAAACGGTGAAGAAGTTCAGATCCTTATAGCACATCTCTGGTTTGATCTAGGAATGCATGTTTCCGTGTATTTCCATCGATTTTTTTTTCTGATTTCCCATTGATTTGTTCTCTTTTGTTTTTTCAATGGTTTTATCTTTTATTTCTCAACTTGCAGTAACAATATGAAGAGATGACCAAGTTTTTGAGAAGAAAGGCTTGGAGCTCAAATCAGTATAATACAATACCAGGCTTGATTTCCCAGGTACGACTTTCTCATTTTATCGTTTGTAGTTGTTTTGTTCTTTATGAGCTTTATTATAGTTGTTGTTCATAAATATTCCGATCCATGGTGCTTGGGACCAAAAAAATTGCAAAACCAACTATAGTTAGGGACCAAGAATGTTAATATCCCTACCTATTAAATAAGAATCAGGAGTTTCGAGATTATAAAAAAAAGGTATATGAACTATTTTTAGACATGGTTTTTTTTCTTTTAATTATTCACATGTCTGGTGAGTTTTCTGAGTATTTGTATTATTGAGATTTTTTACTTTGAAGCTGGTTACACCTGCTGAAAATGGTTTCCTAAATTTCTCAAGTAGTCTAAAAGTTATAAAAGATGCAATAACCTTATTCATGGTTACCTCGTTTTGGAATCCATGAAAAAGTATAATATTTAACTTTAAATTTTCGGTATATTCAGTACAAAATAAGTTAATTGCTTTAATAGATAAAATAGTGAAAGTATGATGTACTTTTATGTATTTTATCTTATTATATATAACTTTAAATTGTCGATATATTATGATGTTGGTGATGAGTTCAATAATGCAACACTTTAGGGAGATTGATTGAGACAACATTTTCCAACAATTAGTCTTCTCTGTAAAACAGTTCAAATTTTGTTGCAAATGTGGGAAGATCTCATTTAAAATGGTGAAGATGGCGGCTTGGATGTTATTGACACATATGTCTTTTGGAATTACCACAAACCTTTCACCTGGCAATATATTCATTTATTTTCTTAATTATTTGTTCTTTTTTAAACTATAAGGTTTATCTTGATGAATTTGGATTTTGAATTTTTGCAGTGTAGTTCTGAAGGAATATGTGATTTAGTTTGGTTTGTGAAAGTAAAATGCTATAAACGACATTAAAATGAAAACCTAATGCTATAATTGAAAAATTAAAAGCAAAATGCTATTAATCAACATTACCATGAAAGTTGAATGTTATTTATCTACATAGTTGGTTTCTATTTATTGTAAAGTTTCATGTCAAAAAAGAACCAAATATGGAATAATGACCAAAAAGGGAATGAGTTCCTATAACAACCTATTTCTACAAAGCTCAAGTTCTACAAAGCTGGTTGCTATTATAGATTAACTCACAAAGTTGGTTATTATTTATCGTAAGATTTCACATCAAAGAATGACAAAATCTGGAAAAATGACCAAAAACGGAAAAAGTTTATGTGACAACCTATTTCTACAAAGTCGGTTGCTATTACAAATCAACCGGTGTGAGTTTACATGAGTTTTTTCTATATTCATAACTTGGGCCATACGAGTTTACATGATTTCTAGCACCGTAGATGAGCATGCTCTTTTTTCTGTTTCTATAATTTTTTGTCTCTTTACTGCAGGTTTTGTTCAACTCTATACATCCTTTAATGGCCAAACTTCTGTCCTCCTGTTGGAGGAAAGGGGCTGGCAGGATAGAAGACTTTGAAGAGATTACTTGTAGGAAATGCTTATATTAGAAACGTTTATTCTAAAAAGCTGTGCGGACATTCGCTTTCAAATTATTATTTTTTACGTTGTATAATGTTTATTTGTTGTTTTTTTTATTTCCTTTTACCTTATTTGGACTCTTTTATCACTCATGTTGGTTTTATTTTGTTAGTGACTTTTTTACATAAAATATATGTTATCATTCAACGTTCATTTGGACCCTTATCAAATATTTGTTCATTACACAATAGTATTTATTTTATTTTTTTTAAACTATGTACATTTGAATAGCAGTTCACTTTCATTTGTTTTAGTGTATAATTGAATTATGTTTCGTCATTATCTTATGCAAATATCGTTTTTATAATATTAATTTTTAGGTCTTCATATTTAACATTTTTTTATATCATCCCGTCTAATACACGGGTTTTACAACTAGTTTTCTTAATATGTATTTAATATATTACAAGAAATCCATGTTTGTACATACACTTTTACATCATTTGTATTTAACGGGTGCATTCTAAAATACAGATTCCTATTCACAGACGCTTTAAAAAAAATACAATGACGTCATCGTTGATGTAGGGTTAAATTTTTGTCGCTGTCGAACGTCCGGTGCGTCCAGGGTTTTTCGACCGCCTCTCCCTCTTATTTATAAGAAAAAGCGATTGCCGGCTTTAGTAATGGCTTCTAGGACTTTCGGATCTTCTTCGATTTTACTTTGGAACATCATTTCCGGATCTCAAGTCAGTCCTCCCTGCTCCGCTTATTATACGTGTGCGCGAAACCCTGGCAGATTTCCCGTGATCAGAGCTGAGGCCAGCAATGATAAAGGCAGTAGTCCCGTTGAACGACGTCGCTCCTCTGGTATATCCCCCTTGGGTAAGTCCAAATATAAACCATCCGATTCTAGCGAACAAAAATGGGTGGCTAAAGGTCTGATTACCGAATCGCTTCCTAATGGAATGTTTTGGGTTCGTCTAGAAAATGGTGATGTGGTTCTAGGTTATGTATCGGGGAAAATCCGACGCAATTCTATACGAATGTTGCCGGGGGATAAAGTGAAGATCGAAGTGAGCAGATATGATTCGACTAGAGGGCGTATTGTATATCGAATTGGTAACAAAGATTTGTAGATATCAGGCCTCATTACACAAATCTTTTACAGCCGCTCCCTTGTAGTCCTAAACTGATTGACAACGGCAAACATCGCAAACATTTGGTGGGGAGTTTTTTCTTAGACGTACTAGTAAATTTTTTTTTTTCTTTTTTGTAATTGAAGAGCTATGGATTGTAGTGTTTTTGCTATATATATGGTATGTGTTTGTAGTCTCTACATTCCTTTGCTAAACAAATGGAGAGTGGATGTTGTTGTGGAGTTTGGATGATGCTGGTTGCTGGAGGCTAACTGGCTAAGGGATGTGATGCCAATCGACATTGAATTTGATCAAACCATTTTGCATCCCTACCTACACCATAGGCATGCGCATGTGACCATTTTCCTACCACTTGTTACAGTTTGACCAAATTATAACATTAATTAGAAAAGCCATCATCGTACCCATACGTATTGGGGTGGACGTCTGACGTTTAAAACTTAAGAGTTAGGATGTAAAATACACTTGTCATCGGCATCTGTGTTTTTTCAGGATGATGTTAATAGTTGGTGATTAGAAACCAAAATTTGAAATTCCAGCGGCATATCATGATTCTTATATATTAATCTGTTGAGGTTACATATAGGGGAAGTTCCTACTCTAGTGGCAATGCTAAACTCTAATGTTTTGTTTTGAGAAAGTAGCTAATAGTAATATGGGCAGCGGGCTGATTCATTTTCATTCATCCCCTTCAGGGATGGACTGAAGAAGGTCTGGAGTGGATGCATCTTGCACTGTTAAACCCGATACGAGTTCTCGAAGCTGTTGCTTTGTGATCACCACTTTAATCCTCTTTGTTCCAGCGGTCACTTGGTCTTTCTTCTCCACTGTTGCTTCACCTCCGGCTCCGGGTACAAGATAATACATCTTTCCCAACTTAAGTTTGTATGTAGGATCAGGAAGATGATTGTTTGACAGCGGGCACTTGGTCTTTGTCTTCCCGTCTTGCCTTTCCACCTTGCCATTCTTTCTTGTGTTTCTTTTTAAGATGCATAAGCCACATATGTTGGTCATGTTGTAGGACAATGTTGTGGGAAGGATATTTTAAGGGGTTATATATATACACAAGTAAGTTGGATATTGATGGGGTGTAGGGATAGTGGAAAAGGTATAGGGGTAACTTTCTGTTGAAAAAAGAGAGGCGGTGTGTTATTTCAACAGGCGTGCAAGGCCGGCCATGGTGGACGGTTCCATGGAAGTTGATGTCACTCCTCTCGTGGTTGTTACTTTAAGTAAACTTTTACCCAGGTTCAACTGGAAAACACAATTTAAGTTGATACTAGAAAATAATTAAGTTTCTTATAATCGTATTTGGCATATTTATATTATAATGAAGTTTTTATGATAATATCTGGCATATTTTGATATTTATGAATATACGAACCAGACCCGATGAGTTGGATGTTACCAAATTACTGAAAAATACTATACTATGGCTTCACACTCGATTAATTTTTGGGAGTTGATTTATTAACCCTAAATCTCTCAAAGAGTGTCGCTTTACATTTTGTTATACGCTTTACTTTTGGCGTTTTGGTGTATATCCAACCAAATGTTTAACAACTCTTGAACACAAGAACAATAACATATTTATTACAAAGATGGAAAGAAGATCGGACATATCCGTAGTTGCAACGTATAGTGATGCGTAAAAAACTAAAAGTTAGTCGATTCAATTCAACCGACAATCCAATTAGTAACGATGCAAGTGCATTGGACATCTAATTATAATTGATTTGATTATTTTTTTTAACCCTTGATTATTTTTAAATTCTCAATATCCAAATTTGATAGATAGGCTGTTGGACAACAATTTAGACTCGATCAAAAGTTGAACCGTTACGATCTAGTTATTACCCAACAACATAAGTTAATTTAAACTTTTTTTTAAATACCTTTTGATACCGTATAAGTCACTTTCACACAAAAAAATTTTGTTTTAAACAATCTCCTCCCCACAACCCCCCTTTACTTATTTACTTTAAAATAAAGATGATGCAAGACGAAAAAAGAAGAGTGGGTGGGGCCGGGGGTATTACATATAAGTTGGATAAAAAATCAAAAGTGCAAGTGCTACAATTTTCTGTTAAAGTGATGGGAAAGGAATATTGAATGGATTTGGTTGGCAACTCTCTCCTATCAACTTAAAACCAATGTCATTTTCACGGGGTCAAAGTACGAGACAAACATGTCCCAGAACTCCATAGGTGTGGAGTTAGTGCTAGTGCTGCAAAGATCCCTGATTGGGACCTATAAAAAATACGTCTCTATTTCATAATGATAAAATCAAAATCTTACCAAGTCAACATCTATCATTTTGTTTGGATTGACACAGGAAATGGCTAACAAAGTTGAGTGGAGCTTCCAAGTTTGAATAGTTAGTTCTATGCCGTCCGGTTTGAATTGGCTTTGATCAAAACTGGATTGCTACCTATTTCTCTCTTTTTGTAAGAATAGGGTAATATCTTTAATCACTTGAGGGAATGCCAACTACATACAAACCAATGTCTACTCGACATTGATAGCAAAAACTATTGGAACTTTGTTAAAGTGTTTGTTTTGTGGAACCTTGTCCCACATAGTAAGGGGAACAAATATTTTCATGTCATATAAGGCTTTACCCATCTTGATTGGGTATATATAAGCATCGTTCCAGCCATACTCAGTCAAAAAAAGTTTAGTAGTTTAGTGAAATCGTCGATAAATTCAAAATATTAATATCCCAAAACAAAATAAAATAGTAATCATACATTATTATATCGAGTCTTTTCATTTTTGTGCCATGTTGGTTTGATTGTTTAGCCTTCTCTTCCCATGCCTATTGTTACCCTTCTAACCACATCATTGGATTTTAAAAATGTCTCTTCCCATGCCTATTGTTACCCTTCTAACCACATTTAGCCTTCATTTTTGTGCCATGTTGGTTTGATTGTTTAGCCTTCTCTTCCCATGCCTATTGTTACCCTTCTAACCACATCATTGGATTTTAAAAATGTCTCTTCCCATGCCTATTGTTACCCTTCTAACCACATTTAGCCTTCTCTACCCATGCCTATTGTTAACCTTCTAACCACATCATTGGATTTTAAAAATGTCTCTTCTCATGCCTGTTGTTACCCTTCTAACCACATCATTGGATTTTAAAAAAACAACAAGAAGGGAGATCAATATAACAAAACATAAAAACTTTACCAAAACGTTACATCTAGCTATTTCTATGTTCAGTGGTGAACCTAGTATTGAAACTCACGTTTGTCCAACTTAAATGACGAAACAAATAAACGGTTTGAATTTTTTTGGTTAATGGGTCAGGTTATAAATAATATCATCTATGGAAAATAGGAAAGTAATAATATTAACTTTATCATATAAGATAATATTTTTTTTTAAATATTAGTAAATGTGTTACAATTGTTCATGACGAGTTTTTATATTTTTAAAACATTTTATAAGAGCATCATTACTAATATCATCCAACACGTATCTCTATCTAATAAATAAATATTTCACCATGTCACGTGTCTTCTCCTCAACATGTTTAACTCCACGTGTAATTTTACCAATTATTCCCTTTTTTCATCTAATTTTTCCATTAATCATAATGTTTAGTTGTTCACTTTAATTCTCTTTTTTCTTTTTTATTCTTTTTCCAATCAGGGACAGAAATGTAACCAAGGACCAATTATGGAAAAATAATTTTTTATTTCTATTACTGCATTGTAGTTTCAGTTTTTATGTCATTAAGGCATTATACTTAATCAAAACATCCTACATAATTTATTATTTTTCAATCTTACTCATTGATTTTCATTGCATCTAAGAATTAAAATTGAAAGTACATTTCTCTAATAGAAAGAAGTCACAGAAGTAGCATGCTAATTTCATTTTATGGTTTCAATTTTTTTCTTGTCATAGACATACATAATTAATTTTAGCACTTGGTGATGTTTCTAATTTTTTTTACATCTGATGTCTTTATAAAGGGTAAAGCAGACTTGGGGTATTGTGCTTATGTTGTGCGTCTGGATTTTGTGTGATGTGTGTGTTACGTGTCTGTTGTGTATATGTGTGTCTGTATGTTTATATGATGTCATGTGTGCGTATCTTTGCTTTATGAGAAAATTACAATTAAATTGTTCTTTCTTGCTTTTGTTTGACAACTTTTTTATTTTCTTTTGGACCGGTAAATTTGGGATGTTTATAAGGCATTCAAGGTCCTGGTTATGGGGTTTCGACTTAAGATTTTCGTAATATGGTGCTTGGAACACTAAGTGACATATGCTGGAAAATCTACCCGTCCAGTTCTCGGTTGCATAATTACATGCCTACTCAGAGCAGCAAATATTTAAGATCTCATAGTAGATGTGCAAAAAGCTCCCCGTCCACCATAACATTTCATTTAAACAAGAGAGATAGTGCAGGTAATTGCTCTATCATTCCTTTTTAAGCTTGAGATTCTTGATTGCTTAGTGACTTCGACCCGTGCAAAGCACGGGTTACCCACTAGTTTCTTTTAAATCCAATAAATTAATTTAATAGAGGTGATAACTTACTTAATAGAAACGTCGTTGGTCCCGGATACACTTCATTTCCTGTCGGTATGGCTTTGTGGGTGCAAAAACGACTTATGTTCTTCCATTGGACATGAATATAAGTTTGGAATTAAATAAAGCAAATTCAGTTATGGCTATTATATGATTTTCGACCATGATTGTATAAGTCGTTGAAAGTTTAGTACCTCAACTTTGTTAATTATAGTAATCAGTTATTTAATCAGAGTACTCACTGAGTACTCGTTATTCCCCAATCGACCAAACGAGTATCGAATAACGAGTTATGCAACATTGTTTAATAGTAAAAAAATAATAAATAAAAAATGTAAAAAATATATCAAAAGGATATGTTAGTTATTATTAATTTTTTTTTTTTGTAAATGGACCAGGTCTACAATGAACCCTGCCATAATAACATTTTTGGCAAAGATAATATTTAGCGTACTTGATTTAAAGAGAATTGCAAAGCACAAGGACCATTATTACAGGTAAATGGTTCCCATGGTTTAGTGAAATTCTCATTCCAAGTCAAAGTTTTAAAAGATAAGCACCAATAGTCATTTAGGTTTAAGTATTTGGACCGATGGTCATTCATAATAGTTTGTTAACTTAGTGTTTTGTTATTTGTAAAAAGTATTTTTGCCATTATTTTCCTTCCTTCTTTTATGTGAAATCCTACAGGGGCGGAACACAAGCATTAAAACTAAGGGGGACGATACAAAATTTTAAATAGAATTATATGTTTAAGTTTAATTAGTTTTTAAATTATAATCCGATTCAATATCTACATACATCAATATATAGTTATATAAAAGACATATTTTTTATATTCTAAAAAACAAATTGAATAAATAAGAAAACTAAATATATTTAGCACATAGAGGCTACACTCTAGAGCCATGAGCTTCTACTTTCTGCAATACTTACTTTTACACGTTAACTTAGATAAGACAAAAAGAAAACTAAATGATTTGCTACTTTACACACTAACCCAGATAGATGAAAAAACACTTCTTTTACATCACACTATAGACGAGCCAAAGCGAAAAGAAGAGTCGGAGCCAAAGACCTTTGAGATAGCAAGACCTCAACAACATGAGACGATTACAGGGTAGACCTCAAGAGGCGAACTCGGCCCTACAAACATAAAGGCGGTGGAGAGTGATGGTTACCGGAGGACCATTGATCGGAATGACCGTCGTTACTTCTAAAACGGTAACAGGAGTGGCATCGAAAGCCACCGCAGTTAGGTTTTTTTAGTTGAACTTTTTTAAGATTTGCTTTTCAAAACTAGTGGGTTTATAAAAGTTCTGATAGTTTGATAGTTACCATGATTTGTGGGTTTATTTAGATTAAAATGTTTCAAATCTTTTATATTGTGATAAGATCCGATTATGAGTAAGATTTGTTATAATGTTAGGTTTTTATTTTCTTCAGTTGCTATTTGTTTTGCGTATTTCCCTGGATTAAATACTTTGATTTTCTTAAATCGTCTCTTTTTTTTTTCGGTAAAAGCTTAACTTTTTGATATATCAAAGCAGGATCTAGATATCTTCTGTAACTAAGCTAAAAAGCGGGGGGGCCATGGCCTCCCCTGCCCCTTAAGTGTTCCGCCCCTGAAACCCCAATTCCACCCCATCCTTTGTCCACCACTTACTACTTTCAACGACTACCCACAATCGCCTCTGTTATTGTTGGGTGTTAGAGTTGACTGCTATCATTGTTTCAAAAGGTGAATCCAAATTCGAAAATAAGGATATTAGTTATCATAAAAAATATGAATCCTAATTTGAAAGTCCACAATTCGACAAAGTTATTTCTTTACACATGGGTCATGGGTGTCACGACTTTTGCCTAGGAGGGGGTGTGCGTTTCATAAGTTATGAACTTCTCGTTCTTAAAGAAGGTGTCTGGAGATGGATCAAGAATTCGGGGTGTGGGTTCCAAACTGATGTCATAAAAATTGAAGGAATTTGGTAATAAAGAAGGTAATTGAGGATCAAATTGAATTTTCACATGGGTTGTTGGTTTCGTTTTGATTTTGCACAAGGAGGCTTCGATCGGGCAACAACAGAGTAGGACACAAATATGGTACAGACACCGGTGATGGGGGTGGTGGCGACTATGATAAAGGTGATGACATTGGTGTTGAAAGCCAAAAAGTATCGAGGTTTTGAGTGTCAATACTGGAGAGGGTAGAAAAAGTGGAGAGACAACAATGATTGAGGTGATGGCGATGGTGATGGAGGCGGAGGTTTTGGTAGTAGCGGACGATTGAAAGAATGTTTATTTGTAATTTGATACCTAAGAGGAATAACATATTAGAGTAGGTGACCGATAATGAGTGTTTAGGTAATTCATTTCATTTTATTTTTATTTATAAACGATAAAAATGATCATTTAACTCAGACCGAAAAATACTGACATTGAAACCTTAAAGACTGTTGGTGTTTTAGGGCCTGTTTGGCTTATCATTTCAAAAGGGCTTATTAGTTTATCAGCTTCTTAAAAAGCTGATAAGCTAAAAAAGTGTTTGGATTAGAAAAAACATTTTTTATTTTAGCTTTTCAGCATAAAACTGTTTTTCAAAAACTACATATTCCAAGATTTTTAAATAGATAAATGTTTTTTACTTGCAAAATGACATTGATGCCCCAACTACCACCTAAAAACTAAATCAAACACTTTTTAAACCTCTTTAGACGAGTCGTAATACCCATCACGGCCCCGGGCGTGATGCCACGTAAGCCCCATCACGAGCCGTGCACACCGCCCCGGGTGTACCGTGGTGGGCGTGAGCGTGAACGAATGTGATGGTGCACGGGATGCCACAACCAATTGGAAGAAAATAGCCGTTGATTTAAAAAAACTTTACCCTTTTTAAATTACCAGTTATTTCCTATATATATATAACATATTTTTACCTTAAACATTCACATATTAACATATCTATATTTCACATACACTTTTTCTTCAATGGAGCAAAATCGTAACACCCTACCTTCAAATCAAAACCGTGAGTATGATCCGTTTAGATTAAACTCGACCCCTCGCCAATACCCGAGCCTTGAATCACCCCGAGGTGGTTTTGTAAACTTACTTCAATCCGGGTCCCCGATCTGTAACACCCCACTTTTTCACACAAATTTTTTTTTTATTATTATTTTACAAACTTTGTTACAACATTTGAAAACAAACCATGTCTTTACATTACAAACGGGGTATCACGAATTTGTTTCACAACCAAGGTTCAAACCTGTTTATTATACATTATTATACATCAGAAGCTACGGTCCCACCCGACTCTTTCAACGTCCTTCCTGTTACCTGAGTACATAGCATTTTAAAAAAAATACGTGAGACATAATGTCTCGTGAGTGATATGGGTTTAGACCCAAAAATATCTTTGTCAATAATTTCATTATTCATTTAACGTTCAAAATTCTTTTCCTGTGAGCGCACCCACAGGTATTCTTTATTTTCTTATCAATGGTACATTCCTACGAGCACACCCGTAGGTTTTATACGAGACGCACCCGTATAGCTACTTCCCCAATAGAATGAAACGAATTCATCTATCAAGATAAGACAACTACTTCGCGACGGGAGGTACCATCCCAGTAGTGTCTTAGTGCCACCCCTACCGCAGCAGGCTGTGGTCTTGATCCGGATACTAAACAACTTATCATCATAATTCAATCACATTATTAGTCACTTTATTTCTGATTCCATTTCTTTCACATTATAGTCATGTTTTCCATAAAATACTTTGACTCCAAAACATTTTTAAATAGAATGCAACTTGCTATGTACTCAAAAATCCACATAACACTCACCTTGATTCAGTTAGTCCTTTGCACCTCTTTTTCTTTCACTCGGTTCACCGTATTTGAACCACCACCTATCATTTACAAGATATATATTTATATTCAATTCATATATATAACAACTAACTTATAACATAAGAGTGCCATACTATGTTACTATGAGTTATAATAAAGGTATAATCATTAATAAATCCGTTTTATCGTTTTCTCCGAAATACGCGTATTCTGCTACAGTACCCTCGAGGGGTCGTATTTCAGTTCCGACTCTTTTCCATGATATATTAGGTTATATTAGACTTGTGTTTCAAATTTCGAGTTCATTGGACAAGTCTAGCTCAAATTCCAAAATTTAGTTTTTGACGTGAATAGTGGATTTCGCCTCTGCCGCTACAGTGATTTTTCCGCAAGGTCGAATTACGGATTTGACCATTCCCGACATATTCTTATACCATGTTAAGGTTATGTCTGAAATTTCAGGTCAATCGGACATGTCTAGCTATAGTTTCTAGCGTTTGGAATAATTAAAATTTTTAACATTTTTGGTCCCTGCCTGGCCACTGACTGAAGGCGCACTGCGCCAGGTGTTGGGCGCACTGCGCCTGGGCGCACCCCGCCCTGGTCCTGGGCGCACTGCGCCTGGCGCCTGGGCAGGCTCCTGATCAGTCGCGATTTGGCACTGTAGCAGGCAGTTTTTAGGCATTAAGGTCTTATTCTATGTCTTAATCACCTGGGGTTTGTTCTAGGACTAAAACCCTTGACTAATAACAGGTTTTTAGCCATCAAAAACACTTCAATAACTCAAGTACAAGAATTAAAGTGTTTGATCAAAATTGCAAATTTTCAAAAATAGCAACATACTTTCATGTTCTTGGGTTTAGTTCTTGACTAATGACTTATTGGAAGCATTAGCCACTGAAACCCCATGATTCCTAACAGAAATTTCAGTTTCAATTCCACAGAAGAACCCAAATCAAGAACACACCCAAAAACCTAGGTTAGAACTTGGAAAATCTTACCTTAGATGTTTGGAACTTCAATTCTAGTTCCAATTCTTTGTAAAACTCCTTGAATTCCTTCTTCCCCTTTGCTCTCTCTTGCTGTCTCTCGAGGCTTCTGGACTTGTTCTCAGATAATGGAGATAACTTCCATATAATGTGTATTTAATGTTTATAAAAAAATTTTGCATTTTAGTCCTCAAACTCCTCTCTTTTCTACAAAAATGGTCCTAAGAGCATAACTTTGCAACCTAAGTTCCATTAACTCTTAACGTAACATTGTTTTGACATTTTTGATTATTTCCATGTCAAATGACCAATTTGCCCTTTTTGGTCGTATTTCACTATTCACACGGTAAAACTCCAACTTTCTTATAAACTTTTATTTCTTATATTATTATTTCACAAATACATATTATTTTACATATTAATCGCATAACGTGTCAAAAGACCGTTTTACCCTTTTACAACTTTTCGCCCTTTTCGCCCGATTATTTTACATATTTTATTACACATTTTCACGGGTTCTTACAACCTCTCCCCCTTAAGAGGATTCCGTCCTCGGAATCTTCTCATAATTCGTGAAATTCGGGTATCTTTTCTTCATCTCTTCTAGTGTCTCCCATGTTAAATCTGAGCCCAACGCGTGCTTCCATTTGACCAAGACCAAGTCAATTTCCCTGTTTCTCAACTTCTTAGTTTTTATTTCCAACATTGCTTCTGGTTCTTCTATCAGCTTATTCGGGGCTTCCACTGTTAGGTCTTTCAACGGGATAACAAGATCACTTTTCCCAAAGTACTTTTTCAAATAACACACATGAAATGTATCATGAATACCACTCAGTTCATGTGGTAATTCTAGTTTGAAAGCTTGTTCACCAATTCTTTTCATGATCTTGAATGGTCCAATGTATCTTGGACTCAATTTACCCTTCTTTCCAAATCTTACCACACCTTTCCACGGTGACACTTTGAGCATTACAAGATCACCTACCTTTAAATCGTAGGGTCTCTTCTTCAAGTCTGCATAGCTCTTCTGTCTATCTTGAGCGGCTTTCATATTAGCTTGAATTACTTTAATCTTTTCGTTTGTTACTCTCACAATTTCTGGCCCAGTCATTTTAGTCTCTCCCGCTTCCAACCAACATAAAGGGGTTCTACACTTTCTGCCATATAAAGCTTCGAATGGTGGCATTCCAATACTGGAATGATAACTATTGTTATAAGAAAATTCCACCAACGGCAAGTGCTCGTCCCAATTTCCACCAAAATCCAAAGCACAGGATCGTAGCATATCTTCTACGGTCTGAATAGTTCGTTCACTTTGCCCGTCAGTCTGGGGATGATAAGCTGTACTCATTTTTATTTTTGTCCCCATACGTTCTTGTAGTGCCTCCCACAATTTTGAGGTAAACCGTGGGTCTCTGTCAGACACAATTGACAAGGGAGCTCCATGAAGTCGTATAACTTCATCTTTGTATATCTGCGCCAACGTTTCCAATTGTGTATTTTCATTAATCGCCAAAAACATAGCACTTTTGGTCAAACGATCAACAATGACCCAAATACCATTATGACCTCTTCTGGTTCTTGGCAATCCAAATATGAAATCCATGGTTATGTCTTCCCATTTTCCCGCTGGAATTTGCAATGGTTGAGTATTTCCATAGGGGGCTTGGTGTTCCGCTTTCACTTGTGCACAGGTTGCACATTTAGAAATATATTTAACAATTCTTTTCTTCATTCCCGGCCACCAATACTGTTCTTTGAGATCCCGATAAGTTTTCGTACTTCCAGGATGAATGGAATACTTTGACTTATGAGATTCTTCTAGAATCAACTTTCGGATTCCACCTGCTTTTGGTACCCATATGCGGTTTCTGACTGTCTTCAGTCCCTGGGTATTTTCTCCAAACACCACATCTTTTCCTAGCTTTTCCTTCTTTAAGTCACCTTTGTCCAATACTTGTTTCTGTGCGTCTTTGATACTTTCTATTAGGCTTGATTTCAATTCGATCTTCATCAATTTTTCTTGACTTTTCTTTTCATGAAACTTCCTGCTTAAGGCATCTGCTACCACATTCGCTTTTCCAGGGTGGTAAGCGATTTCACAGTCATAATCATTTATTAACTCCAGCCACCTACTTTGCCTCATATTGAGATCTTTCTGAGAAAATACGTATTGCAAGCTTTTATGATCTGTGTACAAGGTGCACTTTGTTCCGTACAAGTAATGCCTCCAGATTTTTAATGCAAACACAATTGCTGCCAATTCCAAATCGTGCGTTGCATATCGAGTTTCGGGTTCTTTTAGTTGTCGAGAAGCGTACGCTATCACCTTTCCCCGCTGCATTAGTACACAACCCAATCCTTTATTAGAGGCATCACTATACACCACGAAATCTTCAGTTCCCTCTGGTAGGGTAAGAACCGGCGCATTGCATAACTTCTCTTTTAATGTCTGAAAGGCCTTCTCTTGTTCCGCCCCCCATTCAAACTTTACCCCTTTCCTTGTTAGCTTCGTAAGAGGTACTGCAATTCGAGAAAAATCTTGGATGAACCGTCGGTAATATCCGGCAAGTCCAAGAAAACTTCTCACTTCTGTCGGAGTCTTGGGAAATTCCCATTTCATCACTGCCTCCACCTTTGCTGGATCTACTTTAATGCCTTGGATTGAGACAACGTGTCCAAGGAATTGCACCTCCCTCAGCCAGAATTCGCACTTCGAAAATTTTGCATATAACTTTTCTTTCTTCAGAACTTCTAGCACCGTCCTCAAATGATTTCTGTGTTCTTCTGCATTCTTCGAGTAAATAAGGATGTCATCAATAAAGACGATAACAAACTTATCAAGGAACGGTTTGCACACCCTATTCATCAAATCCATGAAGATTGCCGGAGCATTCGTCAGACCAAAAGGCATGACCAGAAATTCATAATGCCCGTAGCGAGTGCGAAAAGCAGTCTTCTCAATATCTTCATTTCTTACGCGCACCTGATGATAACCAGACCGAAGGTCAATCTTGGAGAAATAATCAGCGCCTTGCAACTGATCAAACAGATCGTCTATTCGTGGTAACGGATAACGATTCTTGATAGTAATTTTATTGAGCTCACGGTAGTCAATACACATTCGCATCGTGCCATCCTTTTTCTTGACAAACAGTACCGGTGCACCCCAAGGCGACACACTGGGGCGTATGAAGCCTTTATCAAGCAATTCCTGTAATTGGGACATCAACTCCCGCATTTCGGTCGGGGCTAAGCGATATGGAGCACGGGCGATAGGAGAAGCTCCAGGTATAAGATCAATCCGAAATTCAACTTGTCTCTCTGGTGGTAACCCGGGTAAGTCATCTGGAAACACTTCAGGATATTCTTTCACTACATCAATGTCATGTACTGTTTTCTTTACCTTTTCTTCCACCATTACATACGCCACATAGGATAAGCATCCTTTCACCAAACATCTCCTGACTTTTGCTGCACTGATCAAATCGGACATCCTCTTGGGTTTTTCACCGTACACATACACTTTGCTGCCACCTGGAATTTTTACCGACACTATCTTTTTCCCACATGCGATTTTTGCATCATTGGCTCCAAGCCAATCCATACCAATGACCACATCAAAAGTCTTCACTCCAATCGGAAGAAGGTTCAACGAAAATTTCTGATCATCTATGCTGAGTTCGCAGCCACGGTACACATGTTTTATCCCCACCTTCTTACCACTTGCCAATTCTACCTCACATACACGATCTAATGGTTCTAGCGGTATATTGAATTTTAGACCAAACTCATAGGACACAAACGAACACGTAGCACCAGAATCAAATAATACATAGGCAGGCATCTGGTTAATTAATAGAGTACCTGAGACCACGTCTTGTGTCTCCTTTGCTTCTTCTCGGGTGAGTTGGAAGGCGCGAGTCTTCACCTTTTGAGGCACCGTCTTTTTCTGCGCAGTTGATACCATTGTCTCGCCACCCTTCTTTGGACAGTTAAAACTATAATGCCCCTTTTCGTGACATGAGAAACACTCGACTTCACTGAGCTTAGGATAGGTACATTCCCTCGCCTTGTGACCCATTCTTCCGCAGTTAAAACAAGCCGCACTTCCTATTTTACATTCGCCTGTATGCTCTTTCCCGCACTTATCACACATCTTCCGACTGCCCTGTTTGCTCGACATCACCACCGACTTTCCCTTCTTATTCCAGCTACTACTCCCGCCACTGAACTTACGTTTATCCCCAGAAACTTGCCTCTCCACTGTTCTTCGTTTCTCCACATCTTCAACATTTCTTGCTGCCTCAAATGCCGCATCCATTGTTACCGCCCGTTTTACTTCCAATTCATACTCCCAAGGTAAGCCTTTCACATAACGGTTGATTCGTGCTCGCTCCGTAGTGTAGAGGTTTCCCACGAACGGTAGCATATCACTGAACTTTTTAGTATACTCAGCAACAGTCAAACTACCCTTCTTTAAAGTAAGGAATTCGTCTTCAAGTTTCTCTATGTCTCGAAGGGGACAATATTTATTCTTCAGGCGGGTGGTGAATTCGGTCCACGACCACTTGTAAATTACATCCTTTCCAACCAGTTCGTATAAGGTATTCCACCAGACCAATGCATCGTCTTTCAACATTCGCGAGGCATAATAAACTTTATCCTTCTCATGACACTTGCTGACCTCTAGCACTTGCTCTGTCTCCCGTATCCACCGCATCGTGACTTTAGGCTCGTAGCTACCATAGTATTCAGTTGGCTTACATGTCAGAAAAGTTTTGAAAGAACATCTCTTCTTATCTTCTGTCCCCACACTATCCTCCTCTGTAACCGAATCTCCATTAGTGGGTCTCCAAGAAGCATCATCTGCTGAAGGATTTGGTTGTGGTTCCCCCAGCCGTGTATTCAGCATTTGGCGCATATCTTCTCTCATCTCTGTCTTTAGATTGCTAATAAGATTTTGAATAGCCTCCAAAGTCACGGGTGGAGGTTGCGGTATTGGGATTGGCATATCACCCATGTTATCCGCATCATTGACGGGATTACTCCCACGAGATGGAGTATGACTTGCTGCCCGTCCCCCACTTGAAAGGCTATGATCACCGCTCGCCATTTACTATATAAAATAATAAAATTCACGTTTTGTTACTTCACATATATATATATATATATATATATATATATATATATATATATATATATATATATATATTTATCAATATACTCGAAAGCAGTAGCATGTGATATTCCTATAGGACTCGCGTTCCCAAGTGTCTCTATACTAATTTCCACAACCAAATTCCTCAGGTTTCCTAGTGACTTCACCATTTCCAAAGCATATCCTGTGGTTACAATAATACGGGCCCAATATTACTTTAACCACCTATATACTTTGGCTCTGGTGTTATCACAAGATCCCCTGGTTCCTCGGTTTCTGTGGATTCCATAATTATAAATTAGCAATTCTACCCCATTAGTTAGTACCTAGTACTATTACTTTACTTACTATTAATCCACTAGTTTAAGCCTAGGATGGTTACCCAACCTAATTCGCTTAAACCATGGCTCTGATACCAAATTGTAACACCCCACTTTTTCACACAAATTTTTTTTTTATTATTTTACAAACTTTGTTACAACATTTGAAAACAAACCATGTCTTTACATTACAAACGGGGTATCACGAATTTGTTTCACAACCAAGGTTCAAACCTGTTTATTATACATTATTATACATCAGAAGCTACGGTCCCACCCGACTCTTTCAACGTCCTTCCTGTTACCTGAGTACATAGCATTTTAAAAAAAATACGTGAGACATAATGTCTCGTGAGTGATATGGGTTTAGACCCAAAAATATCTTTGTCAATAATTTCATTATTCATTTAACGTTCAAAATTCTTTTCCTGTGAGCGCACCCACAGGTATTCTTTATTTTCTTATCAATGGTACATTCCTACGAGCACACCCGTAGGTTTTATACGAGACGCACCCGTATAGCTACTTCCCCAATAGAATGAAACGAATTCATCTATCAAGATAAGACAACTACTTCGCGACGGGAGGTACCATCCCAGTAGTGTCTTAGTGCCACCCCTACCGCAGTAGGCTGTGGTCTTGATCCGGATACTAAACAACTTATCATCATAATTCAATCACATTATTAGTCACTTTATTTCTGATTCCATTTCTTTCACATTATAGTCATGTTTTCCATAAAATACTTTGACTCCAAAACATTTTTAAATAGAATGCAACTTGCTATGTACTCAAAAATCCACATAACACTCACCTTGATTCAGTTAGTCCTTTGCACCTCTTTTTCTTTCACTCGGTTCACCGTATTTGAACCACCACCTATCATTTACAAGATATATATTTATATTCAATTCATATATATAACAACTAACTTATAACATAAGAGTGCCATACTATGTTACTATGAGTTATAATAAAGGTATAATCATTAATAAATCCGTTTTATCGTTTTCTCCGAAATACGCGTATTCTGCTACAGTACCCTCGAGGGGTCGTATTTCAGTTCCGACTCTTTTCCATGATATATTAGGTTATATTAGACTTGTGTTTCAAATTTCGAGTTCATTGGACAAGTCTAGCTCAAATTCCAAAATTTAGTTTTTGACGTGAATAGTGGATTTCGCCTCTGCCGCTACAGTGATTTTTCCGCAAGGTCGAATTACGGATTTGACCATTCCCGACATATTCTTATACCATGTTAAGGTTATGTCTGAAATTTCAGGTCAATCGGACATGTCTAGCTATAGTTTCTAGCGTTTGGAATAATTAAAATTTTTAACATTTTTGGTCCCTGCCTGGCCACTGACTGAAGGCGCACTGCGCCAGGTGTTGGGCGCACTGCGCCTGGGCGCACCCCGCCCTGGTCCTGGGCGCACTGCGCCTGGCGCCTGGGCAGGCTCCTGATCAGTCGCGATTTGGCACTGTAGCAGGCAGTTTTTAGGCATTAAGGTCTTATTCTATGTCTTAATCACCTGGGGTTTGTTCTAGGACTAAAACCCTTGACTAATAACAGGTTTTTAGCCATCAAAAACACTTCAATAACTCAAGTACAAGAATTAAAGTGTTTGATCAAAATTGCAAATTTTCAAAAATAGCAACATACTTTCATGTTCTTGGGTTTAGTTCTTGACTAATGACTTATTGGAAGCATTAGCCACTGAAACCCCATGATTCCTAACAGAAATTTCAGTTTCAATTCCACAGAAGAACCCAAATCAAGAACACACCCAAAAACCTAGGTTAGAACTTGGAAAATCTTACCTTAGATGTTTGGAACTTCAATTCTAGTTCCAATTCTTTGTAAAACTCCTTGAATTCCTTCTTCCCCTTTGCTCTCTCTTGCTTTCTCTCGAGGCTTCTGGACTTGTTCTTAGATAATGGAGATAACTTCCATATAATGTGTATTTAATGTTTATAAAAAAATTTTGCATTTTAGTCCTCAAACTCCTCTCTTTTCTACAAAAATGGTCCTAAGAGCATAACTTTGCAACCTAAGTTCCATTAACTCTTAACGTAACATTGTTTTGACATTTTTGATTATTTCCATGTCAAATGACCAATTTGCCCTTTTTGGTCGTATTTCACTATTCACACGGTAAAACTCCAACTTTCTTATAAACTTTTATTTCTTATATTATTATTTCACAAATACATATTATTTTACATATTAATCGCATAACGTGTCAAAAGACCGTTTTACCCTTTTACAACTTTTCGCCCTTTTCGCCCGATTATTTTACATATTTTATTACACATTTTCACGGGTTCTTACACGATCTCTCAACAACCGCTTTTTCAACAACGATTCCCACCTTTCAACCCGTATCAACAAGGATTCCAACCTCCTTTCGTTTTCCAACCGCAAGGGTTCCAACCGCAACCACCACCGTCACAACCATCACCACAACCGAATCCGGTGTCTCCCGAAATCGTTGCATAGACACAAGAATTGGACAACCAAAGCCGCCGGGCCGCAAAAAAGAAAGGGAAAAAACCGCAAGCCGAGCGACGAACGAATTGGACCAAAGATGAAGAATTAAATTTGGTCAAGGCGTGGATATCGGTTTCCGTTGACCCGATAGTCGGGGACTCGCAAACCCAAGAAACTTTTTGGATGATAGTTCAACCGACGTTTTACGAGTTAATGGGGGAAGAGACGTGAAACATGGATAAAATAACATCCAAATTTCACGAAATGAGAATCAAGCTTAATCAATTCAACGGTATCTACAACAACCTCACAAACATGCACAAGAGTGCGGCAACGATTTCGACGTCTTCAACACGGCACTACAACAATATGAAAAAACTACGCCCACCTGGAAAGCGTTTCCGTATGTGAAGGCTTGGACCGAGTTGAGAAAACAACCAAAATGGCTTCTTGTCGAAGATTCTCAATCTTAGGAAACAAAACGTTCGAGGTCGATCCATCAAGGCACATCACAACAATCGGACGGACGTACACATATACGTCAACGACGAGCCGGTGGATCTCGAAGATGAACAACCGATCCGTCGACCGATCGGGCGAGACAAGGCGAAGAAAGCGGCTTCCGGTTTGAGAGCCAAAAGTTCGGAGTCAAGCGTCATGGAGTTATTTGGAGAAAAATTTGATCGTTACGTCCAACTACAATCTGACAAGGTCGGGATTATGAATCGGGTGGAGCAACAAATCATCGAAACGCAACAACAAATCGCCGAAACGCAACGGGAGTTACAAAGGAATGTCGATATTGACTTGTTGCAAAAAAAGCCACCGATTTCGAGGGCGAAGATTTGGAAATATTCCTAGCGACGCGGGAGAGTGTCCGAACCAAATATTGCCCTAGGAACTAGTTTACATTATTTGTCATCATGTTTTGTTTTTTTTCGAAGTTAATTTTTATTTTTATTTTTTTGGGTTGTCTTTTTAATATTAATGTAATGTTTTATTTTTAATGTAATGTTTTTTAAATGAAAAATTAGGTTTTTATTTATTTTTGATTTTTTTTAATAAAAAAGTGACGTGGTGTGATGAAATGTGAGAGGTATTTCTTGTGTGGTGTGATGACAATGTGATGAAATGTGATATTGAAAAAAGCTTACATGACAGTGACGTGATGCCCATCACATGAGGCGGATAGATGTGATAGTTAACATTTGGTTTGGGGGGGCCCGAAATTTTATATGTATACGGTATGCATTTCGTATATTTACTGGATTTGCGTATTTAAAGCACAAGAGGCGGATAGATGCGATAGTTAACGTGTTGTACCATAGAACCTAAGGTGGCGGGTTCGAAACTTGTGAGCTGCAAAGATGTAGTTTTTTTATGTTTTTATATTTTGCACTTAGCAGCAGGCTTTTAAACTTATATTTAGGGTCTATTTTTTAGCCTTCGCACATGACCCTTAATATCAACGGGTTGACCCTGCGCCCATCACATTCATGTGATGGGTACTCCCATCAGCCTTATAAACTATTAATTTTTTCCACCACATAAGCTTATCCAAATACCTTTTTAAAAACTCATTTTTGAAAAACCATAAGTTAATAAACACTTTTGCCCAAAAATAATTATAACCTAAATAAGCTTATCCAAATCTACTATACCTAATAAATAAAAATAACTTTTGTCACGTGTCCAATTTTTAAAGCCTATTCTCCACCTGACACGTGTAACTACCAAAGATAGATCCCGTGAAATATGCCTTCATTCAAAGTCGAAAATGTAATCTTCAAATCATATCCCTTGAAATCTGCTATCAATTTGATTTCTTGCTTATTCAACGTCATCATCTTCTTCGCAACACAGCAGCGGATCCGTTAGATTTATAGAGTATATGCTTTCATTTTCCCGCTTTTTTTCTCCCTTGTACTTCATTCCAAAATCAGATCTCAATTCTTCCATATATTTCTACGTGATATCAGCCGAAGTTTTGGCGACTGCCATTAAAATCAGCCTTAAAATTATCAATATCCATCTTTATTCGTATGAAATACGCTACCTATTTCTATAGAAGCCCTAATTCCACTCTACGCCTCAACCATTTGACTTCTGAGATGTTGCCACCACCGCTTTCTCGCACCACCACCTTGGCTTCTACATCTACACCGCAACGTTTTCTAATATATTCCATATATCTTTCTTTCTACGTTAGCTTTTTTTGTAATTTTCTCTTTCATATTTGTTGGTATCAATTAGTTTTAATAATTTTTTTCTGCAATTAGCAAGTCGGAAATCAAGCTAAGGTGAATTAGAAGATAAAGGGCAAGGATGAAGGCAAAGAGTACGGGTTTGAAATTAGCAAGCCAAACAACGTAGAAGATGATGGGGCCGACGAGATGAACGGTGGAAGGAGGGAGCGGGAGGACGGAGAAGAAGGAGATGATGGGGAGGATAGAGAGAAACTTGGGCACGCCGTTGGAGATCCAAGTTGGTATCAAGTAGCAGTACTGAGAGAGGAGCTGGCGAGAAACCATATGTAACACCCCATCTTTCAATACACCTTAAATGGTGAAAATTGTTTATAAAACATATTGAATTAAAAATTCCGTTCTTTCAAAAACTTTTCTTTTCTTCCTTAAGTCAATGTTTAAAACCTTTGGTCCCAATAAAAAAACAAATAAATATTAAAAGTATTTAGATAACGGTGGGGGTTACAAACTCATATCAAAACAACCATAGTAAAGTCTTTAAACGTGTCAATGTTATGTCCTGTATTAATCTAATATTTCTACCGAAAATTTGGCATGACCATCGGGCAATTGGACAAATCTATACTGACCCAACTAATAAAACAACTCAAAACAATACGGGACATAACAACACTTTACTGTACCACTACAAGGGAATTCTAACCATGAGCATAATATGAAACACCCTCGCTTAAGGCTTTTCATAAAACATCATTTTAACCCATGGTTTACCATCGTTGTTCCAAAAATCATCCTTTAGTAAAAACTTCAATTTCATCATCTTAAAATAAGTCATTTTCCTTCAAAATTATTTTAAAACACATGGGGTTCAATGAGTGATAATTTAGGTTTAAGTTGCGGAAAACAGTGTTTGGTCCCATTTTAGATAAAACATTTTAGTTTATAAAGTAGCGAGGTTGTAACAATTCAAATACCATTACACAGCTTAAATGAAACCACACAAACCGTGGCCTTCTAAACGTCCAGCTCTTCTAAAGTCATCTAAACTCCTCAACCTGAGTAGTGAGTACACATCAAAATAAGTAAGGCAATTGAAATGCCTAGTGAGCTTACCCGAGGTTGACCCATTTCGAGTAGGCAGTGAACTACCACACTCGAGACAAACCCCCAAAAATAGATTTTAATCACACTTCAAAAGTTACTTAAAACATCATAAGGATTTACTCAAAATAGATAGTTATGATATTCAAATTCAATGCATGATGCAACTATCCCAAACCTACGTCCATCTCATAAAAGTCCAACTCACCTCAATGGCACCTACCTAAGTTCACAAATGATAAGCACGAAGCATATAACTCGATCCCCGTATAGGTTAAACTAGAACTAGTGGCCATCACACTAGTCCCATGAGGGTTAGCAACTCCCTCATGCGGTTCCCTATTGTCGGGAACAAACTCTCCTCACCCTCTTTATTTTAGAGAAGGGTCAAACTCATAATAACTCCTCACCCTATTTGATTGAGAAGGGTCAAACTCGTCCTCAAGGTATCACACGGGCAATCCCATCCTATATGAAATGCAATGCACAATAGGATGCTAAAAACGTCTTTTAAAAACAACATCATACTCTTTATTTGAAAACATCTTTCGAAACTCATTTTCATGCAATGCACAAGTAGTAATCATATAACACATTGCACATAATAACATGCATGAAAAAACAATTAATAACACACACAAAAATAGTGGGAAGGATGTGTACTCCCGGTAAACTCACCCAAGGTCAACTGACGAGTCAACACTAACTCCGCACGAGGTTTGATGCATTTGGAGGCGCTCCTAGACATCATCACATCCATCAAATCATCTTAGTTGAGTGCTAGCTCAAGTCCTTAGTCTCACCCCCAAGTCATAACAATACACCTCCTTCCTACAATACAAGAACAGAAGGTATCATACTCGATTCATCTAAAAGTCACACTATAATTACTTCTTTAGAACTAAGAAGGAACAATCATCCATCATCTAAAATGAGGTCCTTGACTCTCTAATATAAGGAAAATCTTAGTTAAAACATTCCCAAAGATTGGCATTAAAACAAGGACCCAAAGCCCAAACCGTAAAGCTTAAAACCCAAAAAGTGCCCAAAATCCGGACAGAGGCCAACACGGGTCGTGTAACTCACTGTAAGGACAACACGGGTCGTGCTTCTACAGCACGGGTCGTGTTATGCCCAGGTGCAGCTCCGATTTTGGTCATTTTCACTCATTTTTGACCCGATTCAAGTTCCGATTCTTCCCAAAACTCATGGACATCAAAAGGACATTATTCCTTCCCAAAATACACATCATTAGACTCAATTAAACTATTCAAAACCATTTCAAATGAATCAATTACATTCCATGATCACAACTTCACTCTATAAGCTTAAACCATGGAATACCCAATTTCTATTCTTACAATTGATGATTACAAGTGGAGATTCCTTCTTCCATTCCATGGAATCATTAGGAAATGATCCTCACTCCACTTATACATCCAAATTGATACATTAAACTCATTCATCCATCTATTAAACAAGAGATCCAATCATCATCTACATGAACAAATCCCATTTCAACACCCAATTCCCATATTTTAGTGATTTAAGGTTTAAGGTTACAAATCAAGGGTTGGAATCCTTAGGGAATCATTATAAATGAATCCCCTCATCCAAAACCCCCATAATCATCCACCAATTTCTAGATTCCTCAACAAATCATCAAATCCCCAATTTCTAGGGTTCATAACACCCAATTCAATCAAATCTAAGGATCTAAATCATCCATGGATTGGATGTTGATCCAAACAACTTAGAAACACCAAATAAACATTGGGGAATCATAGGAAGAACCTCATCCCATCATAAAACTCGGATTGGGTCCAATCCCCAAACCCAAACTCCAAATTTAAAGCTAGAAAGGTGGGTTTATACCTTAGATTGCTTGGAATCTTCAAGAACTTTGATCAATCTTCAAGTTCTAGCATCTTATCCTCCATGATCTCTCAAAATCGCCACTCTCTCCCTCTCCTTCTCTCAAAAATGTGGTTGTGGCTGAAATGGGGGAAACCCCCATCAAAAACTTGATATCTTTCACAATTGGCAAAACTAGTCCCTATAGATTGCTCCTTCTTCACCCAACACCCAAAAGTCCATCTTTCTCATTGAAAGTCTCTAAGTTCACACTCATGCCCCAAATATAATTATTTATTTCACATGAGTCATTCTCTAGGCAACACTAACCCTTAGTTTCCCAATTTGGCACAAATGGTCCCTTACACTAAAATTCCTTACAATTTAGGTCCTTAATGAAATTCAAGGGATTATTAGACCTAATATAAACTCCACCTCAATTCCTTTAATATATCTTCTAATTTTCTAAATCCATGACTAGTCAAATTTACTTAGGGTAAGTTTGGCCAACTGGACACTTTTAGTCCTTATGACAAAATTTCTCACATTTGGTTACCATTTGATTTTAAAACTATATTTGGCTCATTTATTCACCATACAAAATATGACAAGATATTAAATTTAGTTATTAATTTGTTTTCTTTATTTACAAAATAAATTTTATTTGTAGGTTTAAGCCCAAAAATCCCAGGCCCAAAACACGGATGGTACAATTATCCACCCCTTAAAAGGATTCCGTCCCCGGAATCACCGATAAGGAATTAAGTATCCCTTTACAAAATTTCAAAGGTTATTCATGCTTTTAGCTTTAAGATATTATAAAACTCGGAGTATTATAAATTTCACTTTACAAATTGTTTTACTTCAAAAATTACTTATCTCGGATTTCTTTTCAAAAATGGTTTCCTTTAAAGCATGCAATTATCAAACTTGAATCTTTTTCCACTCGACCTCTTGTTCTACAAAAAGATTGGAACACACAACTTTGTGATAAATGTTTTGAAGAGATCGTTCTTTATAAGAAAATTTTAATCAACCTTTGTGAAAAGAAAATACACTTTCGAATTCGTACACTTTATATAAAACAATAAAGTTTCAAATTTATCTATGGATATAATTTCATTGAATTTGTTAACAAAATTCCAAAGAGATCATCAATCCCGGGTATTCCTACCGATTCATGATGGCCCCTTTGTCATTTATTTCTATAAAAGTCTTGCATTTTGTAAGATATACTCATTCAAAATTGTTTACAAAAATTTTCTCAAATTTTAACAATACTTTTGAAAATATTGGCCGCACATCATTCTTATGTTCTTATTAGGGTAGGTTGTTCACTAATTCACTCACCTCAAGGTGGTTCACGGTTTAATCTTATGGTCTCTAGTCTCATCACGAAACCATGTCTCTTCACCCTAGCATAAATTAGTAACTCACTATTCCCATAAGGTTTCATTGGTCACTAAGCCATTGCTAACTACCAAAGAACCTAATGATCTAAGTCCTCCTTGTGTCTTACATTAAGGTTTCTCTAGTTCAGGCATTAAGGCGCAGACCATGCTACTCTTACATACACTTAGTCTTCTAGAGCTAAGGCAAGGTCACAAGCATGCACTCCAAAAAGATGTTGGATGGGTCTCAAATCAAGATAAGGGTAAGGAAGGAAGGTTTAAGGGTCACGACAAAGAATTTCTTCCACAGCTCCAAGTCTTCACCTACCATCCACTTCACTGACACCATGCTTATCATGCTACTTGCTTGCCCAAAGTTGACACTACAATTCCACTAGTCTTCTAACACCCCTTTATCCCTTAATCGACTCCTCAAGGTCAACCACCTCGTAAATCCCACTACTCTTCGTGCTTCATCCAATATAAGTTGTCCCTTTATTCGCCTTTGATCATCCATAGAAGTTGCCATTCACACTAAGTTGCTCCTCATGTTGCCACGTACTCCTGATTCTTCAACGTTGCACTTCATATCCACTTAAGAATCCTCATGCATGCATCCTCTTGCCAAGAATATTCCTCATGCCAAACCGAATTCACTAATTAAATGGTTAGAAACTAAATCACAACCAAGCATTTACCACTAAGTTCTAAAGGCCAACTACTTAAGAGATCGAACATCCTTAAGAGCATCCTAGTTTAAGTCTAAGCACTACTCCTAGTACCTAGTTCACTTAAACTCATGCTCTGATACCAAATTGAAACACCCTCGCTTAAGGCTTTTCATAAAACATCATTTTAACCCATGGTTTAACATCGTTGTTCCAAAAATCATCCTTTAGTAAAAACTTCAATTTCATCATCTTAAAATAAGTCATTTTCCTTCAAAATTATTTTAAAACACATGGGGTTCAATGAGTGGTAATTTAGGTTTAAGTTGCGGAAAACATCGTTTGGTCCCATTTTAGATAAAACATTTTAGTTTATAAAGTAGCGAGGTTGTAACGATTCAAATACCATTACACAGCTTAAATGAAACCACACAAACCGTGGCCTTCTAAACGTCCAGCTCTTCTAAAGTCATCTAAACTCCTCAACCTGAGTACACATCAAAATAAGTTAGGCAATTGAAATGCCTAGTGAGCTTACCCGAGGTTGACCCATTTCGAGTAGGCAGTGAACTACCACACTCGAGACAAACCCCCAAAAATATATTTTAATCACACTTCAAAAGTTACTTAAAACATCATAAGGATTTACTCAAAATAGATAGTTATGATATGCAAATTCAATGCATGATGCAATTATCCCAAACCCACGTCCATCTCATAAAACTCCAACTCACCTCAATGGCACCTACCTAAGTTCACAAATGACAAGCACGAAGCATATCACTCGATCCCCGTATAGGTTAAACTAGAACTAGTGGCCATCACACTAGTCCCATGAGGGTTAGCAACTCCCTCATGCGGTTCCCTATTATCGGGAACAAACTCTCCTCACCCTCTTTATTTTAGAGAAGGGTCAAACTCATAATAACTCCTCACCCTCTTTGATTGAGAAGGGTCAAACTCGTCCTCAAGGTATCACACGGGCAATCCCATCCTATATGAAATGCAATGCACAATAGGATGCTCAAAACGTCTTTTAAAAACAACATCATACTCTTTATTTGAAAACATCTTTCGAAACTCATTTTCATGCAATGCACAAGTAGTAATCATATAACACATTGCACATAATAACATGCATGAAAAAGCAATTAATAACACACACAAAAATAGTGGGAAGGATGTGTACTCCCGGTAAATTCACCCAAGGTCAACTGACGAGTCAACACTAACTCCGCACGAGGTTTGATGCATTTGGAGGCGCTCCTAGACATCATCCCATCCATCAAATCATCTTAGTTGAGTGCTAGCTCAAGTCCTTAGTCTCACCCCCAAGTCATAACAATACACCTCCTTCCTACATTACAAGAACAGAAGGTATCATACTCGATTCATCTAAAAGTCACACTATAATTACTTCTTTAGAACTAAAAAGGAACAATCATCCATCATCTAAAATGAGGTCCTTGACTCTCTAATATAAGAAAATCTTAGTTAAAACATTCCCAAAGATTGGCATTAAAACAAGGACCCAAAGCCCAAACCGTAAAGCTCAAAACCCAAAAAGTGCCCAAAATCCGGACAGAGGCCAACACGGGTCGTGTAACTCACTGTAAGGACAACACGGGTCGTGCTTCTACAGCACGGGTCGTGTTATGCCCAGGTGCAGCTCCGATTTTGGTCATTTTCACTCATTTTTGACCCGATTCAAGTTCCGATTCTTCCCAAAACTCATGGACATCAAAAGGACATTATTCCTTCCCAAAATACACATCATTAGACTCAATTAAACTATTCAAAACCATTTCAAATGAATCAATTACATTCCATGATCACAACTTCACTCTATAAGCTTAAACCATGGAATACCCAATTTCTATTCTTACAATTGATGATTACAAGTGGAGATTCCTTCTTCCATTCCATGGAATCATTAGGAAATGATCCTCACTCCACTTATACATCCAAATTGATACATTAAACTCATTCATCCATCCATTAAACAAGAGATCAAATCATCATCTACATGAACAAATCCCATTTCAACACCTAATTCCCATATTTTAGTGATTCAAGGTTTAAGGTTACAAATCAAGGGTTAGAATCCTTAGGGAATCATTATAAATGAATCCCCTCATCCAAAACCCCCATAATCATCCACCAATTTCTAGATTCCTCAACAAATCATCAAATCCCCAATTTCTAGGGTTCATAACACCCAATTCAATCAAATCTAAGGATCTAAATCATCCATGGATTAGATGTTGATCCAAACAACTTAGAAACACCAAATAAACATTAGGGAATCATAGGAAGAACCTCATCCCATCATAAAACTCGGATTGGGTCCAATCCCCAAACCCAAACTCCAAATTTAAAGCTAGAAAGGTGGGTTTATACCTTAGATTGCTTGGAATCTTCAAGAACTTTGATCAATCTTCAAGTTCTAGCATCTTATCCTCCATGATCTCTCAAAATCGCCACTCTCTCCCTCTCCTTCTCTCAAAAACGTGGTTGTGGCTGAAATGGGGGAAACCCCCATCAAAAACTTGATATCTTTCACAATTGGCAAAACTAGTCCCTATAGATTGATCTTTCTTCACCCAACACCCAAAAGTCCATCTTTCTCATTGAAAGTCTCTAAGTTCACACTCATGCCCCAAATATAATTATTTATTTCACATGAGTCATTCTCTAGGTCAACACTAACTCTTAGTTTCCCAATTTGGCACAAATGGTCCCTTACACTAAAATTCCTTACAATTTAGGTCCTTAATGAAATTCAAGGGATTATTAGACCTAATATAAACTCCACCTCAATTCCTTTAATATATCTTCTAATTTTCTAAATCCATGACTAGTCAAATTTACTTAGGGTAAGTTTGGCCAACTGGACACTTTTAGTCCTTATGACAAAATTTCTCACATTTGGTTACCATTTGATTTTAAAACTATATTTGGCTCATTTATTCACCATACAAAATATGACAAGATATTAAATTTAGTTATTAATTTGTTTTCTTTATTTACAAAATAAATTTTATTTGTAGATTTAAGCCCAAAAATCCTAGGCCCAAAACACGGATGTTACATAATATCTCTCATTTACATGTACAACTATACCGCACTTGGGATAACTCTATCTTCTGGACATCATTTTTATCTATGTTCCTCATATCAGCTTCTAAGTCTTTTTCTTCTATCGTCTGCTAACAAGCTTCCTGTTCCTGGGTATATAGCATTTAAAACAAAGAATACGTAAGCCATAAATGCCTCGTGAGATACATGGGTTTTAGACTTGATGAGTTTAAATCCATTTGAATATCATTTGCTATTAGTAAATAAAGAAAACTTTTCCCTTCTTTTCAAAACCTGCAAACTCCACTGTTATGCTAAAACAATAAAACAAAAGTCCATTGTTATAATCATTAAAACAAGAATTATTCTTATCATCCAAACAAAAGCTCATTGTTAAAACATCAAGTACTTTAGCTTAAAATGTCAAGAATTCAAATTCCTCATAAGCAAACAGAATTCAGATACTTTCTTAACAACATGGATTAACTGTAATTCATTATTAACTTATTATCATTTGGCTTTATACGGGTTTCCCCGTATCCCTTTCCCACCCCGGAATAGAACCAATCTATCCGTGAGGGCGTGCTAGTTCCCTTTCCCTTCATGGAGTAGAACAAATATATCCATAAGGGCGTGCTGAGACAACTACTTCGTGACGGGAGGTACCTTCCCAGTAGTGTCTTTTGACCTCCCCTCATTAGGGTGAGATCCTTATCCGGACGTCTTTCTCATTTCTTTCATTTAGCTCATACTTCAAGTTTTACCATTATCATCTTATCACAAGTTGGTCTCTAGATAAACATCATTCAAAGCATGTAACTCATTTTCAATTCTTTAACATAAAACCGTACTCCTAATTCAACATAAATCAATACTTTCTAATTCAAGTTTTAAAAACCACTTCGGAAACCATTACTCATGAAACATTATCATAACTTTTGAAAATCATTTGTCAAACTATTAATCATAAAACATATAACATAAAAGCACAACTTGTTGCTATGTACCCAGAAAAGTCCTCATGTACTTACCTTGGCTAGTTAGAGAAGTCTAACTAGGGTTACTCCATTCGATTGTCCCTTCCATTCCATGAACTTTAATCCTTAATTACCTAAGGAGTTCATTAACATTTTATTAAAACATTTAGGTCTTAACAACATGTAAAGACCACTTAACCCATGTCTTACTATACTCATTTTTATGTTTTCATACTATATTAAACATATACTAAAGGTTAGGGGATCAAACTACTCAATTAGGGTCATAATGGAAGTGAATTATAAGAGTCCAGGTCACACGGGTCGTGTAGGAGTCACACGGGGTCGTGTGAGGCTTCCAGGATGTCCAAACTGTCTGCCCAATATCGCACGGGTGGTGTCAGGATCACACGAGGTCGTGTAATCCTGCAGAACCCATTTTTCAGCTCCAAGTTTTTGTTTGTTTTTTGTAGTTTTAGTCCATTTCTTGGTTCTGTTTGTTTCCAAACTTAACAAAACTTTACCAATAGGTTCTATTAACCTTCTAACATGTTAAGAACATATTTTTAATCCCATTAAGTCTTATTTAGTTCATGACTTAATGGTTAAGACCACATGATGTCACAAGAGCTCTAAGGAAGCTCATGTGCCATAATTTCTAATACAAGGGTCTATTTCTTTCTAACTTTTATATATACTTCTATATGGTCAAGGGGAGATAAATTAGGGGTTTTACAACCCAAAACATACTTCATTAATTACCAATTCATGACTTTCATTATCCATTTCTATGGTTTTCATTCATGTAATGACCAATTCAATTCCACCCTTCCAATTACCATTTAGTTCAAACTTATTCTTGATTGCTTGGAATCCTTAGGAAACCACTTGTAAGGGTTTCTTTCATCCATAAACATCATTATCAATACTTAATTACATCAAATTAATACTATGACCATAAACCCCCAATTTCTAGGGTTCTTGAGCTAAGAGTCAAACCCATGATTCAACATCATCCATGGGTTGGATTGTGCATCATAGCTGATTAAAACATGAACTAAAGGATGAAATTAGCCTCATCCAACAATTAAATTTCGGATTCCAACATCTAGCCAACGAAAAATAGGTTACGTAGCTTGAAAAAGATGATTTCTTACATTGGAATGCTTGGAAATCACTACTAGTAAACTTAATTCTTCAAATTCCACTTAAAATCTTCAAGAACTTCAAGAATCGCCTTCTCTCCCTCTCTTCCCGCTGCATTCACGTTCCGGTGAATGAAATGGGAGTGTTCCCATCTTTTTATACTCCATTAGTTTCAAGAAATGACACTTTGGTCCCTCTATTTTCATATTTTTCACCTAAGGTACAAAACTTACTTAAATTCTTGAAACTTTTAAGTTCTTCGCCGTCATCCAATTCAGTAATGGATTCAGTCGTATTACTTCTCCTCCTACTCAATTGAATGATTTGAATCCGCTTTTTTAGTAATCAATACACGAATCCTTAATTTTTCCCCGCTCAGTCGTATTAATGAAGGAATCAAATTAATTCTAAGGATCCCTGATTTGCTTTCTGTCATTTTGAATCTGTATCCCAAAAATCAGCATATGATCCATTCTTTGTCTACCACAAATCTCGGCTTTCCTTATCTGTGAACCCAATTAACCCATTCCTAAGACTGTAACATATAAGTGTCGAAGATTATTGATTCGGTCATCAGGGTATTAATTCCAAAACTTGCTATAGTTCTGCAAGCAGCACTTAGCCCCAATCCTAAGGTATAATTTACTGCAATTCTACTTTATTGGATTTGAATCGACTGTTGATCTTCGATTTTTTTGATATGATTTCCTCTTTGTTGCGTTATAACCTATGATTCGGTCGACTGACTGAGTTGGATGATCATCAATGTTTGGGTTAAATTACCTAAAGTTTTGCTTTGTGTTGATTTATGCCTGATTTCTTACTTTGCTATTAATGGTATTGGTAAATGAGGATGAAAATTGAAAAATGGTCAATTTTTGGACTAATCACAGTAAAATCAGAAATAATGTGTGTAAATTTGAATTCGCTTTAGTTTTGTGTGTGTGTTTGTCAAGGGGCAGGGGCCGATGTAATAGTGAATTTTAGAGTGGCTAGGACACCATTGGGAATGGGTTTTCACCTTTTTTTAGTTTTTATGTTAAGAACCAGTAAACGTTTCTTTTAAAAACAGAGATAAGCAATAGATTAGTAGTAATTGATTATATACATCATTCAAAGATTAATAGGAAATGTTGACAGGTGTATTGACAGGAAATGTTGACAAAATTTATGGTTATTGGGCTATAGATTTTTTACATCTTTTAGCCACAAATTACCTACACCAATCATGTTGTTATCATCATATTTTACCTAATTAAACTAAATATGTGGATCTGTGGGTAAGAGATCCAAAGGAATTCCAATAAGGTCCATTACGTATTTATTTCTAAAATATAGCTTTTGGTTTGCATTTTTTGTTTACTTCTTTCCGATAAGGTCCATTGTGATGGTTTAGCTTTGACTTTTTTCATGCTATGAAGCTGAAAACACTATTTTTTCTCAGTTTGGAATTTTAAATTGCGTATGTAAGTGTTGTATTGTTTTTTTTTGTTATTTAAATTTATATTAACTAGGCTGCCAATAATGCAAAATTCTATACTTGCAATCCAAATATACGTGTTATTTTAATGCTCCAAGGTTTCCAAAGTTAATCAGATGCATAATGATAGGCTGAGAAATAAAGGTGAACAAATTTACGAGAACTATTACAAATATGATGACTATTATAGATGCACATAAAAACTATAAGTATAAAAGTAAATTAGTTTTGAGTCATTCATTTCTGGATATTTTTTGAAACAAAGCTAAAGGTTTTTAGTTTCTTTCTATCACAGTGATTTATCAAACACCTTTTCAGAAGGAGATGCCCCATTTCAATGCGATTCACACCCATGAAGCCTGCTTTTAGTGACATGGTTCTTGGAAATACGTCATATGCCTAAATGATGTTAAGGTATGCGACAAACTGGAATATTTTAAAAAATTCAAGCATGGGCAAAATGCTAGAAATAGCAACATACTTTCCTCTTTTTTCCAATATATACAATGTACTTCCTTTTTTTACCTATAATAGCAACTAATATTTGTTTGTTTCTGTATGCTTCCTCACCGTCATTCACTCTCTAATTATTTGTTATGGAACATTGATTCTAGAATTGTACCATTGTGTACAAGTCATATACCAATATAGATTTGTTTGTATCTTATGTAAACCCATTTACTTTGCATATTTTATTTCTTTGGAACTTGATAATACGTTGCATTTCCTGCATTTCAGGTTTAAGTGATTAGTGATTTTGAAACAGGGGCTATACAGAGTGCACAAGTATATCAAGGAAATGTTATTCTTTTTCTTTTCAGTCCCTTTGAAAAATGGTTTAGCACTTTAGTGTGTATGAAAATATATTGGTTATGTAAATTTCCTTTGAATTTTAATAAATTGCTAAATATAATAAAATAGTGTAAAACTATATTACAGCTAAAGTTATCATTGGTCAAACTATAAAATACTTTGTTGAGAAAAAAATGGAACTGGTGTTGCTAATTAGTTGGTGTCCATCTT
The DNA here is from genome assembly GCA_023525715.1 of Cichorium intybus. Taxonomy (NCBI): domain Eukaryota; kingdom Viridiplantae; phylum Streptophyta; class Magnoliopsida; order Asterales; family Asteraceae; genus Cichorium; species Cichorium intybus. Next base: position 738,922 of record CM042014.1, on the reverse strand, counting down.
CCTTTCTTTGGCTTAGAACTTATTGTGAAATTGTGTTGCGACTTTTAACATATACTTTCTATAATATCTTATAACAGTTGAATTTAATTGTGGAAAAAGTGTATAGTCGTTGATGCATTCAATATTGCAAAAAAGTTCATTATTAGCATTATTTTTATAAAATAAAATGTTTTTCTTAATATATAAGTTTTTTATTTGTCAACCGTGTAACACATATGTTTGTTTTCAATTATACCATTCAATTATAAAATTGTAACTACTGAGTAACACACATGTTTGTTTTCAATTATACCATTCAATTATAAAATTGTAACTACTGAGTCGAGGACTAATATTTGGGTCATGTCAATTATGTCATTTTACTTTCATTTTTTGCAGTTATAGCATTCAACTTTCATTTTAAAATCAATTATAGCAGTTTTGCTTTCATTTGTTTTCAATTATACCATTCAACTTGCATATTAATTCCGATTATGGCATTTTACTTTCATTTTAATATTAACGATACGATCTCCAGAGCCGACAACGAATCGATAACTTCTCGGTTGGTACTGAAATTGGGGTTTCCGACAATGGCGCCGATGAGACCGGAGTTCTCTTTCAAGAACTCGTCCATGTCTCTTTAAGGGTGAAAGGGAAACTGAGTCGGAGACGTTTGATGAAAACGGAAGACGGAGGAGATGCATCGATGGATAGTGTAAACCTTCTGTACAACCCAACATCCTAAAATCGCGAGTCGAACACGTCAAAAGAGAAGCCACACGTGGCGAAGCGTAGAAGCGGAAGCCGATACCACCCGCTTAACACCCCTAGTCCCCTACCCCTGTCAAAGCTTCTAGAAAATAGTTGTGTTTTAATATATAAAGTAATGTGAATTATAGCAAGTCAATAATTACAATTTTATCATCTATAATATTGATATTTTTTATATTATTTTATACAATTTTTAATTATCCCGTGTATTACACGGGTTTCTAACGTAGTATTTTTAAAACATGGACTCAAATGGACTCAATGCGGATTTCACAGACAACATAGACCATTTTAGGTGGATTTAGTCTAAGTTAAAATTTGGACACCAACACGTGGCTGTCGAGTCATGGTGATTGGAGATATCTAGGCCGTCTATCCATGAAGCCCTAGTTTCATAAACACCGTCGGAGCGGACTCAGGGGAGGTCTAGTCTTTGGGGAGTTCGGGCTTCATTTTGTCAGCGACCAGGTTTGGAGATAACATACAATTATACAAATCGATTGCTGCTTAAGTTCGATCAGGTATCTGGCAGTTGATTCGCGAAGCCATTTATGTCTTACCGATTATCTTCAATCTTTCGCTCATTCTTTGGCTCGTTTACATTGTATCCTGTGTTTTTTTAAGTTACAACGTGAATACGGCGACTATCATGAAACCCTAGGTGAAGTAATTTGCCACTATCATTTAATGGTTTTATGCGATCTTGGTACTAATTGTTCGATGTTTATTCTAGGGTTTAACTTTCTGATTAGAACTTGTTCGTAATTCACTAATTTTTTTGTGCTTCAGTAAAGTAAATATATCACATTCGGAATTGTGGTAGATAAACTGTGATGTTTGTGATTCATCTTGCTCTTAGAAGTCAGAACTCAAAAGTAGGACCTGTACCTCTGGTAGATTTGAAAAGTATCGTGGTGCTTGTGCTGTAGTTTTTCACCTCGTCACATTTCTCACATCACAAGTTGACATACTGGCAACCATATGATTCAGTTCTTGATGTATGTTTATATACTAGAACGGTAAAAACCAACTCTTATCATGATTTTACTTCTACCGGTGTGATCATATTCGTCCAGGCTATCAAAATATGCTTGATATTTTGTCTTGTTCTCCCTTTTATGCAATCATAATCACAAGATTATGTTTGGTATTTGTTCTAGTTTTGCAAGTCGTTTATCTTTATCCTTTTTTTTTTTTTGGTAAAAAATGATGGCCAAACCTTGAAATGTGGATCCCCATACTCCTGTCGGTGTAAAATTCATGGTCAATGTTGCATGGGATGCAGACCTTGCTGCACCATTGAAGAAATGCACCCCATGGCACCTGATACGGTGACTGGGGAAAAGGATGAACACCCTTGTACCCTAGAATGATTTCTTATAAGTTTGAGTTAAACATGCAGAAGGTTGGTTTTTATCATATCATCTTTAATTTGAGTGGGTTACATCTCACAGCCTCTGAATAAAGCAGTAAAAAGGAGAGGGGCTACTTTGATAAATGTATTAAGTCATGTATGTATCTTGTGCATGCCATATATCGTAAAAGTAGAAGTTAAAAAGTATGCGATTTCCTTAGAATCATGGAAAGCTTAATAATTAACATGAATATATGATTAAGTAAAAAAAAAAAATATGAACATGGGATGTAGGGTGTAGGGTGAATGTGTTAATATACATCATCACATGACTCAGATGCTTTGTTTATGATAGATGGAAAGCGCTTGGACAAATATGAGCTATGGGAATGAGATCATACTGAATAGGGATGTAAATGGGGGTATGGTATGGGAGGAATCAGTTTCGAGTGGGGGTTATTTAACTGAAATTAATAAAGGAGAATATTTCACAAAAAAAAAAAAAAAAGTTTATACTATAGCTGTGGATTACTTGGGAGCAATTTAGAGGATGAGGAGAAATATATTACAAATAGTTATAGCTGTGGAGCATCTTGGAGCATATGAGCATTGGAGCTTGTGGAACACAGACGATTGCTCTCTTGGTTTGCTTCATGGTTTTGTTTTTGTTTGATTTATTGTTAATGTATTTCACCTCATCACGGCGAAGAATGTATGTCAGGATATACTTGCTACAAGCAAAGAAACATTTATTTGTTTATAAGATGTTATTTTGTTGTTGCAGAAAAATGAGTGGCCGGTTTTCGCGCACTATTTATGTTGGGAACCTCCCCTTGGATATAAGAGAGTGGGAAGTTGAAGATCTCTTTTACAAGGTTGATTACTGTTTATTAATATTAATATTAATGCTTAAGCAACTATGGTTGAAAGCTGAGGATATATATTTGTTATTGTTTCCTTGATGCAGTATGGGCGTATATTGGACATTGAATTGAAGATTCCACCTCGTCCTCCTTGTTATTGTTTTGTGGAGGTAACCTGACAGTGAGATTTGTTGTGTTGATTTTGGTTTGGAAGGATGATTTTGGTTTGAATTGCAGTTTGAAAGTGCTCGAGATGCTGAAGATGCAATCAGGGGTCGTGATGGATATAATTTTGATGGTTGCCGCCTGAGGGTAACTTTATCATTAAAATATCATATCTTTGTTTTTCTGTTATTTTGTCTGTATAAGTATAAAATGGAGGCTTTGGGGAATGAATGAAGGTTGAACTTGCTCATGGTGGGAGAGGACAATCATCGTCGAGTGATCGTTATGGAGGTGGGCGCAGCAGCGGTGGAGGAGCCGGACGTTATGGCATCTCACGCCATTCTGAGTATCGAGGTACCACTACCACCACATATTATTGAATATATATAAATTTCCTTTTTAAGTTTGTTTGATGTATGTTTGTTTTCTGCAGTTGTTGTTCGAGGACTACCATCATCTGCTTCATGGCAGGATCTCAAGGTAACTAGCAAATGCTGTTCTCCAAGTTTGGCATTTTAATATACATGATCCAATGATTTTCCCAGGATCATATGCGCAAGGCTGGTGATGTGTGTTTTGCTGAAGTTTCTCGTGACCGTGAAGGTAGCAAGTGCATCCTCATTTCCTTGTTGTTGTATATTTTAGTACTAGTATTTTTAACAAAAAAAAAAAAAAAAAAATTTACATGCAGGGACATTTGGGCTTGTTGACTATACTAATTCTGATGACATGAAATATGCTGTAAGTTGTGGCAATACACAGATACTGATACTAGTTGTATTCAGCAACTGAGCTTGTCTGCTTGTTTGTTATGTTACTCAGATAAGGAAGCTTGATGACACTGAATTCAGAAACCCTTGGACAAAGACATATATCCGGGTAAATTGCTATCCATAAGGAGCTTGTCTGCTTGTGTGTGAAAAGTGAAGTTTGCAGTGCAGCATGACATGTGTGTATTTGTGTAGGTAAGGAAGTATGATAGTAGCCCATCCAGATCCAGGAGTCTCAGTCGAAGCAGAAGCAGGAGCAGGAGCAGGAGGTATGAACCAAATTCCTTATTGAGTTGGTGGTAATGGTGTCCAATAATCTCAAACCTTTGTTTGCAGCAATTCTGTGTCACGATCGCCTTCGAAATCTAGATCTGCATCTCCTGTTAAATCATCAAGGTAGATACACTTGCTTTTGTTTGTTTGGAATTTCTTGATATTAGAATATGTCCTCTATCCTGCGCTAATTTCTTTAATGTTTGTTTTGTGCAGGGGGAGGTCAAGGTCAGAATCTCCCCGCCAGGTAATATATATAGGGTTAGGGTTATTCATCAAGTGACATGTATGCTGAATTAGTTGTTTGATTTGTTTGTAGGTGAGGAGCCCCTAAAACAGCAAAACTTTGGTCATCATTGTGAAATCTTTATTTGGTGTATGGATTTTATTGGAACTTGAATGTAACCGCCTCCCTCATACAGAGACTTGCAACTTATGTGGGACAACGGATATGCTATTACTTTTGTGTTTGTGTGCTCTGTTAAACCATCCAACTTTTCCTGCTCATACACCGCTAGCTTTTCTCATCTGCTCTTTTATTTCTCCATGTTTGCTGTTTCTCTTACTTCATTTCTTATTATGTAATCGAGGCTGTGATTCACGTTTCTTGTTTTTTTTTCCCTAATAAGACGCAAGTATAAAAACAAAAGAATGAACAACATGCCAACTCCTTTCATTAACCTGTTTTATGAGGTCAAAGAGGTGTTCATGATTCATAATGATTATCCTTTTTCGAACTTGTGTATAAAAACTAGTCAAGGGCTTGCTTTTAGAAAAACTGTGAAATATGAAAGCGTTGTTATTGTTTTGGGAAAACTAGAGCCATTGTGATTCTTGATGAGTTGATATCTTTAAAATAAAAAGTATTTATTTTTCCCTCTTCGGTTTTGTTTGGGAATTTCTGTAGCATTTATTTAGTTCCATTTTTATTTCTAATAAACTGTATAAAGCTAATTGTTTGGCTTATTCTTAAGACAACTGCTTGGTGGAAGGAGGATGTAGCAGATGCTTCTTAGTTCGTATGTCTTTGCTTTTGCTGCACTCTATGTTAATTGCATGATAATTGTTACAATCGCAGACTTTACTTCGAGACAAAAAAAGTCGTACACAAACTTCCAATACATGGTATAAATCACATGATCACATAGTTTTCACAATATAATCACCTAAGCCCATGGAAAGTGGTCTCCGCACCATGCGGCTTGCTGTCAAGTGTGGTGAACACCAACCCTCCCCCTTTCCCTCTCACCTTTTGCCCTTCCACTCTCGGATTGCACCATACTTCCCCTCTTTTCCCTTCACTTTTCCTCCTCTTTTTCTTTTTCAACACATGCATACACACCTATATTTTTTATTTGTGTTAAAAAATAAAATTAATAAGCGAAGGGAAGTGAAAAGTGACCACTTCCTAGGTGAAAAGAAACCGTAACAACCGTAAAGCGGCTACCTTTCTTGACAACTCATATAAACACCTCACTTTTAGACCACATAACACCGCTCACTTTTCCATTGCCAACTCAGTGCCACATCATTACCCTCACTCTTCCATCACTTATGAAATGGTCACCCTCACCTCTCATCCAATAAATGTGTTGGATTTCTCCCATGCGGGGGGTTACCGCATTGGGAAAATACCAACTGGCGTGGTTTTCCCACGGCTACTATAAAGCCACGTCAACCCATAGTGGGTGTATACCTTTTAGCCTTAGCGAGGACTATACTGTTAGGAAAAAAACGTGTGACAATTGTAAATTTTGGTCAACAAAAGTCAACTGTAGTCAAACGAAGCGTACGTTAATCCATGTGTTGAAAAGTTATTTTCCATAACTTTTGCGATGAATTATTAAATATTATAATACTACGTATGCTAATTCAAAACAATTATCGAGTAAACGTCGAAAATACGGACAGTAAATTACTGTAGCGTAAAAAAATTCGATAATCGTACAATTATTATTTTGAGAATAATAATATTCATAAAACGATCTACTCGTGAATACGAACCTGTGGATATATAGAACGTCGAAAACGGAGTTCGTATGTGAAAATTACAACGATTGAACCACTGTGAACGGATAAATGTACACAGGGTTTGGACGCAAAATACAAAATGTGGTGTCTTAAACATCAAATATGAAATAACAATTCATATAATATGGAACGTAATAATATCTAGTATTTAATTTCAAAACCAAATTCAATTTCCGGTAAAATGCCGAAAATCGTGAAATCGGAAGAATACTACGCTTAAACGCGTATTTCAACATCCAACGAGTTAAAATTCAATCAAAATAAATGTTTGACAATGTTTTTATACAAAATAATTATTTAGAACTTCGTTTCGTCAAAAACTCATAAAAATTTACTAAAACGTCTTACGATTTTATAAAAATCACCCATTTATATAAGTAGAATGCTATTTTTTTAAAAACTGACCCACCCACCCCTCCTACCCCACCCCCATCGGCAGCCACACTTGGCAAGCACCAACACATCACAACAAGATCACCTAGGCACTATTCAAAATCTAGGAGGAAATTAAAGGCTAGGAATTTAATAATAAGGAAAATCAAATGCAAATCTATCAAAAACTAACTAGCCACTTTCACTTGAACCAACTCACCCAACTCTCTCTTCTCCTCTTTCTCTCGTCCTCTCGGCTCTCTCCCTCCACCACCCTCCTTCCAATCCGCCACCACCATACACCACCACCATCATCCATTTTCAAGTGTTTTTGCAAATCTCTTTGGTAATACATCTTCATCTTGTGATTTTAAACTCTATTACACAAGTTTTATTTCAATTACACACACTAACATCTATGAAAAACCTTTGGGTAATAGCATTGTCCAAGGGTCCTCCGAGCTCCAAGGCTTGGATCTTTGTTCCTATCGCTAATCTCTCAAGACTAATCTAGTTTCTAAGCAAAGCACGCTTCAAGGGTGAGTTCATACCCCTCATTTTTATCTTTTCTAAACTTTTTGGGGGAGAATACAAGTTTATATACTATAAATGTTGTTTTATCCAAGTTTATATGTGTTTAAATGTTATAAATGATGATTTACACAAGTTTATAAGACTAGTTGTTGTGTAAAAATGTTTTTGACATGAAATATGGTTAGATCTATGTATTATAAACATTATGACATATCATGTTTGTGTAAAAGTTACAAAACTATAAATAAAGTGTGTAAAAATGCTAGATCTTGGATAAAAACGTTATAAAAACGAAAACTAGAAGTTGTGTACAAATGACCTTGACATGAAATATGGTTAGATCTATGTATTATAAACATTATGACATATCATGTTTGTGTAAAAGTTACAAAACTATAAATAAAGTGTGTAAAAATGCTAGATCTTGGATAAAGACGTTATAAAAACGAAAACTAGTAAAAACTACGTTTTTGTAACCGGAAATACTACTTTCTAGCAAAAATGGTTATAACCAAGTTATTACACCATTTTTGTGGGAAATATCTTAAAAGATGATATTTATAATCATTTGAATAAATTATTTCGTTATTATTCGTAAAAATATGACTAGCACGACGAAATACTAAAAATATACTATTATTGGAATAGTTTATGAACACAAAGTTATTATGACATTTTGAACAAGACAAAATAATTATATAAAATTATATAATTATTATACATTACTATATTATCATGGGAAAAATGATAATGGATAATTACAAGAGTTTTCATATACAGATTTTACGTAAACAAGTTGATTGAATACATACATTTTGTGAGATGAATCTTCACAATACTTTATAAGTACCTACTATAAATCCTGAAAATTATAACCAGATTCTCGGTAAGAGAGCGTGATATTTGAGTATAGATCTATACGAGCTTGACAACCCCGCACCTGAGCTGTTAGCTACAGCTAGACCGGCAGGTCTGAGGTGTCCAAATGTCTAACATTCCGATGCCTGAAGAACGTCGCAGCAGGCCAACTAGTCACAGTATGGTTTTAGGGTGTCTCACAGGGGAAAATAATCAACTTTATATTTTTATAAATTGTTTACGTGGGAATATACATTTCTAAGAAATTTTACACTACAATTTACGTATTATATTTTAGTCTTTGGGATTTAAAGACTTGGACATTTTTATGAGAAAATATTGGATTTTCTTGGTTTTCAACACTATCGATTATAAACAAAGGACTTTTCTTACGCAAAATCTTATGAACTCACCAACTTAATTGTTGACACTTTTTCAACTACTTGTATTCTCAGGAAATTGATAAGGTAAACCACCAGCGCTATACGAAGGGACGTTACGACGTCGTTTTACTTATTTTTGACATCATTTGTGATTGTATTTGAAACATACGACATTAAACTATGTAACCTTTGCAATTATTTAATGATGGTTGTTTTGCTTGGAATCACTATTATGCAACTTTGTTATGATATCGTTCATGAAGTTATCCACCCTCGAACGTTTCCGCAATTTACGGTTTGGGGGTGTGACAGATTGGTATCAGAGCATTGTTTATAGTGAACTAAGTATATCAATCCATTTAAAGATATATAACTATAAATACAATGGGACTAAAACTCTCAAAATATTTTCATACAAGTATACTTTTAAAATTACAACGGTAATTTTTTTTAAAAGTGTAAATACATACATACATACTAGAACGATGTTATAACGAAGACATATAAAAGTGGTAGGATGAGTTGAACACTACGGTTAGGCCTAAGTATTTAGATAGTTATATATTGGATAAATAGAGCCTGATCAACTGTATTGGTCCAAGATATGACTAAAGAGTACTTAGGAATAGTCGTAGTGAACAACAAGTCCAAACACTTACCAATAACCAAATAACTAAACATAAAGTTAAAATGCTATGGGAGTATTTTATGACGCTATGGAACTAAACATAAAGTTAAAATACTATAGGAATATTTTGTGTACATTACTTATATATATATATATATATATATATATATATATATATATATATATATATATATATATATATATATATATATATATATATATATATATATATATATATATATATATATATATATGTGTGTGTGTGTGTGTGTGTGTGTGTGTATTTAAGAATCTCTTTACATACTTCTTACACCCCAATTCTTGTACAGACGTCATGGCCGGATATCACCTACCAGGAGACCCCTACTACTCGAAAGAAGAACCAGAGGAGATGTCGGACAGTGAGGACCATTGGGACGAGGAGGAGTCCGAAGACGAGCCGGAGATTGTGAACCCTCGTGTTCCTATCCGCGATATGCATGAGCCACCTCCAGCACCGAGCTCCAGGGTGTACCGACATCCTAATGGCCCATTGTGGATGCGTACTCCTCGAAAGAGGGTACTTCCCATACACCATCCATTACTAATCAATGAACCTCTCCAGGACCCGACACCCGTGTGGGCAGAGCACTTACGCCAATGGAGCCGCGAGCAGGGCCTGATTCCCCCTTATAGCATGTGCCGAGACTTCTTCGACCTCAGTGAGGGAGGTTCCGCGGACAGAGCGTTGCCGGTCATCATTGGGCGCATTAGCCGCCAGGAGGATCGGATTCGGGCGACTACCGGCCAAGTCTTAGATGTGGGGGCCGCTACTGAGGTCACCACCGCACGCCTCCGACGCCTCGATGAGGCTCATGACCGTACCTCCGAGAGGGTCGACTCACTTGAGGAGGATGGGAGGACGACCATGGAGATGTTCCGAGAGGCCTTCGAGCGATTATCAGATGCCGAGCAGAGGATATGGGACGTAGAGCAGAGGGCCGATGAGGCCATGCGCGAGGCTGCCGACTTGAGAGCACAGGTAGCTACGCTCCGTGGAGCTAGGGGATCCAGTTCGCCATGAGTAGTACTCGTACTACTCAAATTTTGTTATAGACTAGGATTTTATGAGCAAGCGCTATACGCTGTTCGCTCTTGCATGTAGGCGCGACCCTACAATTAAGTGATTACACTCTTTGTGGGTCGTTACGCCGTTTGTTTATTGTTACAATGTAGACCTCTGCGAAGGTCAAAATTTCCCATCTCAAAATCATGTAATGCTACAAAGTATTATTAATACGATGACATATTTTATTCATAAAGTGTTGTACAAGTGTTTGACATGTATGTTTGATACTGGAATATGGTTACAACTTACGAAAAGAAAAGGACAAAGATGAACTTAAAATATAAGCGCCGTATCTTAATGACAACATACTTATAACGATCCTTCCAGAAACTAACCAACGTTAAATCTTGAATCCTTGTGGCAGAAATATGCCACCTCGTCGAAGAAACACTAGGCGCGCACCAATAGAAACACCCGAGCCACCCATGATGGACTCAGCTACTTTCCAAGCCGCTATTACTGCTGCAGTAGCAGCCGCTATCGCTCAAATAAACCCGAATGGGACAAATGGGAGCGGAAGTAGAAACGGCACCAACGATTCCCCGAATGGGGAAACGCCAAATCAACCGCGAGTATGTACGTACAAGGACTTCGCAAATTGCAAACATGTGGCTTTCCATGGTACTGGTCGTGTTCTTGCTCTCACCAGATGGATTTAGAAAACTGAATCAATCTTTGATATCTCCGCATGCCCCGAGGAATTCAAAGTCAAATTCGCCGCTTGTACCTTTGCTGAGACGACCATGTCTTGGTGGAAGGGTCATGTTAAGGCTTTGAAACTTCCTGTGGCCAACTCAATGAGTTAGGAGGAACTAAAGACCATGCTGATGAAAGAATATTGTCCCAGAGGGGAGATCCAAAAACTAGAACAGGAATTGTGGAACCTCACTATGAAGGGTTCAGATCTAACTACCTATACGAACCGATTCAACGACTTGGCAACCCTCTGCCCTGCTATGGTCACCCCAGAATCAGTGAAAGTGGAACGCTATATCTGGGGGCTATCTCCTCAGATCTAGGGGAATGTAGAATCAGCGAGCCTCGCTACCTTCGACAGCGCCAAACGACTGGCCCAACGATTAGTTGATCATGGGGTCCGCCAGGGCACCATGACACCTAAAACTGAGCAACCAAAGGAGAAGGATCACAAAAGGAAACCCTGGAACAGGGAAAGGGGCCAGCCTAACCAAGAAGGTGCCAAAAGACAGCAGATTGTGGCAGTCCGTGCAGCCACTGTCCCGACTACCCCAACAACAACCAAGCAATATAATGGAACTCTACCCAAATGCAACAAATGCAATTTCCACTATATTGGAGCATGTAGGGAAATGCACTGCTCGAACTGTAACAAAAAGGGCCATACTGCTCGTTTCTGCAAGGCGCCAGTTCCACAAACCACCCAAGCCTCTAATGCTGGGGTGAGTTAAGCTTGCTACGGTTGTGGTGAGACGGGGCATTTCAAGCGTGATTGACCGAAGACAAAGAACAATGGGAGAAATGGAAGAGTCCTAACTATGGGACGCGCGGAAGCGGTGGAGGATCCCACCGTGGTTACCGGTACGTTCCTCGTCAATAATTCATATGCTTGTATACTATTCGATAGCGGTGCGGAGAGGAGTTTCGTAAGCCACGAGTTTAAATATTTACTAAAACAAAAATCCCAACCACTCAACAAAACATTTACAGTAGAAATGGCAAATGGCAAAACAGAAAGCACAAATGACATATACATAGGCTGTACACTTACTCTGGACGATCACTCCTTCCAAATCGACTTAATGCCTGTTAGAATAGGAAGCTTTGACGTGATTGTTGGTATGGATTGGCTAATTCCCCATCATGCCGACATCATGTGTTACGAACGAGGAATCCGACTTCATCTGTCGGATGACAAGACCCTTGTTGTCTACGGTGATAAACCCAGTACCAGCCTTCGAATCGTGTCTTGCATCAAAGCCCGAAAATACCTACAGAAAAGATACCATGCCTTTCTAGCCCACGTTGTTGACGAGAAGAAAAAAGTAAAGAGCATCAAAGAGATCTCTGAAGTCTGCGACTTTTCTGACGTATTCCCAGAAGACCTTCCAGGAGTACCACCCGCACGACAAGTCGAGTTCAGAATCGATTTGATCCCTGGAGCCACCCCAGTGGCAAAAGCGCCATACCAATTAGCCCCGGCAGAGATGCAAGAATTATCCAGCCAACTGAACGAACTGCTAAGTAAAGGGTTCATCAGACCGAGCTTCTCACCTTGGGGAGCGCCGGTCTTGTTCGTGAAGAAGAAGGATGGATCATTCCGTATGTGCATTGACTATCGGGAATTGAACAAGCTCACTATCAAGAACCGATATCCGTTACCCTGAATTGACGACCTTTTCGACCAACTCCAAGGATCGAGTTATTTCTCTAAAATCGATCTAAGGTCGGGGTATCACCAACTCAGAGTCCAAGAAGAAGATGTTCCTAAAACGGCATTCAGAACTCGTTACGGCCATTATGAATTCGTTGTGATGCCCTTCAGATTAACTAATGCGCCCGCAGCGTTTATGGATCTGATGAACCGTGTATGCCGACCCTACTTAGACAAATTCGTGATAGTATTCATCGACGACATACATATCTATTCACAAAGTAAGGAGGAGCATAGTCAACACCTACGACAAGTTTTGGAGACATTAAGGGCAGAGAAGCTGTATGCGAAATTTTCAAAATGTGAATTTTGGATCCGAAAGGTGGACTTTCTAGGCCACGTCGTCAGCAAGGAAGGGATACATGTGGATCCCTCTAAGATCAAAGCCATCGAAAACTGGGAAGCACCGAGAACGCCGACAGAAATCCGCCAGTTTTTGGGCCTTGCTTGCTATTACCGAAGATTCATACAGAATTTCTCCAAAATTGCGAAGCCACTTACTGCCCTGACACAGAAGGGTGTAACATTCAAGTGGGAAGATAAACAAGACGCCGCCTTCCAGACCATAAAGAAAGCTTTGTGCAGCGCTACTATTCTGTCACTTCCAGAAGGAACAGAAGACTTTGTGGTCTATTGCGATGCATCGAATCAGGGTCTGGGTTGCGTACTCATGCAAAAAGGAAAAGTCATTGCCTACGCTTCAATACAACTTAAAACTCACGAGGTCAACTACACTACACATGATCTCGAGTTGGGGTAGTAGTGTTCGCATTGAAGATCTGGAGACACTACCTGTACGACACTAAGTGTACGGTCTTCACCGACCATAAGAGTCTCCAGCATATCCTCAACCAAAAAGAGCTCAACATGAGACAATGACGATGGGTAGAACTGCTAAGTGATTATGAATGTGAAATTCGTTATTCACTACTTGAAAAAAGGCCTTTAATGACACGCATTGCGTGTCATGAAAGGGTACAGATGACACGCAAATGTATGTCAAGGAAGCCCCTGTCATAAATGACAGATGACACACATTTGTGTGTCGTAAATTTACGACATACATTAATGACAAACTTTTATGACTTACAATGTAAGTCGTAAATTAAAAAAAAATTATATATATATATATATATATATATATATATATATATATATATATATATATATATATATTAGATTAACTAGTACTAAAACTAAATCACACATTAAATTTAATGTCTCATAACATGAAATAAAATATCATTAATACAAATATCATCCATTACCACATTATCACAATGGCGTATGTCAAATACAAAATAATAAACATTTTAATGTCTCATAACTTTAGAACCTATCAAGTATCTAGGAATTCGTCAATAATGAGCAATGAACAAATTAAAATACAAAACCAGACTTCCTTCTCACTTGATTGTATGCAATGCTACACATCTTTTTATTTCCTACACAACAGATAAATTCAAAACGTGTTAGTAAACCCCAGCATCTAAAAACATTATTAAAAATTTCATCAGTTAAGAAATATAAGAAACTTACTTGTGGGTTGCTATTTTACACATTTAAAAATATTATTAAAACGTGTTAGTAAACCCCAGCATCTAAAAATATTATTAAAAATTTCATTAGTAAACCCCTATAAATGAAATATGAAAGTAGGTTGCTATTTTACACATTTAACCCTATGACACTTACTTGTGCGGTTGTGCATCCCTAGATGTGGTGGACATGATTTCAATCTTTCTTGTTTGGAGATAACACGTTGATGTCTCTTGCTTCTTTTTTCATCCTCTTTTGCAATTTCATTAACTAAAATACAAAAAATACACAGAATTACATCGATATATGACCACCATAAGTTTATAACCATTATAGTTAAAGTAAAAAAGAATAATTAAACATATAAGAGATAAGTTTATAACCATTGTAGTTAAAGTTTCCCCATTCAGTCACTGGCCTTCCCCATTCGGTCAAAGGCCTTTCCACAGTCCTGGTCAAAATCAAAAGAGCGTACAAAGAAATTGGAACCAAATAAAGTGACAGTAGTTACACTCACCAGATCCAACAATATCAGACATGTACATCATTGTTCCTTTGAAATCCACATGGAGGTCAATCTAAGAGGACTAAAACCCATACAATTTCAGAATGTTGATTCTGTCACCATAGGTAAATGTTGGACTTCAAAAGTGACAAAAATAAAAAACCAAAAACCAGATAACACGGTAACTTCAAACTCATGATGCAAATATAAAACAAAAGTTGGAATAAATTTTACCGAAACCTGATAAAAAGTTTAAATCCAAAAACCTATTAACAAGTTCAAAAGACTTTAATAGATCTAAACCAAAATAAAGCAAAATCAGAACATTAACATGATACCAAGAATCCAGAAACCTGATAAACATATTTGAAACAAAAACCAAAATAAAAAACGTAATCAGAAAACCAAATCCAAAATCGCAAACTATACCTAATATCGATAATCTGACAACGGCTCCGATAACTAAAACAAAAATCAAATCGAAAATCGTATTCAGAACCTGATATCACAATAAGAACCATAACTAAAACAAAAATAAAAATCAGAAACAAACCTGATATCATAATCAGAACCGATTTTGGAAGGAGGCTGTCGATAGGAGATGTTGAGAACAAATCGGAGGTGTATTGGCATCAGTTATTGAGGCAAACGATGTGATAACTGTTGTTATGGAGACGAATGTGCTGGATTACGAGAAGTGTACCAGATTCCACAAACGATATCTTCACAGAACCGACTCGAAGCTAATTTTTCGGGACCTGCAATCGAAGCTGATTAATCGAAGTCGAAGTCAAGCCACAAAATCATAATCAAAGTCAAGCCACGAAATCATAATCGAAGTCGAAGTCGGTAGAATCGTACAAACCTGAATCTGAATCGATTGTTGGTTATAAGGAAGAAGGCGATGAGGAACCCTAGCGTGAACGATCGGAAAAAAGATGCGTGAAAATGAGAAAGAATAGAGATGTATATATAGAATAGAAGATGACATACATTCTTATAAAACGACATACAAGTGTCTCCCGTGTCTTTTTTTATTTTCTAATTATGACAATAAAACATGACATACATTTTTGTATGTCGTAAATATTATGAAAATATTACACGAATTTACGACATACAGTTATGTATGTCGTGAATCCTTCAGTTTTTTAAAAAGATGACATTTTTTTATGACATACGTTTTTTGTTTATCATAAAATTATTGTATGTCATAATTTGCGTGTCATTGAAAGCCTATTTTCTAGTAGTGGTGGCAGATGCCCTTAGTCGGAAAGAATACTCGGGCCGCCGAGTAAAGTCTCTGTCAATAACAATCCATTCCCATTTGTCCACTCAGATCAAGGAGGCGCAGCTACAAGCCTTAAAACCTGAGAACGTCGCAAATGAAGCCTTGCGAGGGATGGATAAAAACCTTGAAGTTAAGGATGACGGAGCTAGTTACCTCATGAACTGAATTTGGACACTGAGATTCGGTGGATGCAGAGACGTTATCATGAATGAGGCTCACAAGACTAGATACTCCGTTCATCCTGGGTCCGACAAGATGTACTTGGACCTCAAGAAACTGTATTAGTGGCCAAACATGAAGGCGGAAATTGCTACTTACGTGGGCAAGTGCCTGACTTGTGCCAAGGCTAAAGTAGAATACCAAAACCCCTCGGGTTTGCTGCAACAACCAGAAATACCCGAGTGGAAGTGGGAGCGGATAACTATGGACTTCATAACCAAATTACCAAAGACAACTGGTGGGTTAGACACCATATGGGTAATCGTCGATAGGTTAACCAAATCCTCTCACTTCCTGCCAATCAAGGAGACCGACAAGATGGAGAAGCTTACCAGGACGTATATCAAAGAAATAGTACGATTGCATGGAGCGCCAATTTCTATTATCTCAGATAGAGATAGTCGATTCACTTCACGATTTTGGCAATCATTGCAAAAAGCCTTGGGGACCAGACTCGACATGAGTACAGCGTACCATCCACAGACAGACGGGCAAAGTGAAAGAACCATTCAAACGCTGGAAGACATGTTGAGAGCTTGTGTGATAGACTTTGGTAAGGCGTGGGACACCCACTTACCTCTCATTGAGTTTTCATACAACAACAGCGATCACACTAGCATCAAAGTTGCTCCATTTAAAGCTTTATATGGGCGCAAGTGCAGATCCCCTCTGTGCTGGGCTGAGGTAGGTGATACTCAACTAGCCAGAGGTCAAGTACCTAACAGCACTCTCACCGGTCCGGAGATCATACGAGAGACGACGGAGAAAATCGTTCAGATCCGTGAACGATTGAAAACATCTCGTGACTGGTAAAAGAGTTATGCAGATAAACGACGCAAACCTTTGGAATTCCAGGTTGGCGATCGAGTGTTGTTGAAGGTCTCACCATGGAAAGGAATGACACGCTTTGGAAAGCGTGGGAAACTGAACCCCAGATACATTGGGCCCTTTGAGATCCTTGCTAGGATCGGTCCAGTAGCCTACAAACTCCAACTACCACAAGAGCTCAGCAATGTCCATCCCAACTTTCACGTATCCAACCTAAAGAAATGTCTGTCCGATGAGACTCTTGTCATTCCGCTCGACGAGATCGAGGTGAATAAGAACCTCCAGTTTGTAGAAGAACCCGTGGAGATCATGGACAGAGAAGTCAAGAGAACGAAACAAAGCCACATACCAATAGTGAAAGTTCGCTGGAGCGCCAAGCGTGGACCAGAATTTACTTGGGAGCGTGAAGACCAAATAAAACAAAAGTATCCACATCTCTTCCCAAACCCTTGAGGATCTACTCAAGAGCTAAATTTCGGGACGAAATTCTTTCTAACGGGTAGATGATGTGACAATTGTAAATTTTGGTCAACAAAAGTCAACTGTAGTCAAACAAAGCGTACGTTAATCCATGTGTTGACAAGTTATTTTCCATAACTTTTGCGATGAATTATTAAATATTACAATACTACGTATGCTAATTCAAAACAATTATCGAGTAAACGTCGAAAATACGGACAGTAAATTACTATAGCGTAAAAAAATTCGATAATCATACAATTATTATTTTGAGAATAATAATATTCATAAAACGATCTACTCGTGAATACGAACCTGTGGATATATAGAACGTCGAAAACGGAGTTCGTATGTGAAAATTACAATGATTGAACCGCTGTGAACGGATAAATGTACACAGGGTTTGGACGCAAAATACAAAATATGGTGTCTTAAACATCAAATATGAAATAACAATTCATATAATATGGAACGTAATAATATCTAGTATTTAATTTCAAAGCCAAATTCAATTTCCGGTAAAATGCCGAAAATCGCGAAATCGGAAGAATACTGCGCTTAAACGCGTATTTCAACATACAACGAGTTAAAATTCAATCAAAATAAATGTTTGACAATGTTTTTATACAAAATAATTATTTAGAACTTCGTTTCGTCAAAAACTCATAAAAATTTACTAAAACGTCTTACGATTTTATAAAAATCACCCATTTATATAAGTAGAATGCTATTTTTTTAAAAACTGACCCACCCACCCCTCCTACCCCACCCCCATCGGCAGCCACACTTGGCAAGCACCAACACATCACAACAAGATCACCTAAGCACTATTCAAAATCTAGGAGGAAATTAAAGGCTAGGAATTTAATAATAAGGAAAATCAAATGCAGATCTATCAAAAACTAACTAGCCACTTTCACTTGAACCAACTCACCCAACTCTCTCTTCTCCTCTTTCTCTCGTCCTCTCGGCTCTCTCCCTCCACCACCCTCCTTCCAATCCGCCACCACCGTACACCACCACCACCATCCATTTTCAAGTGTTTTTGCAAATCTCTTTGGTAATACATCTTCATCTTGTGAGTTTAAACTCTATTACACGAGTTTTATTCCAATTACACACACTAACATCTATAAAAAACCTTTGGGTAATAGCATTGTCCAAGGGTCCTCCGAGCTCCAAGGCTTGGATCTTTGTTCCTACCGCTAATCTCTCAAGACTAATCTAGTTTCTAAGCAAAGCACGCTTCAAGGGTGAGTTCATACCCTTCATTTTCGTATTTTCTAAACTTTTTGGGGGAGAATACAAGTTTATATACTATAAATGTTGTTTTATCCAAGTTTATATGTGTTTAAATGTTATAAATGATGATTTACACAAGTTTATAAGACTAGTTGTTGTGTAAAAATGTTTTTGACATGAAATATGGTTAGATCTATGTATTATAAACATTATGACATATCATGTTTGTGTAAAAGTTACAAAACTATAAATAAAGTGTGTAAAAATGCTAGATCTTGGATAAAAACGTTATAAAAACGAAAACTAGAAGTTGTGTACAAATGACCTTGACATGAAATATGGTTAGATCTATGTATTATAAACATTATGACATATCATGTTTGTGTAAAAGTTACAAAACTATAAATAAAGTGTGTAAAAATGCTAGATCTTGGATAAAGACGTTATAAAAACGAAAACTAGTAAAAACTACGTTTTTGTAACCGGAAATACTACTTTCTAGCAAAAATGGTTATAACCAAGTTATTACACCATTTTTGTGGGAAATATCTTAAAAGATGATATTTATAATCATTTGAATAAGTTATTTCGTTATTATTCGTAAAAATATGACTAGCACGACGAAATACTAAAAATAGACTATTATTGGAATAGTTTATGAACACAAAGTTATTATGACATTTTGAACAAGACAAAATAATTATATAAAATTATATAATTATTATACATTACTATATTATCATGAGAAAAATGATAATGGATAATTACAAGAGTTTTCATATACAAATTTTACGTAAACAAGTTGATTGAATACATATATTTTGTGAGATGAATCTTCACAGTACTTTATAAGTACCTACTATAAGTCCTGAAAATTATAACCAGAGTCTCGGTAAGAGAGCGTGATATTTGAGTATAGATCTATACGAGTTTGACAACCCCGCACCTGAGCTGTTAGCTACAGCTAGACCGGCAGGTCTGAGGTGTCCAAATGTCTAACATTCCGACGCCTGAAGAACGTCGCAGCAGGCCAACTAGTCACAGTATGGTTTTAGGGTGTCTCACAGGAGAAAATAATCAACTTTATATTTTTATAAATTGTTTACGTGGGAATATACATTTCTAAGAAATTTTACACTACAATTTACGTATTACATTTTAGTCTTTGGGATTTAAAGACTTGGACATTTTTATGAGAAAATATTGGATTTTCTTGGTGTTCAACACTATCAATTATAAACAAAGGACTTTTCTTACGCAAAATCTTATGAACTCACCAACTTAATTGTTGACACTTTTTCAACTACTTGTATTCTCAGGAAATTGATAAGGTAAACCACCAGCGCTATACGAAGGGACGTTACGACGTCGTTTTACTTATTTTTGACATCATTTGTGATTGTATTTGAAACATGCGACATTAAACTATGTAACCTTTGCAATTATTTAATGATGGTTGTTTTGCTTGGAATCACTATTATGCAACTTTGTTATGATATCGTTCATGAAGTCATCCACCCTCGAACGTTTCCGCCATTTACGGTTTGGGGGTGTGACAAAACGTAATCCTTGTAAATTTGTAAGAAATACTTCAACCAAGATTTACGATGTTGGTACTAGGTACTTATTACTCATTTGATTGGTTCTTAGAGGTGGATCCAAGAATTTTATATGTATAGGAAACTAGCGATACAATGTTATCAGGGTATCAAAGTAATCAAATCGGGTTGAAGTGGTATATAATCTCAGTCCAATTTAATGAAAGCGCCACAAGTGATCCATTGAGTTTTGCAATGATTAGACATATACAAAAACGTTAGATCGGGTGTTCAATTACATATTAGATGTCTTCATTTTTCAAAAGCCATCGGTTTCATATTCATGTTTAACTTAAACAAGTGCTTCTATTCCAATGATAAATTGGATTTGTCAATTAAACTTATATCAACTCTAGGTCCGGTATTTATGATTAATCAAAAAGAAAATCACTTAAGATGGATGAAAAATAGATTTCATGTTAATTATCTTACACATGTAATGTATGCATCACACATCACTAAAGATTAATCAAGAACAAAATCAGTTAAGATGGATGCAAAATACAACTAATATGCTTATGAAAAGATAAATATGTTTATGATTAATACTTATATTTGTTCTTTCCATGTGTCATTTAGAGTTTTTAAGAATACAACATTTTATCTCTAATTTTAATAATGTTCATGTTTTTTTTTTGAACAGCAAGAAATTTATTAGAAAAAGCTCAAGCAAGAGGCTTAAAGCAACAAGGATTACATCAAAAGAGGGTTAGAGTTCCAAGACTCCCAAGAGATATTTCTATCTATCAATTCTCTAGTACTAACCCATTGAAAGGCCGAGAGTTTGATCATCTCAAAAACTGTAGTACTGTTAGAAACGTTTCCATTGAACACAAGTTGATTTCTGCACCACCATAACTTCCAAAGAAAAGCAGCAAAAATGCAGCCAAGCCTCCTTCCTTTTCTCTTATTTCCTTTCTCCAAATGAGTGATCTGCTGCATCATATCCTCTACCGAGCATAAGTTGACCGGGAGCTCCATACACCAACCAGAAAGACGAGCGAACACATCCAAGGTGAACGAGCACTGCATAAAAATATGAGCCTCCGTTTCATCGTATCTGTGGCAGAACGGGCACGCAATAATTCTAAGAGCAACGCCTCTCTTAGAGAGATTTACACGAGTAGGGAGACGACCCAAACTAGCTCTCCAGATGAGAATGTTCACTTTATTTGGAACAATCTTGTTCCAATACGTGTTGATCCCCGACTCGGACAACAGAAAACTATCGATGAACTGCCGACACGAAGAAACCGTAAAAATCCCATCATCTTCCAGCCCCCACTCCCATCCATCACTAGTTGAGTAGAACAAGCTTCTTATATCTATATTCCCCATCTTGATTAGGTTATTAAGATCAGCGATATTGCCCCAAACTCCCCTACGTTTAAGAGAAGAGATATTGCCGAGGCTACCATCGGAACCGTGAATACAACATATGACTTCCTTCCAGAACGCATCCCTATCAGTTTTAAACCTCCACCACCACTTGACGAGCAGTGCTTGATTAATAGACTGGAGGCTGCCGATTCCCAAACCACCCTTGTCTTTCGAGTTTAAACATTTATTCCACGCAACCCAAGAAATTTTTTTACAGTCCGCCGAACCTCCCCAAAAAAATTTGCATCTAATGCTTTCCAACCTTTTTATAACCTTCAACGGGGCTTTATATAGGGAAAACATGTAGTTACCAAGACTCCCCAAAACAGCCTTGCATAGAATTAAACGCCCTCCAGAAGAAAGGGGACGGGCTTTCCACGAGGAAAGTTTTTGATGGAATCTGTCAATGATATTTTTCCAGTTATTTGTCCTGTTCACACCACCACCAACCGGCATCCCAAGGTATTGAAACGGCATAGATCCGACACCGCACCCCACCCGATCCGCTGTATCCTGCACTAACTCTTCGTGAACCCCGATACCGAATATTTTACATTTAGATAAGTTAATTTTCAGCCCCGAGCAAATATGATAGCATCTAAGGATTTGCAGAAGGTTAGAGATATTGATCACGCTCCAATCCCCAAGAAATGACATTTAACAGGCCAAAGAAAAGTTATGTTTGTGGCTGCGTGATTCGATGGCTTCAAAGCATAATTTTTCAGTCTTAACCCATTTTTTTAACTATAAAAGTCATCGTTCCTTGGAAAGTCATCGAGGGTTTCAATAGGTCCACAAATTGGGCTAAAAAAAGTTGGCAAAGGACAAAACCAAAAAGCTTATCCAGTATTACCGATGCCAATGGTAGCCCTTTGCTTACTTTCTCCATGAATAAACCGCTCCCACCTTCTTCTTCCTCTTTCCTCTGCGGTCGGGATATTAGCAGCCCTCCTACGGCAGCAGCATGTTTGAATCCATTGTCTTTAGCAAGAGGCCAAAAAGTAGTTTGCTCTGTTACACGTCTCCCTCTCCATGGGTACTGCTGGTTCTCTACGCTTAATCTATCCCCAGCCTTACAAATCTTTCAATCAAGCCTACCGGGCCTTTCCCTTTCCAGGCGCGAAGGAGTCTTCCAATGCAACGTTCTTCAGGCCACCCATGACATCGATTCGGGTTAGTCCCTCTGTCAGTCATTTTCACAAACACCTTCCCGGCCTTGGAAATCTTCAATCCTCTTCTCCCTTTTGTTTTACAGGAACCTCACTGTTTGCGCTCTTCCTTGAAATGGGTATAAGCAAAAAAGGAACCGACGCTATTTTGGAGAATAACCCAGGTCTAAAGCTGGCACCTTTCGAATCCATTCGTACCCAAATCTGTGGTCTTCAAAACCTTGGAATTAACGGTCCTGTGCTATTTAGATTGATTAAAAAAAGACCAGATGTTTTAATAGCTCAGGAAATCCATTCGTTGGTTTGCTTTCTTTCCCATGATTTTAAAGGTCTGATCGACGCTTCCCAGCTTGCACGCCTTCTTATCGCTACAGACCCAAAGTTTTTGTCTGGTTTTGAAGAAAAGGTTGGGTTGTTGTTGGATCTCGGGATTCCAATAGAGAGACTTGCTCACGTTCTCAACAATGTGAATTTAAGCAAGGCGTTGTGTTTGAAGTCCGCTGAAGAGATTAAAAGATTGATGGCTTTCCTGGACGGATTCGGTGGGGTTGAGTTGATACTCAGGCGGCCAGCAATTCTGAATTTTGATCTGGATTCGCAGCTGATACCGAGAATCGAGTTTTTCTTGAATATGAGTGGGGGAGATGAGGCTGCAACAGCTACTGTTCTACGAAAGCTGCCTTTCATATTAGCGTACACTGTGGAACATTATACGAATCACGTTGAGTTCTTTAGAACATTTGCTGGGTTAGCTGATGAAGAGATATTCAAAATCATACTTGTGTATCCGAGTTTGTTTAGTGCTAGCCGCGAGAGGAAATTACAGCCCAGAATCGATTTCCTTAAGCAATGCGGGTTCAGTTCCAATGATATCTATAAACTCTTGATCAAAGCACCTCTTTTTCTAAGTTTGTCATTCGAAGACAACCTTGCATATAAGCTGGCCCTCTTGCTCAAGATTGGGTATGAACATAGAACCAAGGAGCTTGGTCTGGCAATGGGATGGGTGTGCAGGAGTAGTTGTAAGAACATGCAGGAGGTGATCAGTCTGTTGTTGAATTACGGGTTGACCTGTGAAGAAATTCTTGCCATGGGAAAGAAGCATCCACAGGTGCTTCAATACAATCATAAATCAATGAAACTCAAGTTGGATTACTTGACTGAGGAGATGGGTTATGAAGTCAGAGAGATGTTGGCTTTTCCTGCATTTCTTGGTTATGGGTTTGATGGAAGGATTAAGCACAGGTTTGAAGCCAGTGGCAAAATTTCATCCATTAACAAGCTATTAAGCATGTCCACTGCAAGGTTCTCTAAGAAGCATGAAAACAAGCTGCCTGTAACCACAAGCAGGTGAATCTTAGGTGTTTTTGTTTTTTTATCATCTTTGACATATTTTTTTGTTGGCAACGTCTCATGTGATTTGGTGGACGTATTATTTATCATCCAAATTTGATTGTGAGTCTGATGTTGATATCCGTAAGTAGTGCCAAGGAAGGGCTTTAAGTACAATAGTCCTCAGCTTCTTTAAACATGCTGTATTTTCTCTGCTTCATTGTAATGCCTTGTTTTTTTATTTTTGAAAAAATATAATATTTGATGGGGATTGTAAGATAAGTTTTCTGAGTTTGTTGATTATGATTATTACATCCTCAACATAT
Organism: Cichorium intybus; assembly: GCA_023525715.1. Classification (NCBI taxonomy): domain Eukaryota; kingdom Viridiplantae; phylum Streptophyta; class Magnoliopsida; order Asterales; family Asteraceae; genus Cichorium; species Cichorium intybus. Next base: position 714,532 of record CM042014.1, on the reverse strand, counting down.
ACTATATAGTTATTGTTTTTTTCTATTGGGAAGTGGGAGTAATCAGCAGCCCTTTGCTTTATTGGAACCATCTGCACTTGAATATCACATGTAACCTTGGCCCTTGAACCTTTATTCCAGTCAGACTTTTGTTTGATTTCTAGTAGAATCCCTTCAGTTTTTATACTTTAAAACATTGCCTACCAACTACCACCAAAGCGTCACTTTTTGATTTTGCCACCCCACCTAAAATCCATGTCATCAGATAATGCCACATCATGCGGTTTAAGCGCCACATCATTATCTAATGTCTCACCTAAGGATGTCCACAACGCATTGAACCTTATAGAGTTTAATGGATTGCCACGCTATTATTCCACTTTTAATGCAACTTTACCATTTCCCCCCCTACAATGGAACATATTTTAAAGATTAAAAAAAGTCTATTTTTTCAATTGAATGATTGAACTCATATTCATCAAACGCCAACATGGCATCTCGATACGGTTTAGTTCAATCTATTGAATGCCAATTGTATTTCACCTAATTCAACCATTCATTTAAACTATGCATCGTGGATGTTGTAACACGTAACCGAGAAGTGACATGGTAACCTACTGATGGGTAAGTTTGCAAAAATGATGACCGTTATGCTTAAAAGAAATTAGAGTGGTGAAAACAAAAAATAGTATAAAATATGGTTTTCGTGCTATTTGCCCAAATAAACAAGTAGATCTAAAATATAATTTACATATTTTAAGAGTTATTTTTATAATAAAAAAGTTATATACTATCTATTTAAGTTTGATATCAATTATATCGGTTTATATAAAAAACAAAAACGATATGTATTAATGTTGGTACAATCTACATATAATTTTTATGAGAAAACTTTACTATGACGATTGACGAATACATACCAACCTTTTGGAATTGTTGAGTTGATAATGATGGGACCATGTCACCATGATTTTGGATAGTTGCTCCAGCGTCATGCCTTACAATTATCTGTGCATTTTCTCTCCATTTATTTCATCCGTATTCTTGCAATAAAATTTGTGAAGGTGGCTCATTTACAAATACCAACAAGTATACTTCAACGTATTAACATTACTGACGACGAAAGTTTTAAAACTTAAAAGATTCAATGATTCTTTATTTAGTGGCGTAATTGATGCCTATTGATAGACCCCACAAAACAATCGGTTGGCTGTTTTGGTGAATACACCAAAGTTGGTTGCTATTTGTTGCTTCTCTTACAAAGTTGGATGCCTTTTTTGGCAGTATCAGGCGGTGCTTTTTGATGCTTTTTGATGCTTGGTTTTCATCTACTGTATTTCTCTCTTTTATCTTGTCACTTGTTCTCCATCACGTTCTGTTATTTGTACAATTTGTAGACTCTGTTTTGCCAGCTTGCCTTCATTTGTAAAATTTGCCGCAGTTCCAAAACAAAGTTTAATGTCTTTATTTCCAACAAAATTCTGGTAAACCTAGTGTTTTGGTACATGCAAAAGACAGTCTATTTTGTCAAACCTTGTGTTTTGGTGCATACAAATATTTTTTTACTTTTAAGAATAATGCTGAATTGTTTTAGGGCTAATAACATAAAAATCACAATAGTTTCACCAAAATCCGGTTTAAACACTAAAATTCGTAAAAACCACTCATATTTTCAAAAGGATTCATTGCGAGCACTATAACAAATAAAAATCATGATTGTATGCCGCTAACTCGGAGGACTCCTTACCCGCGTCCCCATTCAAAATGTGGTGGATTTACTTGGACACTTTATGCATTCATAATGTGGCTGAAGAGCTGTACTTACGAAGACAAAAATCACATTTAGACAACTTTATATATCATTTTCGCTGCAATGAAGTTCAAATATTTACTTCAAATGTCGATACGAAACTTTTCACATAATTTTTCGATGAAAATAATCCTTAAAAGTTATAAAATAAGACGAATAGTGGTCACCATGGAATTCTTTGAAAGTATGAGTGGTTTTTGTGGACCAAAAAGAAATATAGTGGTTAAATTGAAATTTTGACCAAACTACAGTGACTTTTATGTTATTAACATATGGTTTTCGATGACAATAATATACTTTGCTGTATGTTTTATGACGACATGAAAAGTATATGTAATAATTTACAAGGGGTTCATCATTAAAGAACCCTCTTTAGTGTACGTCTCCACTTGGATATTCAAGTACCCTAACTCCCTAAGGGGTTTAGAATGAAGGCCCCCGAGTGGAGATGTCAACAATTAATCAAGGTCGTAGAAGCATTCTTATCCATTCCACAAGCAACAAGCAATGCAATTAACGAAATTTATATCTAGATTAAGGATTTTAAACAAGTATATTCTTTATTATTAATTAGAAATATACCTTAATTGTTGTTCTTGAAAGTTGACTAAAGATAATCAACATGACTAATTTTGTTTCTAGCTAAATTTTTTTATAGAACTTTGAATGACCAAGATGGAACAGAGTATGATGTTGAAGGGTTCTAAAGAAGATGTGAGACACATAGCATTGTCAATTTATTAAAATGGTGAAAAAAATACATTTACCTTTTAAGTAGTAAAATCGGTTGTAGTCGGTTACAATGACTACATTGGGATAAAAAAAAAAAGGAGGAATATGAGTAATAAACATTTCAAATTTATCAAATACTAATAAACATTTCAAATTTATCAACAATATTGTTTGTCGATACAAAATATCACCAATGAATAAAGTTTGTCACAAAATATGTGTATTTCTTCGCGAACATAATTTATCAGCATTCTTGTGTATACCCTTGCCGCCCCCAAGCTGAGAAAAAAGTTATAATGCACTGTAAAATGAGGGAATAACAAGAGCATGTGATATATAGAAGAAGAATATATTGCACTGTAATACATGGAAACTATAAACAACTTGACAACATATATCATGCTATTCATCAATTTGATAATGTATTATACACTACAATTGGTGTAATTCTTCAAAAATCATGATAAATCATTAAAATAATTAAAATTGGATATCATTTCATTTATAAATTAGAGAGGTGGAAGCCTAAACATGACTAGGAGTCAACAAGGATAATATGCTCTTTGGAACGTAGGTAACTCCAATCAACCTTCTTAGAAACCGCAACAAATCCATTATTGGCCACAACAACTAGCTTCCATTGTTTCTCCTACATGAAAAGGAAGAATACTTAGAATTAAGAAGAGTGGCTGGAATTGAGAAGCAAGGGGCAATTTCTTAAGGTGCGCAGGGGACGATTTGAGAGTAATTGAGATCGAGAAGCAGGAAATAAATAAAAGTGGTTGGAATTGAGAAGTAGGATGATAGATTAAAAGTCAACAACTTTCTTTCTGAAGACGACATACAATATTGTTAAAGTTCGTGTGTGATTTTTTTAAAAATTTGATTTATGACACTAAAACACGACATATATATTTTTGTATGTTGTAAAAGATTTAGAAAAATAACATAATTTTATGACTGTTGTAAAATACGACTGATCCGAATTGACTTTAGACAATATTAGCTCAATGCGGAATAGGATCAAAATTATCAAACGATAATAATCACAACGAAAAATACGAATGAAGTAAATAAAATAGAGACACAGGGATTTACGTGGAAAACCCAAATCGGGAAAAATCACGGGCGGAGGAAGCCGAGAACCAATTCACTATATTTTGTGGTGTTTACAAAGTGTTTGGGAGAATACAAAAAATACAAAGAGTTTGAAAACTCTTATGTATTTACAAGAGAAGAGATGTTTTGGTTTTTTGGTGTGATTTTTGAAACTAATCTTCTAACCTATTTATAGCAAATTGTTTACATGCCATTGTTGAAAATAAAACTTGGATTGCATGCCATTTTAGAAAGCTTGAATTAATTGTTGAAAGCTTCTTCTTCACATGAGCTACATTTGTTTAGCAGCCTTTGACTTAATTGAAGGCACATTCCACAATCTCCACCTTGACTTCAAATAAGACAGAATGAAAAACTTTAACTTGCACAATGATCATGCAAACCAGTTTATCAACAGCTCGTCATACTCCAAATCTCTATAAGAATCTGTAAACACCATATGAGAAAAAATTGATTTCGAAAAGTATGTATACTTCCTCCACCACGAGCCTATCAGGCTCAAATGCGATCAGAAACACCCACCAAATCCAAACATGTTTTGAACTTGGCTATTGGAAGACTTTTAGTGAACATATCAGCAGGATTATCATTGGTGCTGATCTTGTTTACCGTAATATCGCCTTTAGCAATAACATCTCTGATGAAGTGATAGCGAACATCAATATGTTTCGTTCGATCATGGAACATTTGATCATTTGTCAGAAATATTGCACTTTGATTGTCACAAAAAACAGTTTTAACGGATAACTTGTTTGAAAGCTCACCTATCAACCGTTTCAACCAGAGGGCTTCTTTCACTACTTCCGTAGTAGCCATGTATTCGGCTTCGGTGGTGGATAACGCTACGGTGGACTATAACTGCGCTTTCCAGCTAATTGCGCAATCACCCAAAGTAAACACGTACCCTGTAATCGATCGTATTTTATCCAAGTCCTTTGCATAATCGGAATCCACATAACCAAGTACTCCACTATCGGTTTTACCAAACCGCAGACATAAAGAGGAAGTACCTCGCAAGTACCGAAAAATCCATTTAACAGCAGCCCAATGCTCTTTTCCTGGATTCGCCATGTATCTGCTCACCATGCTTACCGCATATGACAAATCTGGACGTGTACAAATCATAGCATACATAAGAGATCCTACAGCGCTGGAGTATGGTACCTTTGCCATGTATGCTATATCTTCTTCGGTGGTAGGACTTAAGGCGGATGATAGCTTGAAGTGGGCTGCGAAAGGAGTGCTGACTTCTTTTGCGTCATGCATATTGAAACGGTGCAGAACCTTCTCAATGTAGCTTTGTTGAGAAAGGTATAGAGTTCTTGCACTACGGTCTCGCACTATTTCCATTCCTAGAATTTTCTTGGCAGCACCCAAGTCCTTCATATCGAACTCAGCATTCAACTGGTCTTTTATCTTTTGAATCTCCTTTATATTCTTCGCTGCAATTAACATGTCATCCACGTATAAAAGTAGATAGACCATTGAACCATCGTCACACTTCTTGTAGTAAACGCAGTTGTCGTAGGTGCACCTTTTCAGCTTGTGACTGGTCATAAATGAGTCAAACCTTTTATACCATTGTCGCGGAGATTGCTTGAGGCCATAAAGAGACTTCTTCAATTTGCACACGTAGCTTTCCTTGCCAGGAGCTACAAAACCTTCAGGTTGTTGCATATATATCTCTTCCTCAAGCACACCATTTAAGAATGCTGTAGTAACATCAAGTTGCTCTAACTCATAGTCATGAGATGCAACTAATCCCAACAAGACACGTATTGACGTGTGTTTCACAACCGGAGAGAAAATGTCGGTATAATCGATACCTGGGATTTGACTGTAGCCTTTGGCTACCAAACGAGCTTTATATCTTGGTTTGTCACCAGGGTGGATAGCCTCCTTCAACTTGTAGACCCATTTGCACTTAACTGTCTTCTTACCCTTTGGAGCTGGAACGAGATCCCATGTGCCATTTTTCTGAAGAGATTCCATCTCCTCGTGCATGGCAACCATCCATTTATTAGAATGTTTGGATTGAATGGCCTCGTTGTAGCTTGTGGGCTCCAGAACAGACTCAACTTCATTGGCAACTGTAAGTGCATAAGCGACAGAATTGGCTTGAACATATCTCTTTGGAGGTACAATCTGTCTGCGAGGTCTATCTCTTGCAATGGAGGGACTGTGAGGTTGGCTTGGAGCTTCGGCTGGCTCATGAGAAAAGGAATGTTGATTATTCGAGGGTTGAGAAACCTCGACACCTTCATGAGACTGGTCCTCGAAAGATGAATTTAAAGGAAGCTCCACCTCCACTCGAACTTTGTCTTTTTCCGAATTTTCATTTTCTTTGGTCTGAATGTTGGAGACAGGATGAAGCATGGCTTTTTCATCAAAGGTCACATCTCTTGATGTAATGACTTTCATAAGCTATGGGCTCCACAATTTGAACCCTTTCACTCCTGTCTTGTATCCAATAAAAATGCACTTAATGGCTCTTGGTTCTAATTTGCCATTATCAACCCATGCATATGCTGGACATCCAAACGGTATTAATTTTGTGTAGTCAGCAGGCTTACCAGACCATAGCTCAAATGGGGTCTTCTTTTCAATAGCACGAGAAGGGGAATGGTTGATAATGTAGCATGCGGTTGAAGCGGCCTCGGCCCAAAAAGACTTCGGCAACTTCGAATGAGATAGCATGCATCAGACCTTCTCCATGATGGTGCGGTTCATACGTTCCGCTACGCCGTTCTGCTGTGGTGTATGAACTACGGTGCGATGCCTTGTAATTCCTTCCCTACGGCAATAGGAGTTGAATTCTTCAGAACAGAATTCCAGTCCATTATCAGTACGAAGGTATTTCACTTCAAAACCTGATTGCTTTTCAACCAATACTTTCCAATCTCTAAAAGTTTGGAATACTTCTCCCTTTGACTTTAAGAAGAACGACCATACCTTTCTTGAGAAATCGTCAATGATCGTGAGCATATAAGAGGCTCCACCTTTCGATGTAACCTTCGCTGGTCCCCATAAATCAAAGTGTATGTAGTCAAGTGGCCCTTTCGTCGTATGTTTGCCACCGATAAAACTCACTCGCTTCTGCTTTCCAAATACACAATCTTCACAGAATTCAAGTTCGGTTGATTTGTGCTCCCCGAGCAACCCCCTTCGACTTAGTTCATTCATACCATGGTATGACATGTGAGCGAGCCTGAGATGCCATAGACGAGAGCGATCAACGTTGGAGAGGGATTTAGAACTAACCGAGGCTTCCCCAGAAATAACTTGTCCGTCCATAATGTAAAGGTTCGCGGATCTCCGAACTCCTCGGATGACAGTCGAACCGTCTTTCAAAATATGGACCTTCCCGTGTTTACCGAAAAACTCATAACCTTTTTTCTCAAAAGTACTGAGAGATAGTAAATTTCACCTAAGACCTGAGACATGCTTCACATCTTCAATTGTTCGAACAACACCATCGAACATGCGGAACCTGACTGTACCATGTCCAATAATACGGCACGAAGTATCGTTGCCCATCAAGACATGTCCTTGGTTAACATTTTCATATGTATGAAAAATACTCCGGTTGGAGCTCATATGAAAAGTACATGCTGAATCAAGAACCCATTCGCTCATGGTAATTAAACCGAAGTCCGAAACGGATAGAAGCTCGCCATCGGAACCGGTTTCGGCTACATCTGCTTCTACGGTAGTACCTGCTGGTTTACCATTCATGGTTGCCTTCTCCTTCTCCTTGTTTTTCAACTTGTAACATTCATCGATCAGATGTCCCTTTTTATGACAATAATTACAATACTTGCGCTTGCCTTTGGACTTAGATCTAGATCGGTTTTGTGAAGAATTACCTCTCTCGTTGGTTCTCCCTCTAATGTTGAGACCTTCGGCTTTTGAATCGTTGTTGCTGCCACTAATAATCTGCTTCATCTTTTCTTTTGAATCAAGAGCGGTCATTATCTCATCCAAGACAAGAGTGTCTCGACTATAGATAATGGTATCACGAAAGTGATCATAGGAATCTGGGAGTGATGATAATAAAAATAGCGCCAAATCTTCATCTTCATATTTGACGTCCATATTTTCCAGATTTCCTACAAGCTCTTTAAAAGTAGAGAGGTGATCAGATAAAGAACTTCCCTCACCCATCTTGAGGTTGAAGAGTCGTTGCTTCAAGTGTAGCTTGTTTGGCAAGCTTTTCGTCATTAGTAGCTGTTCGAGTTTAGCCAGAGAGCCGCCGCAGATGTCTCTTTCAGTACATCTTGGAGAACGTCGTTGGATAGATGCAGACGGATCTGCGACGACGCCTTCAAATCTTTCATTTCTTTTTCCTCAGTTGACCAAGTTGCCGGCATTTTATCCATTCCTAACAGTGCTCTGTGGAGATCCATCTGGATGAGAATATCTCTCATCTTTACTTGCCACAGCGGAAATCGGGTATTCCGATCCAGCAGCAGAATATCGTATTTCACCGAAGACATGATTTATTACTTGATAAAATGATCCCAACAAGCTAATATCAAAACCCGGACGCTCTGATACCAATTGTTGTAAAATACGACTGATCCGAATTGACTTTAGACAATATTAGCTCAATGCGGAATAGGATCAAAACTATCAAACGATAATAATCACAACGAAAAATACGAATGAAGTAAATAAAATAGAGACACAGGGATTTACGTGGAAAACCCAAATCGGGAAAAATCACGGGCGGAGGAAGCCGAGAACCAATTCACTATATTTTGTGGTGTTTACAAAGTGTTTGGGAGAATACAAAAAATACAAAGAGTTTGAAAACTCTTATGTATTTACAAGAGAAGAGATGTTTTGGTGTGATTTTTGATACTAATCTTCTAACCTATTTATAGCAAATTGTTTACATGCCATTGTTGAAAATAAAACTTGGATTGCATGCCATTTTAGAAAGCTTGAATCAATTGTTGAAAGCTTCTTCTTCACATGGGCTGCATTTGTTTAGCAGCCTTTGACTTAATTGAAGGCACATTCCACAATGACATATTATTATGTATGTTGTAAATTCTTTAGATTTCATAAAAGACAACATTAATTTTATTGCATATTTTTTGTCTGTCATAAAACTCGTGTGTGACATAATTTGTATGTTATTAAAACCATTTTTTTCTAGTAGTGTTTGTGTTCTTGTAACACCATTAAGGTGAATTTTGATCGGGTTAATTAATTCTGAATTTTACGTGATGTCCACTGTGACATTTAATATAATAACGATTGTCCATTTATGTTTGCTTTGCTTGGTGCTGATATTGCGTCTACTACGACATAATACTATGCGTTGTCATTTTATTACACTATCATAAATTACTATGTTTTCACTTAGATGCAAATATTTTACGACGTTAACACATAAAAACTTATTATGTTTTCACTTAGATGCAAATGTTATATTAGTGTAAACGAATAACCAACTATTTGAACCTAATATTGATAGATTATATGTCATCTGGATTTGTATGTGAATAATTTCTTGTAGTAACACAGAGAGATACGTCTTAAGCAAGCGGTGGTGAGATATGGAAAATCTAAAGCATTAATATATATATTATTATTTGAATGTAGTGGAGTGATGAGTGAGTAATAGCAGTCTAGCAGACGTAGGAATGCGACAAATGGAGGAAGCATCCGCCACAAACGAAACGGAGGCCAATAAGGCTTTGCTTTTTGATCGGCAGGCTTACGTGGCAGCATTCCCACCCTACACTCACATCTTGCTTTACAAGATTTTTGTCCGGTTGATATTTTATATACGCTGCGGCTGGCTATTCCACCATTGGATTTCCAGAAGAGGAGTAGTTTGCGGCTAGCCCTTGGATTTCATTTCTTCAGATATTTTATTTTAAAAAATAGACTATATAAAAGGATCACAAATGGTATTTCATTTCTTCTTCTCACCCGCTAGATCTCTCTTCAACTAATACTACTGGTCTCCTTCTTAGAAACACAAACTGAGTATGGCCATGGGGGAAGAGGTGGTGACCAGAAACGGTATGAGGTGGGGGAAGTTCTTACCGAAGATGGTGCTAAGAGTTCTGTTGGTCGAACCTGATGATTCCACTCGCCAGATTATCACTCTTCTCCTCAGGAAATGCAATTACAAAGGTGGCTTCTCTATATTCCTCTACCTTATTACTTCATCCATTTGCTATCAATTTTATCACCTGGAGTAATATTTGGGTGATTTTCTGCAACTATCCGAAACGTTAATTGTAACTCTATTATTATTATTTTTTTTAACTTCTTAAAAAGTAAATTTTACAGTAATCCATCTCTTCCGACCATTCAAACGAGCGCACAACTCCTCCTATTTCATGTAATAACTTATTTTGTTTATGTGGAAACTTACCATACATGTTTAGAAATGAATGTGCTTTTCTTATGTAGTTTGTAAATTTAGAATTTCTAAATGGTAATGCCTCCGCACCCGGTCCTCCATGTGAGGGGTTAAATTTAGAAATTTTATTCAAAACTTTCTAACAATTAAAACATTTATCCTCCTAAATCTATAAAACCCTTCATTAATTTGTTATGTTTTAAGCTCACATGATATTTATCAAACCAAATAATATAAATATTTTAAAATATCATTATTTAAAGGATTATTGTTATAAAAGTCCTTATATTTGTAAGAAACGTTCGCGTTTACCCTTGTATGTATTTTTTTGTCCATAAAAACCCATAAATTTATTTTGGTTGATTAAGACCCTTAAGTTTGACAGAAATGTTCGGTTTTACCCTTAAATTTGAAAAGTTCTATAACAGAAAACAAAGGTAAAACCGAACATTCCTGTCAAACTTAAGGGTTTTAATGAAACATACATAAATTTAAGGGTTTTTATGAACAAAAAAATACATAAAAGGTAAATCCGAACATTTCTGACAAACTTAAAGGTTTTTATGACGATAACCCTTATCTAAATATATAAAAAACTAAAATATTTTTGTCTTTAAATATTTAACATTGGTTATATTTTATTCATCTTGATATATATATATATATATATATATATATATATATATATATATATATATATATATATATATATATATATATATATATATATATATATATATATATATATATATATATATATATATATATATATATATATATATATATATATATATATATATGAAAATTAACAAGTGTGAACGCGTCGTAGACGATCAAACCCCACAACCGTTAGACCAAAATAATGTGTGGCTTAGATTAGTTCTTTTAGTTCTCAATCTTTTAATGGTTCTCATTTGAACCTATATATATATATATATATATATATATATATATATATATATATATATATATGTATGTATGTGTGTGTGTGTGTGTGTGTGTGTGTGTGTGTGTGTGTGTGTGTGTGTGTGTGTGTGTCCTAGGTTATAATAAGAATGACAATTATTGTGTTACCTTGTAACCAAATCCTGGCCATCAGATTTCATTCTCGTAAGAATGAAAAAAACACATTCTTAACAGAATAAGTTCTTGACAGAATGAGTTCTTACCATTCTTAAAAGAATAAACTAAAATTTGTACATCAAAACAACAAGAATGTAATGAATTGTTTCAATTATGATAAAATTACTGGAAAATTTACATCACAACAATAAGAATCTAAAAAATTTTAACAATTCTGAAAAGAATGAAATATATTTTACATAAAACAACAATATTCTAAATGAACAGATAAGTCGTTCTTAAAAGAATGTGTTTTAAATGAGTGGTCCATATTGAGTTTCAAGGTTACACAATACTTGTCAAGATATATTTGATCATGGCCATATATATATATATATATATATATATATATATATATATATATATATATATATATATATATATATATATATATATATATATATATATATATATATATATATATATATATATATATATATATATATATATATATATATATATATATATATATATATATATATATATATATATATATATATATATATATATATATATATATATATAGGCGAGGGTTCCATTGAGAATGAAAATAATGTTGAGAACGTGAGAATGAATCTGGGTCACTAGATGCGCCAGCGCTGACGCGTGCCGCTCCACGACGACGAGCTGGGTTTTTTTTGTATATGATTTATTCATATATGAATGGGTATATTCATATATGATTATTCATATAATCATATATGAATAATCATATATGATTATATGAATATTCATATAATCATATACGAATAAACATATATAAATATACATATATGGTTGTGGTGGTCGGAATGGTGGTAGAGGGTGGCGATGATGATGGTGATGGCGATAGAAGGTGGCGATGATGGTGGTGATGGTGGCGACGGTGTTCGTGGGGTGGTGGTGTTGGTGGAGGTGGGTGGTGACGAAAGTGGTGGTGGTGGCGGCGGTGATGGAGGGGGTAGTGGTGGCGGTGGGTGGTGGTAGCGATGGTGGAGGTGGTGGTAAAGGTGGTAGCGGTGGTGGTGGGGGAGGTGGCGGCGTTGGCAGTAGCGGTGGTGGTGGTTAGTGGCGGTGGCGTTGGGGGAGGGGGCGGCGGCGACGGTGGTGGTAGAGATGGCGGCGGCAGCGGTGGTGGTGGCGGCGACGATGGTGGTGGTGGTAACGAAGGTGTTGAAGGTGGAAGTGGTGGTGAAAATCATATGTGAATAATAATATATATCTCGTCGTTAGAGCGTCAACGCTCCGAAGACGCCAAAGCATTAGAGCGGCAAGAAAAAAATATGTGGCTGAGATTCATTCTCGCATTCTCAACATAATTTTCATTCTCAATGGAACCTACTTCTATATATATATATATATATATATATATATATATATATATATATATATATATATATATATATATATATATATATATATATATATATATATATATATATATATATATATATATATATATATATATATATATATATATATATATATATATGACCTAATAAAAATAATAATACATAATACATATTTAAACGGTGTGTTTTAAAACGAGTTCTTGAGAGCTATTTAGAGATTGCATTTTTGACTTATACGAAAATGCTCGAATTATACAAAAATTGTGTTTGAAAGTACGAATTAAACCTTCTATTTTAAAACACAAAACTTACAATTCAAAATTTATTTCACATAGCTTTTAAAGAAAAGTTTGTAACAAAAATTACTAAGTTACTAAAAAAAATCATAATAAAATTACTAGTTGCCCTTAAAAATCATGTTTTAATTAACACCATATGTCTTTTTATATAATTTATATTTTTCATTAACTTACAACTATTTTTATTAAATACTTTATACAAATAAAAACTATATTTCTGCTTTTAGCTCAACTACTAAGAACATCTCCGATGGTTAATCTTTCAAATACTTAATATTTTTGACATATCAGCTTTCCACTTACTTTTATTTAAAACTATTGTCATAACTCCTGTATGTTAATATTATGTTTTTTAATGTTGGATATTTGTTTTTCAAAGTTTTGAAAATTATGCCACATAGTCATAATTTTCATCTCAGAAAGTGAGATGCCACATAGAACCCCGCACCGCTCCTCGTTTGCATACCTGATGGCCTAATTGGTTGGAGAAAATTTTATAAAAGCTCATCCTCTTCCGATGGTAATAACCTTGGTTTGATCGCTGTCATGGGGCTGGATTGTCTACGTCTTATTTGTTGGATGATTAGCAATAAAAGTAAGTTGTTGGCAGAATTAAGGTTTGAATCTGAGATGAAGGGTTGGCCTAGCAGTGTATTGTCGTCTCTTTTTTAATTAATAACAACTCACACGGTATCTCACTTGAAAGTATAATAGGCTAAAAAACAGTGTTTACATCTTACAACAATTAGCACACCACCAATAAAATCATGTATACTGTAATATCAAATAGGAGGGGTGTCATTTTTTCACTTATAGTTTTTTGTTTATTTATTTAATATAGTCTATGCATCTTTATTTTGCTGTCTGAAATATGTAACATTTAAATGTGCACAATTTTGGGGGGTTAAGGAAGATGGTGAAGGGCAGTGAGAAGTCTGTGCATAGTTTTCCCTTCATCTCAAGTGACATAGGTAACTTAAGCTTCCACACATACACATGACTCATGATATAATATTACAATTCCCGCAGGTAGTTGGTTTTTTTCTTTAAAACATTTTCACATGTAGTTGAATCTAAATTTACTTTTTTATGTTGTAAACAGTTGCTACGGTCTCGGATGGTCTGGAGGCATGGGAGTTGCTGAATAGAAAATCCAACAGGATTGACCTCATATTGACAGAAGTGGAGCTGCCATCCATCTCGGGATTTGCTCTTCTTTCCTTGATTACAGAGCATGACGTCTGCAAAAACATCCCTGTTATAAGTAAATATCTTACAAATACACATACATGGATGGAGTTGTTAATTAAACATATTTGTTTTTCATGATGCACAGTGATGTCGGCACATGATTCAGTTACGACGGTTTATAAATGCATGCTGAGAGGAGCTGCAGACTTTCTGGTTAAACCTGTGAGAAAGAATGAGTTAAACAACCTGTGGCAACATGTGTGGAGGAGACAAGCTGTATGTAGCTCTGATTTATATGTTGTTCATCAGCCCCTGCGTTTGTGTTGTGATCTAAAATTGGTATTATAACTTTTAGTTGACCAGTGAGTATAATGAAGAAGAAGGCGGCCAAGCCACTGCTGAAACTAGCAATCATAAAATTAAAAGGGAGAAAAATGAGAAAGGACAGATCTGTTGCGGAAAACCAGACATGAGATGTGCGACTGTCAGTCTTAGTCCTTCCAAGGAAGCAATTGACTTGATTGGATCATTTGGCAGTTGTGAAAGAAGCGATCCTCCTTCATCAATGGTGGGGATGTCTCGGTCTCCGTCTGATCCAAGCAGCTGCAGCCAGGTGAATGAAATCTGTGATGAGAAGCAGAGATTGAAGCAGTCTGATGCCTCAGCCTTCTCACGGCAAGTATCCACAAACAATTGTCTTTTGGTCAAGTTTGTTAATGTTGAGCACGACTATCTTTTTGTGGGAAACACAAACACTTTTATTAAGATCACTTAAGAAGATATTACACTTTTTGAGAGACTACTACACTTTGCTTTCTTGGAGTGTTTCTTGGATGGTTTGGAGCAAATGAGCTCCACCCCTATTTATAGGTGTTTCCACCTCCTCTTAGGAATTTTCTAGAACATCCTACATACTTATTACTTACATGAACATTCTAGAACTATCTAGCATACACTATATCTATTACTAGCTTCCATATGCTTCTAGAACGTTCTACCATGTTCTAGAGTACTCTAGGATGTTCAAGTGTCTTCTAGGATCTTCTAGAAAGTTCCGCAACCTTCTAGGGTCTTCCATGCCTTTCTAGAATATTCTAGATTCTTCTGGTACGTTCTAGATTCTTCCACAATGTTCTAGAATCTTCTAGAACATTATAACTTCTTCTAGATATTGGGCTAAACTTGTTGGGCTTGTCTTGATCGGGCTAGTGATGATACTTCAACACTCCCCCTCAGCACTAGCCCCCATTCGTCGTACCATGTTCAGCTGATAGCGAAAGCCCTCACACTTTCCAATACTTAGCCCTTTAGTAAACAAGTCGGCTACTTGGTCATCCGTCTTGATCTGCCGCATCTTGATTTCTTCTTTCAAAACTTTTTCTCTGACAAAATGATATTGTACTTCCACATGCTTTGTTCTAGCATGAAATACCGGATTTTCAGCAAGACAAATCGCAGATTGGTTGTCACAATAAAGTGGTACCGCATAGTCAACTTTCTGATGCAAATCCTCCATTAAGAGTACCAACCAAGTACTTTCTTGAGCTGCTACAGCCACTGCTTTGTACTCTGCTTCTGTAGTAGACAATGATACTGTTGGTTGTCTTTTGCTGCACCAGGAAATTGTTCCTGACCCGAGCTTGAAAACATACCCAGTGGTTGACCTTCGGGTATCATGGTCTCCTGCATAGTCTGCATCACAATATCCAACTAACTTGCAGTCTTCTCCTCTTTTGTACAAGAGACCATAGTCAATTGTTCCTTTAACGTATCTTAAGATCCGTCGAGCAGCATCCAAATGAGGCTTTTCGGACTTTGCATGTACCGACTCATAACTCCAACGGCATAAGAAATGTCGGGCCGAGTCAGAGTTAGGTAAATAAGACTACCCACCAGTTGTCGATACATTGTTCCATCTTCCAGCTCTTTTCCTTCGTGTGCACATATCTTAGCATTTGGCTCTATCGGTGTTGAGACTGGCTTGCATTCTAACATGCCAAACTTCTGGAGTATATCTCTTGTATATTTCTGTTGGCAGAGAAACAACCCTTCTGTTGTGCGATCAACTTCTAGTCCCAAGAAGTGTTTAAGCTCTCCTAACTCCTTCATGTTTTGTAATTTCTTCTGATCACCAGTCATGTGGTTTGAGCAACCTGAATCAATGATCCAGTCTTTCTCATAATCAATATGCTCTCTCATCGTTGCCATGAGTGCTAGCTCATTTTCCTCCATGGCATATAGAGCCTCAGCATCCCATTCATCTTCAATTTCCTTTTTGGAAGTTGCTGTGTTACTTTCGATAGACTTTTTCTTGGACCAACAATCTTTGGACATGTGGCCCCACTTTCCACAATTATTGCAATTGCCTTCGAACCTCTTCCCTCGAGAACTCTTGTGGTCGGTCTTTTGAGTTCTCCATGGTTGTGTGGTTCTTTGATGACATTTTTCTTTGTCGGTATTTTTGTATCCACCTTTAGCAATCGGCTTGAAATTTCTCTGACTTTTACTTGTGTAGAGCGCTTCATCTTCACTCTTCAACGTGATGTTGCCCATTTGCATAGCCATGGCTTCTTGACTAGCTAGCAAGTTCTCAAATTCTACAAGAGATGGTTGAACGGGCCATCCTTGTACAGCAATAACGAAGCTTCTATATTCCGGCCTCAGTCCATGGATGATGATCCTCTTCATTCGAGATTCTCCGATGACAGAATTTGGATCTAGTTCAGTAATCTCCCGACATATAGATTTGACCTTGTGGAAATACTGAGCAATCGTCATGTCATGTTGTGAGATTGATAATAGCTCGTTCTCCAAAAGTTGTAGTCTCGTATCATTCTTCTTTGAGAAAAGTGTCACAAACGTGTCCCATGCTTCTTTCGGTGTCTTCACGTCCCGAATATGTTCCAACATATCTTCTTCGACTGTGGTCTTCAAGGCAAACATTGCTTTTCCTGCTCTGATTCTCCATTTGCGCAATGCGCCATTAACATCTTCTACCGGCGGCATAGTTTCGCTTCCGCCAACGACCTCCCAAAGGTCTTGTCCTTGTAAGTAGGACATCATGCATGTTGCCCACGTGTTGTAGTTGTTGTTGTTGAGTTTCTTGATTCCTCCCACAACTTGGAGATCACCCATCGTGTTGGTAGTACCTCAGTAATACCAAACAAGCTTGTTTTGATACCAAACTTGCAGAGTCACAGACTACTCACGACAAGAAGAAACACTTACTAACAATACCAAGAAACCTTGCTCTGATACCAGATTGTTGAGCACGACTATCTTTTTTTTTTTTTTGTTTATTTTTTTGTTTTTTTTTTTTTTTTTTGATGAACAGACTTGAGTCTGCGTGTGCAACTGAATAGCCGCTGCGAGTAAGAAATTCAGCAATCTTGCCATACCAAGCTCTTGGCGCCTGCTTCAACCCATAAAGAGCTTTTCTCAACTTGCACACTTGATTAGAATTAGTTGTATCCTCAAATCCCTTTGGTTGGTTCATGTAGATTTCTCGGTCCAACTCCCCATGCAAGAAAGCATTCTTCACATCCATCTGCCACAATTTCCAGTCTTTACTAGCTGCAAGTGCGAGCAGAACTCATACAGTAGTGATCTTTGCCACTGGACTAAACGTTTTGTCATAGTCTAGTCCATACTGTTGAGAGAACCCCCGAGCTACTAAGCGAGCCTTGTATCTCTCGATTGATCCATCTGGGCGACGCTTTATTTTGTAAATACACTATATCTATTACTAGCTTCCATATGCTTCTAGAACGTTCTACCATGTTCTAGAGTACTCTAGGATGTTCGAGTGTCTTCTAGGATCTTCTAGAAAGTTCCGCAACCTTCTAGGGTCTTCCATGCCTTTCTAGAATATTCTAGATTCTTCTGGTACGTTCTAGATTCTTCCACAATGTTCTAGAATCTTCTAGAACATTATAACTTCTTCTAGATATTGGGCTAAACTTGTTGGGCTTGTCTTGATCGGGCTAGTGATGATACTTCAACAGTTAAGAGATAGATAGTATTTAATTTCCCTAACAACTATAATTAATTAATATGAATGTTGTGTATGCAGGTACATCAACAGGATACCGCTACCCTGCAAACAAAAAACTTGTGATACACCATTACCTGAGCATACCATGGAGATGGACTGCAATCCAGCAGCAAGTTGTGAACCTGAAAGTCAAACTCCATTTTCTTCACCAAATCAATCAAGGCTTCCTGTTCCAAGTGCTTCTCTATTGCCTCCTCCCATTTTTTGTATTCAGCCACCAATTAATTCATCAGAACCATCTTTGTTACAAACAAATCATTATTATGTGTCCTTCCCTGAAGCAAGAAGCGGCGCCCATAACCTAAGACCACCCACGTTTGAAGATCATCAGAGCGGTAGTGACACAAATAAAACACAAAGAGAAGCTGCCCTTAACAGGTTCAGAATGAAGAGGAAAGACAGATGTTATGATAAAAAGGTACACAACAGAAATAACATATTACACTTTTAAACGTATATATGCTCCTAGAATTATATTAAATGTAACATCTGGTGATCAGGTACGATATGAAAGCAGAAAAAAACTAGCACAACAGCGACCGCGCGTCAAAGGACAATTTGCTAGACACCTGCAAACTAGCAATACCTCAAACATGGAAGCAGATATAGGATGTGGAAACTAATTAATAAATGACCTGGCTAGCTACTCATAGAGCCACGCATTTACTTAATTATATATTCGCGGAAAGAGAGGACAAAGGAATTCTGCTGAAACTAACATAGGTTGGGTTGGGTTGGGTACCCAAGATACTTGATAGTACTAGATTGTAGGTTTTGTAATATGGTAGTGGCTCTGACTCAGATTCTTTGACTACACATGTACATGTTTGCATCTTTTTTCTTCTGTTGTGATATAATAATACTTAGAGCACAAGTATCAAGTTGACCTAAAAATTAATTGACTTGGATTTGATTGGTTACAATTTACATATATGTATAATATTATTTGTCCAATTGAAATCTTGCGATATCATTATGATAGGACCAACAAATTAATTGCTCCTGTTTGTTACAGAGAAAGTTGAAAGGGATTTCCGCATGTGATGGGGGTTGGGATTGAAAAGGATGTTTGGGCCAACCAAGGACTGCCCATTTCTTACTTAGCATAAAAGGCATTTGGAATCAAAAACTCCAAACACAAACCTACAAAACCTCTAAATTTCTTTTGAACAAGAAGCTCGAGTACTCTACCTACCTAAACCCACAAATCTCATTTCTTAGCATAAAAGGAAACAATAAGTCCAAACACCCACTACTGCCCTCCGTGTCCTCTTCTTCTTATTGCCTTCATATGTCTTCCCTATTGACTATTTTGTTTCAACATCCAAGTACTTTTTCTTAAACCTATCACCTACCACCAAAGGGATATGCATATATGATATATTCATCAGTTTACACCTTAACGCAAAAGATGCAGCTTCTTCTATCATTTTCCTATATGAGACAATTATTGTTCGAATTTTATGTCTATAGAATGATATTAAAAGTTGGAAAAAAGCTACAATCGATTTTGCCATCTTGTGAGCTTTTATCTTTATGAAAAGGTTAATCATTATTCATGACCAATTCTCAAGACTAGTTGATATCATATCAGGTCCAAAAGTAATTGTAGCGTAACAATGAATAACTCTTAATAATAAAAAAGGCTTTGATGCATTATTTT
Source organism: Cichorium intybus (assembly GCA_023525715.1). Taxonomy (NCBI): domain Eukaryota; kingdom Viridiplantae; phylum Streptophyta; class Magnoliopsida; order Asterales; family Asteraceae; genus Cichorium; species Cichorium intybus. The sequence continues at coordinate 694,847 of CM042014.1, read as the reverse complement.
AATAGCTTTCGTATTTAAGGTATCAACATCAACTGTTGAATATTATCCTTTTGTTTGTCATAACATGGTGTAGAGGATTTACCCAATAATCCCTAAATTCAGAGATGTTGTCATGGGAGACCGTTGTATCCGATTACTTCTCCTAAATATGATTGGCAAGATGAATAAATCAACCTCGAAATTAAATGTAAAAAGTATCAATAGTGGTTAACAGCGACCTACCAAGTACAACCACTACTAAGAAACAGTGCCAGTCAAAAGCAGCAAGGACCAATATTATTGCTGCTTTCCTATTTTCAGCACTCCCTCTATATGCAGGTCACCACTTCCCATTCCTTAGCATTGCAATCTCTCTCGCTCTCTCTCTCTCTCTCTCTCTCTCTCTCTCTCTCACTTACAAGAAATGTCTCAAATCCATGCAAAATCGCCCCAACACTGTGCCAAAAAGAAACTCGTAAACATCAGCCATATTCAGAAAAAGCTATTCTTCACCTTCACCACCTTCTTCTCCTCAATTCTCCTACTCATAATCATCGTCTGGTTCATACTCCGTCCCACCAAGCCAGATTTCTCCCTTAAAGAAGCTGATATTTACCAACTTGTTGTCTCAGGAACCCACCTCCTCAACTCCTCCATTCAACTCACCCTTCTCTCCAGAAACCCAAACCAGAAAGTTGGCATTTACTATGATGAAATTCATGTCTATGCTTCCTACAAGGGCCAACAGATAACTCTTGAAACATCTCTTCAACCTTTTTATCAGGACCATAGGGATACCAATCTTCTATCTGCTGTTTTGCTTGCCAACGCCTTACCTGTGGCTCCATCTTTCAACTATGAACTGGGTCGTGATCAGACTGCCGGAAGATTGGTTTTGAATCTCAAGGCAAATGGACTGCTCCGCTGGAAGGTCGGAACTTGGGTCTCCGGAAAGTATAGGTTTAATGTAAATTGTGTTGCGGTTTTGGTTTTCGGTCCATCTGCACCTTCTGGTCCATTGACTGCCAGGCAAGGGGCACAGTGTCATACCACAATTTGACTATTCAACACTATCAACTAAGGTGCTACATATATTCGCATATACATATAAATAGGTGAAACTACTTTTAGCTGTCTGCTAATTAAAAACTGTCTTGGTCATATATGTAAAAATTCATGACTTGATCATGATAATGGAAAAAGCTTGTTTGCTTTGCAGATAATATCTCTTCTTTTTCTGTCTCAACCTGATATAAAGATACAGAGGAATCTTCAGTCTTACATGTCAGTGTACAAGTCTTGCAGAGATTTACGAAAGCTAAATGGGTCCTCTTTGTATCCCTTTGGGTATCCCTAATAATTCATTGTTTCTATCGCTTTTGAATCATCTCAATTTCATAAAAAGATGGCATCTTTTTTGAATATCTTCCTCATGCGAAGGGGGCTCTGTAAAGATAAATAAGTAATAATAAAAAAACAACAGGTTTCTTGTCAAAAATGAGAAAAGACTAGAACGCTTTTTGTAGTTGTAAAGCACCGGAATTCCTACAAAACATGTATGCACTAGAAAGTGCTGAAGCTCACCAATAAAAATCAGTTATTGAGAAAGGTAAATTACTCTGTACTTGCAAAAGAATCAACCTTTTTTCTGTTTTTTTTTTTCTTTTTTTTCTCTTGGGGTGGTAGGGTGGGGGCGTGTTTGTTTATGACAAGTCTTGCATGTGCAAATAAAACAGTGAATAAAGACACAAGACCTCGAAATGCTCGACTGGGTTGATATATGAGAGATTCGAAATGATTTTCAGGTTCCACACAAAAAATATAGCGAATAAAAAACTTGTGTCTGACCAAATTACTCGGGCGGTTAGTTAGACCATAAGTTAAACAAGTATTAATAAGTAGAACAATTTTGCTATTGTAAGAATACTGCATGAAGCTAATCAACTATTATTTGAGCCGTGAAGAACTAATTCAGCTCCAGTAGTGACTAATGCATTCTAAAAACTAGTCCAACACATAACCAGATATGAAGTTACTTTTTAATTTTTTTTATTCAGGTATAATGGCAGTCCCCATTATTCAACACTATGTTCCTTTGTCTTCCACAGCTCTCTTATAATGCAAAAATGTGAATCTTTTTTCCTTCTTCCACCTTCAAGTACATCATACATACAACCATCAAAAGGCTGTTTTGGATTGCTAACGTTCTACCTACTTATGGGCTATTTTGTTGTCCACAACCCTCTTATCTTTGATGGAATGTAACTTTGTGAGTTGCCACTATGCTAATGCGAAAAGACAACCTCAACCATGCTTATAACAATTATTGTTGCTGATAAAGCTGGAAACACTATCTCCATGCTATTTTCTCCCCGTGGATGACAAATTATTGAACTATTATTGGAAGGTCATCTAAACCACATGCAGGTTCTTGGAAACTCTATATATAAGCATCAACTCACATCTAACAACCCAAGCTAATCGTATCAGAATTGCATTATAAGCCATATCAAATTCAAATAAATTGTAATGTGAGGTTGACATCTATGTAAAAGAAACTAGAGCTTTTAAACCGTCAAGTATGAGGGGAGTGAAGCAACATATATAGCAATCAGCACTGTCGTTGATCAATACCGTAATATTCAGTCGGTGTTAATTAAGGATTCCAGCACCCACAGCGGTCGTTCTTTCCCCTTTCAAAATCTTCTTGCAAGTGAAACCCATGTCACCAAGCATCTCTTACACATTTCTAATTCTGCAAATGGGTCCCATATGCTACCACCTCATATTCTTTTATTATATTTAGTGTATTACATATAGTAATCAACACCTTTTCAATATATATATATATATATATATATATATATATATATATATATATATATATATATATATATATATATATATATATATATATATAGGGATGAGATTTTGAACCGGAGAACCGGACCGGACCGGGAACCGAACCGGAACCGGAACCGAATAGGAACCGGAACCGTGTATTCGGTCCGGTTCTCGGTTCTCCATTTCTCACAAAATCGGTTCTCGGTTTTTCGGTTCTCGGTCCGGTTCGGTCCGGGTCCGGAACCGAACACATTTCTTACCTTGAATAACCGAACCGGAACCGGAACCGGACCGGAACCGAACCGGTAGGAACCGGAACCCGGGTATTCGGTCCGGTTCCCGGTTCTTCGTTTCCTATAAAATCGGTTCTCGGTTCTTCGGTTCTCGGTCCGGTTCGGTCCGGGTCCGGACCGATTCTCATCCCTATATATATATATATATATTAAGAATGTAGAAAATGGTTATTGATGTGGCAGAGAGGTCTATATTTGAAAGACTTGACATTACATTGAAGTGGGTGGTTATTGCAAAATACTGAGATGTCGAATTTGATATATGAGTGGCATGAGGTGGATGTTCTCATAGGAAAAAAAACTAAAAAAGTAAGGTTTTATGTACATGTGTAATGACAAGATGATACAAGAAAGGAAACAACTTGGGACACTTTAACTTCAAGTCAGTAAGTAGCAAACAACTAATTAGCACTATACATGTATAATCAAGTTCATAACAGATCGATATTAAATCTTTCTGAAGCTACAAAAAGCTTCTTTTCATTATTCTAACACTCAACTAATATGTACAAAGAAAAGCAAAACGCTCAAACTCACCTCCAGCGGTACCATACAAAAATCAAGATGAAAGGGTATTAGAATCAACCCATTTCCAGTAATGCTTCTTACAGGAAACTGCTCCTTCGGCCTCTTCCTTGCCATCGAAAATTTCATTGTTTTCATCTTCTATGGTGCAAAATTCGCAATCTGGCAAACCATGAACCTGTGCATCTACCGTATGTAAAACATAGCAAGCTGGCAATCCAGGATATGATACAGACAGTTTCTCCTCCACCTTACTGAAATAAGAACCCGGTATAATTTTCACAATGTCATCTTGGAACAATTGACGACAAGAACCGTTTATAATCGAACCCAGTTCTTCCTTCACTGCTCTCGAAACAGCTTCTTCTACCGTCTCCCTAGGCTTCATTTTCTCGGATAGTGGTCTGGACCTGTTTCTTACGTCGCCGTTGGACAATTCTTGATGGGATTCGATCAAGATTCGATCTTTATCATCCCTAACGCGAACCACGACGACTTCGACCGTACGAACAGGAGGGACAGAGTCTGCGAGGGAGGTTTCTCCCTCGTAGAGCTCGATCCATAGGTTGTGGATGTTCTTGGTGCCGGGTCTGGTGCCCCAAGCGGCGAATGAATCGGAAGGGAGACGGGGACGGAGCCAATCGGAGAGGGATTGTGGGGTGGCAAAGTGATGGCGGTTAATGACGGCAGTCTTGGTTAAGGGGATAATCGGAGACTTAGAGAAACGGCGATGATGGTTATAGCTGGAAGTTGGTTTGGGAGAAGAGGAGTAGAGGGTGAATATGGAGAAGGCGGAGAAGATGAAATCGGAGAAGGACTTGGGAAGTGTTTTGTGGACTGACGGCGGTGGCGGCTGCGGTGGCAGAGACATTTGCTGGTTTTGCTAATCAACTGGATATGTTGAATTGAAGAGGACGATGAGGGGAAGATGGGTTATGGCCATCAGCTGAAGGGGGATTCTCTATGAGGATAAGCTGTTAGGATCATTGGATTTTTCGATTTTCTGATTGGCTATAACAAACATCACAAATTGGTCATTCATTCTCGTCACATGTTTAATAGCCAATTGCTGAGCGAAAAAAAAGTGTAATGTTTTATTGTTTTATTAAATTAAAAAAAATATCGATAAATACATGTTATATTTATATTATTTTTAAAACATTTATATGAAAATATCCTTATTGTTTCAATTATATGATAATCCATGCACGTATAAAAAGTTTGTAACAAATTATAATGAATGATATAGTTCATCCAATAAAATTGAAATTTAAATGGATCAAGTAAATAGTTATCTCGATCCCGAACCACACATTTTCATCATCATCTATTTATAAGTTGTGTAAAGATAAAAGTTTTGTATGATTTTAATTTAGTTTTATTTTCATTTGGAGGATTTTAACGAAAACTATTTTAATGCACGAATAATCATATGGTCATAATGAGTTTTTTAATATTTTTATTCTATTTAATAAGTAATTATAATTTTTCCTATTAAATATCATAGATATGTGTTAATTATTTTCTAAACCTTTAGCTTGTTAAAGTATCAAATTTAACCCTTCACGTTTTTTATTACCTTTTTGTTATGTTTTCATATATGTTTAGTTTATTTTATTTATACGTATATATTAAAAGTAAATATAAATATTAACAAATCAAATAATTGGTATGCATAATTATATTTATTTTTGTAGAGCGGCCTACAAATATAAATATTAACAAACTAAATCATTCGTTTTTTTTTTTTTTTGTATCTCGATTTGGCAGTCAAATCGTTCAATCAAAAGATTCACTATGTCGGTGGGTTTTTCTTTGGTTGACGATGAAGAAGCGGTTCGTTTTCCATGGAAAACGTTAAATTGACTTTTACCGCTTCGATATTGCTTGACCGTTTTTGTATGTTATTTATAGTGGTGAAAATTTAAAATTTTGGTAATTTTTTTTAGTTCCAACGTTCAAAACCAACGGTCATATGACCACCTCCGTTCTTATATATATATATATATATATATATATATATATATATATATATATATATATATATATATATATATATATATATATATATATATATATATATATATATATATATATATATATATATATATATATATATATATATATATATATAGGGTTCCGTTCCGGTAAGAACTCTTTTTTCGGTGAGGACTCATAAGGACACCTTGAAAAAATTGAAAAAAATATAAAAAAAATACAAATCATAAAATCGAGAATAGTACTATATCATTATCAAAAAAAAATTTGGAAAAAAAAAAATTTGGATCATTGAAAAACAGCAATGATCCACAAATTTTTTTATTTTGTGGATCATTGTTTCATTAGAAAAAAATAATGATCCAAAAGTTTTTTTTCGAATTTTTTTCTCCAATGTAGTACCATGATCCATTTTATTATTTATATTTTTTGTTTATTTTTTTTCAATTTTTTTAAGGTGTCCTCACGAGTCCTTACTTTAAGAAGAGTCCTCATCCGATCGCATATATATATATATATATATATATATATATATATATATATATATATATATATATATATATATATATATATATATATATATATATATATATATATATATATATATATATATATATATATATATATATATATATAGAGGATTGGGTGAGGACTCCAAAATCGGTGAGGACTGCGAGGACAATTTTTAGCCTTAGGTTTGAAAAAAATAAATGGATGAGATTTATTTTTATTTATCATCAAAATCTCATGAGATGATATGACATTTTGGTAATTATTTGCGAAATTTTGGGATATTTTAGCAAAAGTTAAATGTTGGAGGATTAAAATGTAAATAAATAAAAAAAAGAATGAAAATCGGAATACCACGCGCCTCCATGCTCCATCCACCACTCTCTCTCTCTCTCTCTCATATGTTGCCCAGCCCTTGGCTAAGTTTTTATTCCACCCGTTTTGTTTTTCGGCTATAACTTTTTTATCTCTTTACAAAAAAAATTCTAAAAAACCAAAGTTTTTAAAATTTAATTCGCTACAAAATGAGCACAATAGTGAAAATTTGAAAAAAAAAATATTTTTAAAATTTTTAATTTTTTATAAAAACCCAGAAAAAAATATTTTCCAAAAATTATGAAAATTTAAATAATACTTCTACTCACTATACTAGTGAATTTTGTAAAAAGAAATTTTTATAAATAATTTTTTGAAGTGTTCGTATTTTAATTTTAAAAATTAATTTTTTTATAACACACTGTAACATCCCAAAATTTTAGGGTAAATTTAAAAATTTTTAAACGAAAACTTCAATATAAGAAAAGCCACTTAATTAATTTTCATAAAATTCCATAACTTTTAAGTTTAATGAAAACACCCCAGGATTAACAGAAGTTAACGAAATCTCAATATAGCGGAATATTAATTCAAAAACAGTTCTCCAATGAAGCAGCACAGTGTATACACGTCACGCCTTGCCATCCATGGTACCTGATGTACCTGAAACAATAGTTTATATAGGGAAAGGGTAAGCACGAAGCTTAGTGAGTTCCTCAAAATACCATACGATCCATCACATAACATACAACACATCATAACCATTCATATGTCTGTGAAACTCGCGGGCTATCCCTGTTCCGCTGAAGACTCACGGGAAATTCCCGTTCTTGTCTTATCGCTCGCAGGCTTCTCCCGTTCCGTCTAATGACTCGCAGGCTATTCCCGTTCCGCCTATTGGCTCGCGGGCTATCCCGTTCCGTCTAATGACTCGCAGGCTATTCCCGTTCCGCCTATTGGCTCGCGGGCTATCCGGTTCCGTCCACAAACAATCATTATCATAGCAATAATTCATACAATTATCATAACAGGTAAGATCACCTTAGTCTAACATATCTTCCTTCCTACGCATGCAATATCACCTATAGTATAGTGAGAAGACTCACCTGATTATAGTTGACTATATCGTTTATCTTTCTCGGCTTTGTATTTCCTTCAACTTTAACTGTTAACATAATAAGAAATCTATCATTTCTTAATCCTTAACTATATTATAGTCGCATCATTAAACCCTTCAATAATTCCAATATGATACTCCATGATTTATCAAGTAAAGAACGGCCAGGTAGAAGATTAGATGGGGTGGCAGGATCCTTTCAGCATTTTAGCCTTTCGGAAAATCCAACAACCAGATCCCAAGTAATCGGCCTAGTCACCGTCCTCGTAAGTAAATCAATCGGTATTATATTCAGAAATTACGAATTGTTATAATAACGACATTTTAAGGTTTTTGTTTACTATTGTTAGAAATTAGTATAATAGAACATATGTTATACTTATTAAATATTATACTTCTTAACACAAAAACCATTTTACAATACCTAATTAAGCTATAGAAAAGTTTGTAGTTACCTTATGACCAGTCGTCGGAACCTATAACTTCTTCGCTAGGCTTTTGAGCTTCCTTCCGCTCACTTCTTACACTCTAGTGCTTAGAAACCTCTATATATTGGATTGAGATTTGTTGGTGTGGTTTATGAGATGTTTTGGGGGGTATTTATACTTGAATTCTTGAATAAAAAATGGCATGACACTTTTGACAAAAGATTTTAATAATATAATTTTGTTGAAATTAAAGGCCTTCTAGAATCAGTCTGTTCAAGACTGGTTTAGCCGATCTTAAACCCATTAAATTCACGTTTTTATTTGATATTCAGAAAATTCATCTCAATACCTTTCCAGGGATGTATTTTACGTATTTATACGATTTTTCTATGATTTATTATGAATTTTTTAAAACAGACTATCTAATCTGTCAATTCCGAACTAATCAGTAAAGATTGCATTTTTTACCATAGATAATCTCATTTTCAAGCTTACTATTATTTTTGGTAATTGTACTAGACTCAATTTGTAAACTTTGTGCATTGGTTTGAGGTCCAAACAATTTTCCTAGAATTAATTATGATTTTTCTAAAAACGACACAAAATGCTGATTTTATATGAAATTGTAACTAAAGTTTTTCTTAGCTTTATAACTACCAAAAATCATATAATTCCTAACACTCTTATTTTAAGTATATGTTATAATCAGGATACGGGTCTTACAAGTCTCCCCCACTTATTTGGATTTCGTCCCGAAATCCGCATTCTCGAACGCCTCTATGTATTTCCCATCGAGTCCTTATGTTCTTCAAAAATCCTCCTCATCTTATTGTCGAACCTTTACAAGGTTTCATTATCTTTCCCTTCAACTTTCACATGTCTCTGTAATAATGCTTAAGGTCCTATTGTTCTCATTCACTCCATACTTCTTTTCTTCTAGTTACTCTAGATGTAAAACTCTAACTGTTTTTCACAGTCCCACACATCAACTTGACCGGCTACTTTCTACAGTACATATTTAGTACTTTCTAATCTTCATGTATACCTAGTTAACCTAGTTAACTTGCAACACCTAATTTTTAACACTATTTCGTATTTATATGAATTCGCATATTTCAACACACATTTGTCTCAATTCAATATTTTCTTTTAAATACTTTTTGGCTAAATAATTCTATATTTGTAAAATCTCCAAAAAAATTTGTTTCACCGAAAAATATAAAATTTACATCATCTTTCGTAAGTTCTTTTTTTTTTCTTTGAAGTACTGAACACTCTTTAAACTATTTCCATTATATGGAGACATAAAATTTTGTTTTATTTCAAGAGTCTCTTTATTATCTCGTTCTCACCAGAGTCAAGCAGAAAATTTTGAAAAAATGTCACTTGGGGTGGTGAAAAGTCGCAACTACTGTAGTTAGTTTGAATTTCGGTAATTAAAACGTGAGGTGTCCTTTCAGTTCCGTGTGACCTTTCGGTTCCAGCTGCAAGATACTATATATACAAGTATGTAGTATCATTCATTTCCACATTCATTTTCAGTCTCGTCCTCTCTTATCACTAGTTTGTTCATAAACGAACTCATATTCAAAGTTAAGTCATGGAAAACAGATCTTCAATGGGCGATCTGTCGAACCCTGGACCTGGTTTTCCGCAAGGAGAGGGTACTTCAGACCAAGCATTCTTAATAGAGTTCGGTATCTCTAACATTCTAGACATCTATCATCCATACTTCAATTATCTTTCTAATGTTTTGTTTGATTTTGAATTATGGTACAGTCTTCCAGATATAATACCAATAGAGCAACTCCACAGTGAGCCAGAAATTTTTCCCGAGCTGAACATTAACTTAGAAGATCCGGTGCATGCATCTTTAGACTTTGTACTTGATCAGACTCCATACCTTCTACCAGGTTAAATTCTTTTAAATGATCGCTTTTATGAATATTCAGTTTTTGTTTTATCATCTGACAATTGTTATTTGTAGACCCACTTGTGGATGATCTATCTGACTACAATCCATTCATCGACGTACCATCAACGAGTAATGAGATCATCTCCATGAATCAAGGATTCATGACTGACATTCAGAATGAAAGTCAATTACAAACAACTCATAACATCAATATTGAAATGAATCCTGAGCTTGGGGTTGGTTTTCAATATCAAAATCACCTTCAGGTGATTCAGAGGAACTTAGAAGGATTTCAAAATCCTGAGTCCATGATTGAAAACGTACAATTACCACCGATAGCTACCGATTTTAATGAATCAATGTCCATATTTGGTTCAGAAAATCAGGATCATGTTCAAATGATCCCAAATATTAATAGTACATTTGAACCCAATCTTCCGATTCCGACAACCACAGTAGCTGGCACTAGAAGAGGTTTCAGACACTCATTAAGTAGAGAAATAATAGCTGAACACTTTAATAAACCAATTGAGGAAGCTGCGAAAGAACTCAACATTGGATCGACTCAGTTAAAAAAACGCTGTAGAGATTTAGGTATCGAACATTGGCCCCAACGACAACTTAAGAGTCTGCAAACTCTTATTGATCGTGTTGAGGTAAGGAATTACATTTTTTTTGTTTTATATCATAAAGTTGTAATTAATAAAGTTATTTATGTCACAGGAATTTGGTAACGAGTTTAATGGAGCAGCAGGATTATCGAAAGATTTAATACCCAACCTAAAAAGGGAGAAAGAAGCAATAATTGAAGGGTCACAATCTGGTCTAACAGATGGCACAAAGAAACTAATACAAGCTGCTCATAAGGTTGAATATAAGAAAAGAAAATTTCTGGAAAAGGGAGAAACTTCATCAAGAACTCATACACAACAGCAATCTCTGCCATCTAACTCTGGTATGAGTAGTATTAATCCTGGTTTACTCGAGCCTATGAGTGGGGATAATTTTGGTGGCTTTGTAGGTGACCTAGCATGGTTTCCTCCTTCTTATAGCTATCCCCAACTGGTTCCGAATTGGAACCCTTCCTCATCACTTCCCTACTTACACACTCCCCAAACGAGTCGATTTTTAGCCCATAATCATGGGGTTACGGGTTCCAACCCTATTGAGACCCCATACCTTGGAGCTCCTCCTCCAATAACCGGAAGCATAGCCCTTCCAAATCCTCAAGAAGGTACAAGTCAATGTAATGATGACAAAGAGTGGAGTGTAGAAGATCTTTTCTCACATCTTTCTGATTCTCCAGTTTAGGTTAGTAGTTCTCTAAACTTTTCTTAATGTATTAATATAAATTTGTAGTAATGAATTAAATATATTGACGTGTTACTATAATTTTAATAATTTCATCGATTCAATATAATATTCATGTTGTTCCCTTAATTTTGTATTCCTCTCCCACTTGGACTAAAGTCCAAGTCTGTTTATTCGATTTATAAAATTTTTTTTACGAGCCCTTACTCTCTCGAACGAAAAACAAGCCCACTCTGCTCAGCTAACAACTTGCATCGGGGGCAAACACTATCTCAATAAACATGTTTCGATAATGTAAAGATGTTTACATCAACCACCATATGTTACTCATCCGCTTGCGACCCTAGTCAACACCTCTATCGTCAGTTACCTCAATCACGAGTGAGTGATCCAAACTCTCAACCCACACAACCTGATCAATCACCCAAGCAAGATCAATACAAGGGTAGGTAGCCCCACTATTACACAGCACTAGGCATGTACAGAGTTGACTAAAAAATACCCGCTATCATCTCAGGCGCCGCTTGCACCTCTTTGACCGTGAGTTGGAAAACTCACCCTTGCATCCTCTAGTCCCTGTCTGACATGTGCGCCCATTAGTTGCATGAAAAATAGCTACCACAATATTATTTTGGCATTCTCCCTTTCAACAGTCTTTAAGCTCAGTAATTAACTTAAGCATGATCGGTCCAACCAAACTGGTATGATCGCATCTTAATTGTTCCTACTGAACCTCACAATCAACATTCAAAATTGAATAGATAAAAGTTTACCACATTACACTAGCATTTAAGTTAATTATGCCAGACACTCACATATTCAGCTCCTTGGATCCTTCGTGACGAACTCCCGACTCGAACGTGGATCCTGTGCTTTCGATAGTAGGAGCTCTACTACTACCTTCCACACCTATCCATGTTCGTTCCAAGACCCGTCTCGAAATATCCAATTCGCTTCTTACCGATAATTTTAACACATATGCCCTTACAAGGCATATGTCAACCCTTCTAGGAATACTTGGAATCCCACCCCCACCCTGCTATTCTAACTAAGACGGAACTTCCTCCAGTGATGACAGGTTGTTTCGCGAACGTAGTTGTATACAATATCGAACTAAACAGTCTTTCAAATAATAGAATCTTCCCTAAGGCAACAACCAAACAAGGAACATGCAATAAGGTCAACTCACACATTCTATGACTATTCAGTCCATATTGTATACAACTTAGTGGAAATCTCTAAGCAACCTATCGGCACTAGCATACAGTTCTATTAGCAAATAGCAGATAATAATACAACAATATGTGATCTCTACGAGGCATTTCAGCAAACATATACCATATGTTTTTTTTTAACATCCACAATATTAAATACTTAACCCTTTTCTCATACTGGCGTCGGCTGGCGGTACACAATGTGTCTTCAATTCAACCTTCATAAAACATCCTTCTTTCGTATAAATGTTTTAAGAAAACTCTTAAGCCTCAACTTGAGTCCAGAACTCACTAAGTGAGCCTGATTCTCTCAAGCTGTGCTCTGATACCAACTTGTAACATCCCAAAATTTTAGGGTAAATTTAAAAATTTTTAAACGAAAACTTCAATATAAGAAAAGCCACTTAATTAATTTTCATAAAATTCCATAACTTTTAAGTTTAATGAAAACACCCCAGGATTAACAGAAGTTAACGAAATCTCAATATAGCGGAATATTAATTCAAAAACAGTTCTCCAATGAAGTAGCACAGTGTATACACGTCACGCCTTGCCATCCATGGTACCTGATGTACCTGAAACAATAGTTTATATAGGGAAAGGGTAAGCACGAAGCTTAGTGAGTTCCTCAAAATACCATACGATCCATCACATAACATACAACACATCATAACCATTCATATGTCTGTGAGACTCGCGGGCTATCCCTGTTCCGCTGAAGACTCACGGGAAATTCCCGTTCTTGTCTTATCGCTCGCAGGCTTCTCCCGTTCCGTCTAATGACTCGCAGGCTATTCCCGTTCCGCCTATTGGCTCGCGGGCTATCCCGTTCCGTCTAATGACTCGTAGGCTATTCCCGTTCCGCCTATTGGCTCGCGGGCTATCCGGTTCCGTCCACAAACAATCATTATCATAGCAATAATTCATACAATTATCATAACAGGTAAGATCACCTTAGTCTAACATATCTTCCTTCCTACGCATGCAATATCACCTATGGTATAGTGAGAAGACTCACCTGATTATAGTTGACTATATCGTTTATCTTTCTCGGCTTTGTATTTCCTTCAACTTTAACTGTTAACATAATAAGATATCTATCATTTCTTAATCTTATATTATAGTCGCATCATTAAACCCTTCAATAATTCCAATATGATACTCCATGATTTATCAAGTAAAGAACGGCCAGGTAGAAGATTAGATGGGGTGGCAGGATCCTTTCAGCATTTTAGCCTTTCGGAAAATCCAACAACCAGATCCCAAGTAATCGGCCTAGTCACCGTCCTCGTAAGTAAATCAATCGGTATTATATTCGGAAATTACGAATTGTTATAATAACGACATTTTAAGGTTTTTGTTTACTATTGTTAGAAATTAGTATAATAGAACATATGTTATACTTATTAAATATTATACTTCTTAACACAAAAACCATTTTACAATACCTAATTAAGCTATAGAAAAGTTTGTAGTTACCTTATGACCAGTCGTCGGAACCTATAACTTCTTCGCTAGGCTTTTGAGCTTCCTTCCGCTCACTTCTTACACTCTAGTGCTTAGAAACCTCTATATATTGGATTGAGATTTGTTGGTGTGGTTTATGAGATGTTTTGGGGGGTATTTATACTTGAATTCTTGAATAAAAAATGGCATGACACTTTTGACAAAAGATTTTAATAATATAATTTTGTTGAAATTAAAGGCCTTCTAGAATCAGTCTGTTCAAGACTGGTTTAGCCGATCTTAAACCCATTAAATTCACGTTTTTATTTGATATTCAGAAAATTCATCTCAGTACCTTTTCAGGGATGTATTTTACGTATTTATACGATTTTTCTATGATTTATTATGAATTTTTTAAAACAGACTATCTAATCTGTCAATTCCGAACTAATCAGTAAAGATTGCATTTTTACCATAGATAATCTCATTTTCAAGCTTACTATTATTTTTGGTAATTGTACTAGACTCAATTTGTAAACTTTGTGCATTGGTTTGAGGTCCAAACAATTTTCCTAGAATTAATTATGATTTTTCTAAAAACGACACAAAATGCTGATTTTATATGAAATTGTAACTAAAGTTTTCTTAGCTTTATAACTACCAAAAATCATATAATTCCTAACACTCTTATTTTAAGTATATGTTATAATCAGGATACGGGTCTTACACACATAATGAAAAATTTTTATCTAAATTCAAAAAAACAAATAAGATGATTCAAAATATATATAGTTTAAAAAACTTATGATTCAACATTTTATGATCTTTAATTTGTTATGATCTAAAAATAATTTGATTCAAATGTTTTATGATTCTTAATTATATATTTTATGATTCAAAATTAAATGATTCAAAATATATAATGATCAAAAATTTGTTAAGAACAAAAAATTTATTTAATTAATATATTATTGTTCGAAAATCATGTGATTAAAATATGATATGACCATGCATACTATGATTCAAAATGTTTTGATCCTAAAAAAACAAAAACAAAATAACACTAGCAACTTCAAATATGTAGTAAAAATTTAAAAAAAGCGAAAAAAATTAAAATTTTAAAAATTAAAAAAAAAATTGAAAAAACAAAAAAAATAAAAAAACGAAAAGTAAAATAATATAAATGAAAACCGAGTATATATGCATTTAAAAAAATTAAAAAATTAAAGAAATATATAAATTAAAAATTAAAAAAAAAATAAAAATTTATAAAATACCGAAAATAAACAAAAAACCCACTTAAATGACGTTTGTCGCATGTGATTAGATTATCGAGTCCTTATTATGTTCCACGGACGTGCGTCGCATTCGAACGCGTCACTTCCAAGTATTAGGTTTGACGTTTGTGCCCTTTAAGAAGTGGGTGTTGAAGAATTGTCCTCGTAGTCCTCACCGGATCCATATATATATATATATATATATATATATATATATATATATATATATATATATATATATATATATATATATATATATATATATATATATATATATATATATATATATATATATATAGAGGTAGGATAAAATGAGGAGGGTTAAAATGTTGAGAACGTGAGAAGAGATCTCAACCATTTAAATTCTCATATCAAGGGCTGATATGATTGTGCCATTTATGCAAATATACAAAACTGAAGGTCTTCAAAAGCAAATAACAAACTGCTGGTAAGGTTATATTGGGTATTTTATATATCTATTATTTTAATTATTCCTTAAATTACGTTTTTAAATAAGGAAGTTAGTATCTTGAAATCAATTTCCCTTATTCATATCTCTCTCTCACTCTCTCGTTACCCCCCCATTTTCGAAAACCCTAGCCGATCCTCGTGGCTTTTCTACATGCTCTCGATTCTCAATCCTCCTCATTCTCTTGCCGAATCGGTTGTTGTGTAATGGAAGAATTTCTCAAGTATCGTCGTGCTCTCATTGTCATGGTTGCACCCCTCATCTGTTGCCAACCCATCCGTCCTTTCTCCACAAACCTCTCGTTCCCGAAGAAAAGCCACCGACGATGCCAAGAGTGTCGTTGTTGATGAAAGTAAGTTGTTTACTTGACCTCTGTATTGTAAAGTTCATGCGATTTAATCGTTATATGCCAGAGTCAGAGTATTGTTAGGAGAAACGTATAGAGGGCTCGATGGACACAGGTAACAAATCATTCATCAATTCCTTGTTTCCGTAACTAATTTGAGAATAATATTATTTTGAAGTTTGAGTTTACGTATTAATCAGATCCTGTACTCACTCGAGCGACAACAGAGAATAAAGGCCCACTCATTAAAGAATGGGAGGAAGAAACCGTAAGATCAAAAATCGATAACCATTATAATATACTATTACAAGTTTGATTACTTTTTTCTTGTATTTGCATGATTAATTAAACATTGAAAAATTAAGTAAACATTGCAATTGTGGAACAAGGCCGAGAGGAAGCTAGCCACCATTGTAGCTTGGGAGAACAACAAAAAAGTCGAACTAGAAGCGGAACTGAAAAAGATCAAGGTCAATTACTCAATCTCAAAACGTTATAGCTTTCTTCATTTAGTTATTGATTCTTTGAATTTTCAATAAACAGGAAAATTGTATTAAAATTTTTACTAAAAATGTAATCAGATGTTGAATTGTTTATCGGGAAACTAGCAATACGTCGTTTATCTCACTATTCACTCTACATTCACCCATGTTCACTTATTTTATCTAAATCTCTAAGTTGGTTATTTGATTTATTAATAACTTACTTAGTTCTTAATAACAATGCTTGTTAATTCAAAAATTATTTAGTTATAGATTTTTGCAGGTTTGCGCATTATATTTTGTTGATTCTCTAACATATTATTTTCCTTTTGTTTAATCATTGATGATTAACACTGTATATGTATGTTTGTTTTATTAAGGGACAAATTATTAATCATTGATAATTAACACGGTATATGTATGTTTGTTTTATTAAGGGCCAAAATATTAAACATTGATGATTAACACTATATATGTATGTTTGTTTAATTAAAGGCTAAAGTATTAATCATTGAAGATTAATACTATATATGTATGTTTTTTTGATAAAGTGTCTAAGTATAAATCATTGATGATAAGAGGTGTTTTTTTTATTAGACATACATCGATCTGGTGCAACTGTAATCACCGATGATTATAACTATAATCATCGATGATTATAACTGTAATCACTGATGATTATAATGTGATCATTGATTATTATAAATATAATCATTTGTGATTATAACTCTAGATTGCTTTATCATGAGCATAATCATTTTTTGATATCTTTGAACTTTATTTTGCAGGTTTGAATGCAAAAACAAGAATGATTATATTCATGGGTGCCCCATCTTTGTTTTTATGTATGATGGTAGCAACAAGAATAACGATCAAAACTACAACATCGACGAATTCATTTTATGATTAAATGTGTATTTATTTAAGAACAATGATGTATTCGCGTATGATTAAATATGTATTCATTTTATGATTAGATGTGTATTCACTTACGATCATATGTATATTTACATATCATTGCATGCTTATTCATTTATGATTACATATTTATTTATTTATGATTAGATGCGTATTCGGTAATTCTCAAATTTTATGTATATTTTATTCATTGACGATTACAACGTAATTTTGTATAATCTCTATAAAAATATTGTTAAAAATTAAATCACTAAAATTATAAAATTATTTTTTTATATTCAACCATGATTGAAACTGTGAAAAAGAATAAACAAACTATTAAAATTTCGAATTTTGAAAAAAGAATTTATAAATATGTTTTTTTTTATTTTCAATTAATAAAATAACAAAAAAATCAATTAATTCCTTTATTTTAGGTAACAGCAATCATAATCTCTATAATCATGGAAACTAAATAAATTAATTCCATGATTATAGGAAAACATAATTATTTAGTATTTTTAATAAATTAGTCATATTGTAAAATTACTATAATATCCCTATAAAATGATTGGTCCAGAATTATTCTCACATTCTCAACCTTTTAATCCTTCTCATTTTAACATCTATATATATATATATATATATATATATATATATATATATATATATATATATATATATATATATATATATATATGTATATATATATATATATATATACATATATATATATATATATATATATACATATATATATATATATATATATATATATATATATATATATATATATATATATATATATATATATATATATATATATATATATATATATATATATATATATATATATATATATATATATATATATATATATATATATATATATATATAAGCTATAAAATGGAATGAAATAGAATTTCCAGAAAATTGGATAATAGAAGGAGTAGTTCCTCCACCACCAATAACTCAACATAATTTAACAGATATTATACAAACAATGGATGGAAATATAAAGATTGAATTTGAAAAACCAACAGGAGATAATAATACGTCATTAATAAAAAGATGTCATTCTACTAGATCTAATTATCTTTATATTTCACCCATAGATTATAAAGTAGAAATGCCTTCTAGGGCCTCTACATCCGGAATAGATGAAAAAATTAAAAATCTTAATATAAAAAATAATATTGTTTTTCAATATGAGGATCCCACTCTTTCGGAAATGGATTTTCCAACAAAAATTCCTTATATATAATGGAAGAAAAAATAGATTTTAGTCCCGGGTCACAGGCAAGAAAATTAATAAGTGAAGAATTTTATAGCAACAGATGGCAGACATTTAGAGAATGGTTTTTTGAAGAATTTACTTCTGGACAATTAATAATTTTACAAAATCAATTTTATGACTATTTATCTTCGATAAATAAAATTGGATTTTTTGCTCCATGGTTCTAAGAAAAATATGTTATTGAACAAAAAGGCACAATAAATGCCCTGGAAAGAATTTATCATATAACTGATGATCAATATATAAAAAGTTTATTTCCACCACAACAACCATTTTTTATAGAAAAAGATGGTATCAAAATAAAATTTACATCTTTTCAAAAACTTTTTACAAATAATTCAGTTATAATGGCAGATCATATAAATGCTTTAATCCAACAACTAAATTTTAATAATTTATGTTCTAATATAATGAATGAACAAATGAATTCTTTACATGAAAAATTAGATAAAATAATAATACAAAAGCATAATGATAAAGAGGATAATCAATTATCAAATAAAAACTTAATAGCAGCAACAATACAACCACCTCCATAAATTAATAATTTTAAACTTAGAAATTATAAAGAATTAGAAGACATATTATCTAAAAAATTCGAAAAATTAAGTATAAATACGATTAATAAAAGTAATACAGATAATAGTGGATCTGATCAAGAAACAGAAGATAATATAGAGATCACTAAAATTGGATCTTATGATAATAAATTTGCTAGAAAGCCAGTTCAAAGGATGTACAATTATCCTAAACCAAGTCCTCAGGATGTCCTGCATGAAGAAAGAGAATATGAATTCAGTAATAGTTATAGTGGTAAGAACATTTATGAATGGAATATAGATGGATTTACTGAAAGGCAAATTTATAATACTATACATAGAATGTTAATGTATAGCACAATAGCTAAACAAGCTGGAAATGATGATATTAAAGTAGCAAAAATATTAGTTGCAGGGTTTATTGGACAATTAAAAAGATGGTGGGATAATTATTTAACCACCACCCAACAACAATCAATATATAATAGTGTTACAAAATTAGAAGGAGATAATGAAGTCCCTAGTGCAGTATATACTTTAACTTGTGCAATTGTAGAATATTTTACTGGAAGATGGACTGATAATTCTGAACATATAAGAGTTCTATTAAATGGATTAAAATGTAGAACTTTAACATCATTTAGATGGTATAAGGATACTTTTCTTAACAGAGTAATGGAATTACCAGATTGTAATAGTCTTTATTGGAAAGCTAAATTTATAGATGTATTACCTAATCTATTTGCAGAAAGAATAAGAAAGCAATTAAGGGGAAATAATCCTAGTGTTATATATGAAGATCTTACTTATGGAAGATTAATAGGAACATGTATCCAAGAAGGGTTATCTTTATGTAATGAAATAAAATTAAATCATCAAATAAAAAGCCAACGTCTTAATGAAAAAAGACAATTAGGAGAATTTTGTGAACAATTTGGAATGGAAATGAATTTAAAAAACTCTAATAAAAAATTTAAGAATAAAAAATATTCTGAAGAAAGAAAAAATAAAAGAATTAAGAAAAAGAATTTCAGAAAACAAAAAAGAGAAGAAAATGATAAAAAAAAAATTGTTTAATAGAAAACCGTTTAGAAAACGAAAAGATAGATGTTATAAATGTGGAAAAACTGGCCATTATGCTAATAAATGTAAAGAAAAAATAAAAAAGAAAATTAATAACTTAGATTTAGAAGATGGCACTAAACAAAAATTTATTAGTTTAATAGAAGATACAGACACTGATAGCTCAGAAAATTATTATCAAAAAGATTATTATGATGATGAAGACACTTCATCAAATAATGAAGATGAATGTAATTGTATTATAAAAACAGAAATGGATTCAAAAAATAATAACTTCGAAGATGAAATATATTTGATCGAATCACAATTTCAAAATAATTTACAAATTAATATGATTAGTAACGTTATAGCAAAATTACTAAAAGAAGTATCAGATGATAAAATTAGAAATCAAATAATAGATAATTTGCAAAATCCTAATAAACAAGAACAAATGGTTAATGAAGAACCATATTCAATGAAAAAATTAGACCAAATGTTAAAAGCAATAAGAAATATCAAAACCTTCGATTTAATAACAGTTGAAGACTTAAATAAAGAAATTAGTAATTTAAAATTGGAAATTGAAAATATCAAGAAACACTCTGTAATACAAGACAATAGAATAACTAAACTTGAAAAAAGACCTATAATAGAATCATATGCTGATATTATAAAAAGAGATTAAAATTTAAACAATGATAATTTATTTTTGCAATCAATTGAAAAGGTAATTTTTAGAAAATGGTATGTAAAAATTAATCTTTTGATAGTATACAATTATAAAAAAGAATTTACCGCACTAGTTGATAGTGGGGCAGATATGAATTGCATTCAGGAAGGATTAATTCCTACAAAATATTTTCAAAAAAACAACAAATAAGTTAAGAGGAGTTTCAGGAGAAAATTTGGATATTACATATAAATTAACAAATGCAAAAATATGCACAAGTGGTATATGTTTACCGGTCCACTTTACTATTGTAAAAATATGAGTAATGATATGATTCTAGGAAATCCATTTTTCGAAATGATATTGCCTTTTCTAACTGATAAAGAAAAAATTACAGGATTATAGGAAGGACAGGTAATATGTTTTCCTTTTATTAGTCGTCCACAAACAATTTGGGTTGACGAAATTAAAAATCAGCTAATAGCAAAATTAAATCAAACAAATTATATAAAAGAAGAAATTAATATTCATACCATAGAAAACACTCTTAAAAATCCTAAATTACGGGATAATATTAAATTATTGCAAAATCAATTTTCAAATAGTATTTGTAATAATCATCCAAATGCTTTTTGGGATAGAAAAAAACATATTGTTAATTTACCATATGAAGAAAACTTTAATGAAAAAAATATTCCAACTAAAGCAAGGCAATGCCAAATGAATTCAAATTATTTAGAACTCTGTAAAACAGAAATAAAAACTTTATTAGATAAAAAATTAATAAGACCCTCTAAATCATCCTGGTCATGCACAGCTTTTTATGTAAACAAAAATGCAGAAAAGGAAAGAGGAGTTCCTAGACTTGTAATTAATTATAAACCACTAAATAAAGTTTTAAAATGGATTAGATATCCAATCCCTAATAAAAAAGATTTACTTGATAGATTACATGATGCTATCATATTCTCAAATTTTGATTTAAAATCTGGATATTGGCAGATACAAATTACAGAAAATGATAGATACAAAACCGCTTTTAATGTCCCATTTGGACAATATGAATGGAATGTGATGCCATTTGGATTAAAAAATGCACCTTCTGAATTTCAGAATATAATGAATGACATTTTTTATCCTTATAGTAATTTTATAATAGTTTACATAGACGATATTTTAGTTTTTTCTAAAAACATTGAACAACATTTTCAACATCTTAAAATATTTGAACAAATAATCATAAAAAATGGTTTAGTTATATCTCAACCAAAGATGTTTTTATTTCAAACAAAAGTAAGATTCTTAGGTCATAATATAGAAAAAGGAAGTATTATTCCTATTGATAGGAGTATTGAATTTGCTTCTAAATTCCCTGATAAAATAACAGATAAAACACAATTACAAAGGTTTCTAGGAAGCCTAAATTATATATCTTAATTTTATAAAAATCTAGCAGAAGATACTGCTATTTTATATGAAAGACTTAAAAAGAATCCACCTCAATGGAGTGAAAAACACACTGACGCGGTAAAAAGAATAAAAGAAAAAGTTAAAACTTTGCCATGCTTATCTCTAGCTAATCCCAATTGGGATAAGACTGTTGAAACAGATACCTCCAAAATAGGTTATGGAGGAATTTTAAACCAAACTAGCCCAGAATCTAAAAAAGAGTATTTAATAAGATTTTATTCTGGAAAATGGAATCCAGCACAAAAGAATTATTCAACTACTGTCAAAGAAATATTGTCTTTAGTAAAATGCATCTTAAAATTTCAAGATGATTTATACAATCAACATTTTATTGTTAAAACAGATTGTCAAGCAGCTAAATTCATTCTTAATAAAGATTTTAAACATGATGTTTCTAAACAAATGTTTGCAAGATGGCAAGCTAATTTAGCTTGTTTTGATTTTGAAGTTCAATACAAAAAAGGAGTAGATAATAATTTACCTGGTTTTTTAACTAGAGAGTATTTACAATGAGTACAGAATCAGATAAATCGGATAATTCTACTATCCAAATGAGCCTCGATGAAATTGAAACTATGGATCTTCAAATGAATTTTGGTCTCAGTTCAAATAAATTTGATACAGGTGAGTCAAGTGAACCTAGAAATTCTAAAACTAAAGAAGATTTTCTAAATAAATGGAAAGTTTATATTAAGGGAGAAGTATTTTATCTAGAAGATAGAGAATATTTAAACCATTTATTAAAAGAAAATGAAAAAGCTATAAAAAAATAGTAACCACCAATTAATGAGATTTATAATGTGGGATTTACAAGAAATTGAGGAATACTCCCCAACATTTTATAGAATGTTTTCCATGATTATAAATTCAGAAATAAAATCTTTAGCAAGAATTTTAAACTGTACAACAATTTTTTGCAGGAAAAATGACTGATTCGAAAATACAAACAAAACATAATGCTTATGTGTATATGATTAAGCATTGTACTCAAATATTCAAGATAAAGAAACAACTAAATGTCGTAATGACAAAACAGGAAATTGAAGATCATAAAGAGACCATAAAATATTTTCGTGAAATGATTTCACAATCCACTTGTTAAACCTTGTTGTAATAAGTTTTCAATAATAAAATTTCTACTTTGTACTATGTTTATTCTACATGATTATAAATGATTCCTCGACAAAGATGAAGAGGTCTATACCCTAATAGGGGACAAGGCAGAGGAAATTTTCCTCCGTTACCTTATCATAGCAAAAGTGGCAGTAATACTTCATCTTCGTCATCCACTTCAATTAAGCAGGATGATCCATTATATGGAGAATTTATGGAGTTCATAAAATCAAAGAAAGGTGAAACCAGTAATACTGGTAGTTCATACGCTAGTACTATAATAACAGAAGAACCTGACGATTCAAAGGATTATTATAGAAATCCACATCAAGAATTAATATTAGTTCTTGAGGAAAAGGATATAATGAGGTATTTTGATGCCAATAATGATGATTGGATTCTCATGTCTAGATACTTGGACACTGCTTCATATTTAGCAGGATCTTATAAACAACGATCATATTATGAATATTTTAAAGGCCACAGAGTCTTGTGAAATATCACATTTTTATCCAGCCAATTCAAATCAATTTTATAACTTTAGCAAAATTATTATTAAAAATATTATATCAGCAGAAGATTGGGGAATAAGTACCCTAAAAGAAAAAGAGTTCATACACCCTGAACAAAGAATCCCTGTAAAATTTAATTATTGGGATTATGTTGAAAGCTTTCATAAAGTGTTTTTATACGAAAATTCAAAAAAAAAAAGCATTCTTGGTTTATAAAAATATGTCCTAAAGTCTATAATAAAGACATTCCAAATTGGTTTTTAAAATGGTGGATATCATATGGTCCATCAATTGAAATACTCCCAGAACCCTTCAAATCATTATATGATGAATGGGTAAAAATTTCACCCCGTTTAATAGATGATATCACCAAATATAATGGTTGTCAACAACATTTACCCTCATCATTTTTCACAGAATTTTCAATCCCATGGATCTGGAAATGGATCCCTGAAGTTGATTATACCATACACCAATTCCCTTCAATCTAAAGAATTTTTCTTACAAAGTTCTGGCCCAAGATGATTACAAAAGATCAAGAAACTGGAGAAATGCACTCCAAAGAATCAATAGATCAAATTAAAGAAACAATCAAGAAGTATACTTCCCAGAGAGAATTCAGACAAAAACAAGCCAAAAGAGATCCTTTACAGCAAATTGCTGAACAATTGAAGAATCAACATCATAAGGACCCAACAAATCAAGAAATTCTTAAGAAATATATCCATCAAATGAAGACTGTCATCATACAGCATACAGAAAAATTAAAAGGTCATTCAGACAATGAATCCATGACATCTGTTGATAGTGAAAATCAATTTCACATGTTAAGCGAAGAATCCCAGTCAATTGATTATGAACTCCCAACAATTCCAATTGAAGACATCTTCACAGAGATGGAAGCCACTCTGTTCAAAGATTCCCAGTCCAAGAATAAAGACAAAATACCCTAATCAATATAGGCCATAATTAAAGGTGGAGGGCCCCTTTGATAGTATAATTGCGGAAAACGCGTAAAAAGAAAGAAATCTCTTTTCTTTAATAATGTAAATAATTGTACATTGTCGGCCAATGTATCCGACCTCAATAATTTTATAGGATAAAATTTATAATCGTTTGAAATCCGAGCTTATAAATGGAGAAGCTTGGTGATGTTTAGAGGCAGACCTTAGAAAATCACTTCTCTCTTGTATCTCTTATTTTCTCACTCGTCTTGTACGAAACCTTCTGCAATAAAAGTCTGCTCTTATATTTTGTAAGTTTCCATATTCCATCTCCATATTTTATTTTCTTTTAATTTTCATAACGCCTTAATGCAAGGCTAAATTCTTACATGTGTTGAATCCATCATGGCTTGAGATTATGGTTAAAAAAAAGGACAAAAATTTGACTCAGCCTTTCGAAAAATTAGAGTTTGGAAAAATAAATTTTGAGCATAATCTTGTAAGGTCATAATACTCGGTGTATGTCTAAGTATGGACTAGGCCATTAGTCCCGTTTTAGCCCGCTTCTGGCCGTGGAATGGCATTCTAGGGCATTATATTCGTTGACTCGGCTGACTGCCATTCTTAGTTATACAGTGTGTTATTATGTAAAAGAACCTAAATTATGAACTCAAAAGTGTTTTCCCAGATTTTATTTTACTAGTCAGATTTTTGTCGAAACCTTCTCATAGATCCTCTCCTTTATATATATATATATATATATATATATATATATATATATATATATATATATATATATATATATATATATATATATATATATATATATATATATATATATATATATATATATATATATATATATATATATATATATACAGATATATATATATATATATATATATATACATATATATATATACATATATATATATATATATATATATATATATATATATATATATATATATATATATATATATATATATATATATATATATGTATATATATATATATATATATATATATGTATATATATATATATATATATATATATATATATATATATATATATATATATATATATATATATATATATATATACATACTAGGTTATTAAACCGTGTTCAATACGGGGTGGATACTTATAAAAGTTTTTGTGTCATCCGACCCAAATAAAAGTTTTTGTATTTGTATTATAGAAAGTATAAATAAAAATTTGTTTAATGTTAACAATAAAACAATGATTTCATAATTTACAATGCATACTCATATTTCATAAATATCCAAACATTTCTTTGTATACTACATTGATATCTACAAAAAAATATATATATCATAAGGTATGTGTTAAATTATCATATAATAAATTGTACAAATACCATTTAGTTTTTCAATTTTGAAATATATACTAACCAATGGATGCATTCTTTGGTAGGGAATTAGAATGAACATCATGAAAGTCGGCAAAAGAAAACTCGTTAATTGAACCATTAAGTTCCATACATCGGTAAATGTTTGTGTCATAATAAAAGCTGAAAACTATTGTGTACGGATCACTTCCCACAAACTTTGAACGATTTTCGCCTAGTATAGGATTCACGACATAACGAGCAACACCTTCTTCAAGTATGGGCCTGAACCTTGGAAGCCACATTCTTAATACATTTCCTTGAATCTTATCTCCCTGAGATTATAAAGAAAATGAATTATATTAATGTATGTGCATGCGATACAATAATAGAGCTAGGAGGAAGGGGCGTGAGATACGCTTCTAGTCAACCGATTAGATAATAGAGTGAACTTTTTTGATTAGAATTAAGTTAACATACTTAAATTGAAAGTAAACCTATATACTTGTTCATCCATTAAGATCATCTCAACAGAAAACGTGTCTCCATTGTTTTTTAAGTCGGGTAGTGTCCAAAGACGAATGATTTTGACATTCATGTTAAAGGTAGTTTTGCAGTTATCCAAGTCTTTTATGAGAGTGAATTCCATGTTTTGATCCATCAATTTGCAATTTAACACCGTACTTACTTTGTCATAAAGGGTAAACAATTTTAATAAAAATAAAAATATTTTCTATAATAAGGAGTAAACGATAACATTACATTGCATACACTCATAATTAGCATTGAACTTTTTAAGAAAATACAATAAATACCAAAACCCATATGCAAATACTAAAATTAAAAAATGTCAAAATAATCAAAAACCATAAGCCACAACTAAAATTAAAAAAAATAACTTGAAACAAAATATTTAAAAAGTCCCATAATAAAGAAGTGTTATATTAAAAATATTAATATTATCACCACATGGGTTGATCGTCCTTCTAATGGAATGATTTATTTCTTAGACTGAATTTCCTTTTAGTTTATATGTGATCAATTTTACGTTATACCAATAAAAAAACGATAAAAATCTACTCTATCATAATTTACTCTATCATATTTACGTTATACTAAATAGTAGCATTAGCTTTGAACATTTCCGATTGGTATGGTAACTCTTAATTAAAGTCAAACTGAAAATAAAACATTCCATATTTATAAATTTTGTTATTATAATTTTTATTCAGTGTGACATTATATTTAAAAAAATGCGTAATTACATTCTAAAAAAACCCATGAGTACTAATTTCAAAGGATAAAAGGGAATTGTACAAATTCATAACTACATTAAAAGTATTTCTTTTTATATAATGATATCGGAGAATATGGGAAAAAATTACCAATCTTTCAAAAGGACCAAAACTGTCAAAAGTTATAAAAATGTTTGATATTCTTCTATTTATCCGTGATTGAGATATGGATGATTGAAATAAAATTGTCGATATTACAGAAAGGACGATGTCATGTTGATATATGTTGTTGTCATGTTGAAATAAATCCAGAGCTGGTTTATAATAAAAACGCATACATTAAAAATAAGAAACCGTTAATACATGAAAGTAGGATGCACTAATAGAAAATGTTATAATCCATCCGTTAAAAAAGGAATGGTAACAGTGAAAGTACAATTCTATAATGCATCAGTAAGAAAGTAGGATGCATTAATAGAATATGGTAGAACTCATGCAGAATTACAGCAAGAAAGTATAATCCATTGCACTGAAGGAATTAGGAATTAAGGTACAACTCATGTAGAATTACAGCAAATAACATAAAATGATATGTAGTAAAGGAATTAGAAATTAAGGTAGAACTCAATAAATACATATAAACTTAATCAGATTAAAATGATATGTAGTGAAATTTACTTTGTTTTCATGTCAGATTAAAACGAATGCAGAACTTTAAAAAGTAGTTTGCTATTAATTAGTATGCAGAATAACATAAAATGTCAATAAAGTCATATAAACTTAATCAGTCAGATACAACGTACATTGCTCTTAATCATAACAAATTATACAAACTACATTAATCAGTCAGATGATGTTGCTATAATCGGGTAGCTTCTTCAAAGTACAATGCTAGTTATAGCACAAAATGAAAGTAAGATGTTATAAGAAAAAATATATATGAATGTATGTTTCTTTTTCTAGCATTCAACCCATTGTCGCTTGCAATTCTAGTTACATACACATGCTTAGTTTCATTTGGTTATGATGTCGTGTTCTTGTGATGCATTGAAAGTTACTAAAGATTCTTGAAGGGTGAAACAGTCAATATCTGAATCTCTATGTCTATGTTTTCAGCGAGAAGCAGTTTCTAAACCAGATTAGCAATTTGATGAAAAAAAACTGTTACGTTGATGCAAAAAAACCTAACTAATTTGATGCAAAAAAGACCATATCGGACAACAATTAGCAATTTACAACTACAAAGCAAAATATTACAACATAAATAATTAATAAGATGAATACTAACCTGATTCAGTTGATGATTTTGAATTCAGAGGAGATTTTGGTGACATTTAGAATCAATATGTTTCAATCGGCTAAAAGTACCCAATAAGTAAGCCGTTTTCCGAATTTGTCATAAAAAACTAAACAATTTTCTAATTATTCGAAGAGAAAAAACATTACCATATTGGCTATCAGGGCCATCGAGATTTCTGGGTTGAAATTCTTGATTGTTCTTTTCGCCGCAGAATCAGGCTTCTGTCTGGCACCGGCTTCACACACAATTGAAGTCAACCGACCGGCTTGTCTCGCGAGTATAGAGTTTATAGACACTAATCTGTAAATTAAATCGTTTCACTTCGGTATCCGAAAAATCAACAGAGGGTTCTTTGCTTAGGTATGCCTATTTATGTAGTTTCAAAATCTTTCCAGTGGCAAATCAGAGACAACAACGATTCAGGGGGTCGTTCAATTGAGTTTCCTTACCTCATATTACTCCCTGCAAATGAGCATGAGGATTAATTTCATGTGAATGTATACAAACGACAACAAAATTCAATTCTATTTTACTTAATCACAACTAAAAACCATAACATACCTCAAGATTTGTTTAGATATTCACCGATTATTGCGATTTATAGGGCCAACGACGGTGGCACAGAGGAATGGTGGTGGAGTTGGCAGAAGTCCAATGCCATTTGGGGAGAATCGAGCTGGAAAACAAAGAAGAAGATTAGGGCTTTATTGAGAGAGAGATAGACAAAGATTTTGAATTGGGTGAATAAAACGTAAGTTATTAATCAACACATAAATTTCGGTAATGAATAGCTGATTTCTCGCATATATCAGTTTCAAAATTTTCCGCTTCTTCTCAAATTCATCTTAAACCGATGGGTGAATGGCAAAGGCAAGAAAGAATTCTCCTATAACAGGAAGTGTTTTCGAATTGGCATGATTGGATTGTTAGCTCCTCGATTAAAATCAAAAGCGTAATTTAGGGATGCTAATTTAGGGATGCAGAAACCGTTATATTAAATGGTGTATTTGAGCGGGAAAAGAAGAAGCGGTTTAGCTAAGAAGAAGCCACGTGGCATTCATTTTACTCTTTTATTAGAATAGGAATATATATATATATAGTATATATATATATATATATATATATATATATATATATATATATATATATATATATATATATATATATATATATATATATATATATATATATATAGGGATATGATCAAATATATCCATACAAGTATTGTGTAACCTTGAAACTCAATCTAGACCACTCATTTAAAACACATTCTTTTAAGAATGTACAAAATTTAGTTAATTCTTTTAAGAATGGTTAGAACTCATTATGTCAAAAACTTATTCTGTTAAGAATGTATTTTTTTCATTGTTACGAGAATGAAATCTAATGGCCAGGATTTGGTTACAAGGTAACACAATAATTGTCATTCTTATTATAACATAGCCCTATATATATATATATATATATATATATATATATATATATATATATATATATATATATATATATATATATATATATATATATATATATATATATATATATATATATATATATATATATATATATATATATATATATATATATATATATATATATATATATATATATATATATATATATATATGTGTGTGTGAAGAGGATCAACATAAAACCCCTTTTTATCCATAAAACTAACATTGTAACACTTGGATCAAGCAATCAATGGACACAAATAAAGGACTAATATATTATTAAAAGAAATCAATAAAAAATTATTGAGGGTAATTTCGGTATAAAAAACATTCAACTCCTAAAAATTAGGCTACATAATTTAAAATACTCATTTATCTCTCCAGCTAACCAAAAACTATTTCAAGTTTCTCACTATCTACCACCGGCTATATCACGAGCTCACCACCATCGCTGATGGTTGTCACGCGGCTAAAACATATGCTACAAAACCTCTGCTCGCAACATCCAATGAATCTGAAACTGAATACAACGAAGAACCAAAAGATCACGACTAGATGGAGCTCGAAACCAGATTTGCCAGATCATGACTTGATGGAGCTCGAAACCCGAGATTGTAGTAAGTTATCTAGTAGTTCTGTCAACTAGACTTCAATTTCTACAATATCATATTAACTAACGTATGAACGATGATGAATTCTGAATATTTTATCTTGAATTTTCATTACTGAACATTTATGAACAGTTCTTTACTGTTGACTTAAATCTGTTTTATTGTTTATTTATATTTGTTTTAGTGTTCGATTTTGAAGTGATTCCAAAAATCATTTCGATTTCGAATTGATTACAGAAATCTATGTTTGGCAGAAATCTCTGTTTGATTACAGAAAATCGATTTTGCTTGTTGTTGTAATACTTCTCGTAGTTGTTAGATATATGTTCATCTATAAACACACGTTCATGAATGAACATACGTTCATGAATGAACATACATTTGGCTATGTTTCTAATTCTATGTTTGGTGTTATTTCTCCAACGAATGTTCAGTAATGAACATCCCCAAGTTCATTAATGAACTTTCATGAATATAACGTTAGTTGTTGCTGTAATACTTCTCGTAATTGTTGAATATATGTTCATCTATGAACACAAGTTCATGAATGAACATACATTTGGCTCTGTTTCTAATTGTATGTTTAGCGTTGTTTCTCTAACGAATGTTCAGTAATAAACATCCCTATGTTCATTAATGAACAGTCATGAATATAACGATAGTTGCTGCAAGCGAGAAGGAAGAGAAAAACAATAAAAGATGAAACAGACGAAGAAAGCTCGTTACAGATGGACAGAAAAAAAGGAAAATGCATCAGGCGAGAATGAGAGAGAGAGATAAAGAGAAAGAGATCGAGGCAAATGGATCAAGGCAGTAGGTCGGAGAGAAAGAGATCGATGCAAATTGATCGAGGCAGTAGGTCGAAGAGAAAGAAAACAGTCGATGTTCATCCATGTTCAGTTATGAAAATTTGAGTTTTTGTTTAAATATTCATCAATGTTCATTTCTAAACATGTATGTACGTTCGTATATTTTGTCAATATTCATCAATATTCATTTCTGAACATGTGTGTATGTTCATATTTCATTAATGTTTGTCAATGTTCATTTATGAACATGTGTATGTATGTTTATATATTTATCAATATTCATTAATATTTATTTATGAACATGTGTGTATGTTTATATATTTATCAATATTCATTAATATTTATTTATGAACATGTGTGTATGTTTGTATATTTCATCGATGTTCATTTCTGAACATGTTGTATGTTTCTATATTTTGTCAATGTTCCTCAATATTAATGTTCATTTATGAACATGTGTATGTATGTTTATATATTTATCAATATTCATTAATATTCATTTATGAACATGTGTGTATGTTTGTATATTTCATCAATGTTCATTTCTGAATATGTTGTATGTTTATATATTTTGTCAATGTTCCTCAATATTCATTTATGAACATGTGTGTATGTTCTCATATTTAATCAATGTTCATTTCTGAACATGTGTATGTTTGTATATTTATCAATATTCGTCAATGTTCATTTCTAAACATGTTATATGTGTCTATATTTGATCAATGTTCGTCAGTGTTCGTAATATTCATTTTTGAACATGTATGTATGTTCGTATACCTAGTTTATGAAAGGTGATGTTCATTTATGAACATAATTTCTATAAATTAGGTGTAATTAATAAATTATTGTTTCATTTAAAAAAAAAATGTTATTTTACCATCATACATTTATCAACCTAATTTGATCTTACGGTCAAGAAAATGGTTT
Organism: Cichorium intybus; assembly: GCA_023525715.1. NCBI lineage: Eukaryota > Viridiplantae > Streptophyta > Magnoliopsida > Asterales > Asteraceae > Cichorium > Cichorium intybus. The sequence continues at coordinate 662,183 of CM042014.1, read as the reverse complement.
TATGGTTCTATGTCTAATTTTGGTTTTATGTTGATCTCACCCCTATATATATATATATATATATATATATATATATATATATATATATATATATATATATATATATATATATATATATATATATATATATATATATATATATATATATATATATATATATATATATATATATATATATATATATATATATATATAAGTTTCGGTATTTTTATTTTATCATCCCTAGGAAGTGTTGAATCATTCAACCACCAATGTCTTCAAGCAACACGGATCACATGGTTGATTGTTTATATATTCTGATTCTATATTTGTTTCTAATTATACCTAACCAAGTTGACTTGCAAAAATCAAATGAATGCAAAGAACATCATAATTAATAATAATTTGTATGTTTTTATAAGCTATTGCACATCGTGCTTGGTTTATAAGTCTTCCAAGTAATAGATGCGATGTGGTTCCTTGATTTGATAACATAAAGATGCACTTTAACTAATGTTTGTGTTATTCTTGAATACCGACCTATTAACGGTAGAGTTTATATTTTCAATTCCTTCATTTCACTCTCACTCAAAAGTATGGTAATTGTCTATATTTTTCGTCTCCCAACAGGACATTCATTTGACATATTGGATCAAATTATTTTTAGGAAACCCATTTTCTGTGTCGGAAGCTTTTAAAACGGGTAATTTTAAATAAACTTTCTCTATATGTGTGGGTGTGTGTTGTGTAGATTGATTTCCACACATATGTCACATCATAATGGTTTTTACCATTACCCTTTTAAAACTTAGAAAAAAAAAAAAGGTACATCTTAGGCCAAACTTCAAATGAACGTTGGAAAATGGAAATGGGTGTTTCCATTTTTGGTCCAACCCTCAACCTCGTAAACTGAATTTACTCTGGGGTCAGTTATAGATCAATTCAACCTTACACTAGTAAACTGTCACTGTTTCTTAAATTGTGGAATCAAACTTTTGATTTAATTGGCATTTTATATAATAATCTAATCAATCAAACTATCAAAGTGTTTCGGTTTTTAGAAGTTTTTCCAATAATTTTTTGGTGTCACATCACCAAATGGAAATTCTCAAGTTATCTCCACTATAGTAAAGATTTTTCATAGAGTTTATTTATGAGTCACACTAAGATATAAAAAAAAATGAAAAATGAGTTTAATATCATTAGAAATCTGAAAAATCTCTATGATCGAGGCTTGGAGCTTACAAATTTACAAGTAGAATGAAGATTATCCGAGATAAAAAAAAAAAAAAAAAAAAAAAAAAGACACACAATATCCTTTTTTGAATAAACTCCCTGTGGATGCTCTTAGTTTATCAATTTCTTAACTAATAATGAATGTTAACGTACGGCAAGTTGAAGTCATAAATTGATAAATGGCCGAAGGACTTTTTACTTCTGAGAATGAAAATTTTGATCGGGTAGAAGAAGTTAGGTAAGAGGGAATCTCTCTTTGGATATGTGTATTTTTATTTTGAAGAAAAAAAAAAATACAACTAGAGTTGTTTGTGTAATATAATGTCCATTGGGTCTTGTGTGTGGGACATATGTCTGTATCTCCCACTCTGTTTTAAATATTCATGATATAAAAAAAAAAAAACACCTTGGTATAGCAATTCTGTATTTATTATATTATTTCATTCAATTCACACGGCAATTGGGTACAGATGTATTTGGAATTCAAAATCAGTAGATATAGAAAAGAAAAAAACGTATGGATTTGTAAAGATGGTAGACCGATGAAAGGCATATGGAGGAGTTGAATATGAAATATAAAATATAAAACAGAAAAAAAGGGAAAGATTTGTTGTCATTCTATTTGGTAAACTCCATGACCCAGGTATTGAGAGCACAACAGGCTTTGCGGAAGCCTTTGAAGCCTGCACCCTTGGCCAATGCCTCAAAATCCTTCTCGGTCCTCTCTTTGCCTCCTGGGTTGTGAGCCAACATGATGACGTCTATGTGCACCACGTTCTGGGTCGCCAGGCTCGAATCAGGAGCCTCCGGAAGAATGCATTCCGCCACTATCACTTTTCCGTTCTCCGGGAGTGCTTTGTAGCAGTTGTTCAAAAATTTCAGGCAGTGTGCATCACTCCAATCGTGGCAGATCCACTGTAATTAATTAATATATATATTTTTTACAACAATCATCGCAACTTCTAAATTAACCCATAAAAAAGGGACGGAATTGAAAGAAACCCACCTTCATGAAAATGGCATCTCCTTTTGGCACGCTTTCAAACATGTCCCCACCAACATGTTCAATACCTGGTGCATACACTTTTTAATTATTAATTTCCAAACCTCTACTATTTACAGGCAGATGAAATGATTGTTTATTGACGGAGACGAATACCAGGATAAGTGGTGGCATCTTCGATGACATGGGGCAAATCAAAATTGATACCCTTGACGGAAGGGTGTTTAGAGACGATCATGCTAAGGCTGGCACCGGTGCCGCCTCCAACATCGACCAGGGTGGTGAGGCCATTGAACCCATCATACATATCAAGGATCTTTTTCATGGTCATGGTGGAGTGATTAAACATACCGCTGTTGAAAACCTTGTTGAATCTGGGATCTTTGCCATGATACTCAAAAGCAGTCATGCCATACGCCTTGTTGAATGGAATTCCACCATCCAACACTGCATCTTTCAAATGGTACCTAATTAAGCATCAAGTCAACGTTATATTCGGGTAGGTTCGATTTTTTATGTTCTGATTAGGTTTTAAATTGACATCTTTGGTCGCATTGAAGTAGGTTTATGTCTTTCTCATATCAGCATCAAGTAGGTTGTGGATTGGACTAAGAGACATTTGAGAAGTTGAAATATGTTTATTCATCATGAAATATATATGTTACGGGTTCCCAAATTGATATTTGCCACAAATTTTATAATATGATATAAGGTCCGTATATTTTTTCCAGCAAAATTATAATTTCAATACAACTGGGGCCGTTAATATTAAATATAAAAAAAAGAACACAAAAACTCTATTTATTATATTACATATGATTCTTGTAACAGACAAAAAAAAAAGGTGACATGTTATGGTATGGCGGGGTTGGGCAGTAGAAAAAGTAATTTGATTGTGGCAGGAGTATAGTATATGGTTTTCTCTATATATGTAACATTCCTAAAAAAATGTGTTCTTTTTTATCAGTTTGATGCCTGTAATTAGCCAATGGTGTCATTTGTGACTGATAAAAAGAGAAAACTCTATAGATAAAAAGAGTGGATTTGGTATACGTACTGTATGTTCCATTCAGTTAAAGTCCCACATATTTGTACATATGTTACTTTCTCATATGATAAAAAGAGAGAACTTTATCTTTTATTTTTAGCAATCAGAGATGATGATAAGGAAAAGGTTTCTTACCAGCTCTCCATAAGAATCTTATCCTGGTTCATGAGCAAGAGAGGTGCCATGGAAACACCATCTTCGTTCTTGACCAAGAACTTGCAGACGGGGGCCAGACCGTAGAGGCGCTCAACAACACCATGGCCTACGTCCTTGAGGGTACAAGTGAGGACGGAGTAGCTGGCCAACAGTCGGCAGATCCTGTCCAGCATGACGGGTGCCTCAGGGTTTTCTGCCTTGGGAAGCTGAGCCGCTAGCTCCGCAGGCGACACATAAGCACCCGGTCCGGCTTTGGCAATGGTCTCTAGCAAATCCAGCTCGATGGCAGATTTCAAGACCATCGGTAAGACGGATGCGCTTGCCAATTGCATCGCAAATAGGAACGCTTCCTCCTCCTGTTTTGCTTCCACGATTGAACCCATTTTGTTAATTGGCCTGGTCTGTGAAAAAGAGAGAGTGTGAATTCAACGGATGCAAAGTGGAAGAGGGTTGGGACGAGAATGATGGTGGCCAATTGTTTCTATATATATATTCTATTACACGCACTAATCCTTTCACCAAACATTTGTGCTATGGACCCCACCGTCTTCTTGTTTTTACATTTGTTACATATTTAATTTTGTATTCTTCACTTGTAGATTATTAGATTCACCCATGTAATGTAATATTTATTTAACATCCATATAGAAATGATGGTAGGATTGATAATCGTTGCTTTGAAACTAATTAATAGAATAAGGTTTGATGGTGGGCTTTCATCGATTAGGTGTCCATGTTATGGTTGATGTTTTTTTAACATCTTAGCACGCAATATTGTATGCCCAATAATGAATAATTATTAATGCGACTGAATCACAATCATTGGAAGTCACTCAACCTAACTGAAAATTTTATCGGATAGAATGACAATTGATTTCGAAATAGGCATGAATGAATCAAATTTGCCATGTCTCACAAAAGTTTTAATATTTTATCTTTTTTTTTAACGGCAAATCTATCTTACTCCTACTCCTAAACTACTCCTTGTTATGTTAGTGCCAGGGTTTGAACTCATGACCTCCTTATTAATATTTTATCTATTGTTGGTTTGTATACCGTTTTGTCAACAAGTTAAGAATTATGTTAGGAAATATGTAACTAGAAATTATGATATTCTCAAAAGTTGTCTACAAATTTAATTAAAATGTTATTATTTTTAATATTGATTTTATATAAATCTTCTTATATTAATAAATGTTACATATATTTTTGTTTTCAATTTTGATATGGCAATAAAAGTAAACTAAATAAGGTTACAATGAAAATATATGTTTCCTATCCAATGACTGATCAATGTTAGTATGTTTTTTATGACCAGCGAATGCAATAGAAAAACTAATCAGATGCTAGATTTTACAAATATAAACACTAAAAAAATACACTAATCAAACCAACTTATATAGTCTATTTGGTGAAAATGTGTTAAGTGATATGTATGTTAGACAAGTAAATGATAAACAAATCCAAAAGAAATAGTAAACTGTTTTGAGTACATATCATTTAACTTCGAATAATTAATTAGTTATAATATTTAACAGTTGAATATATATATATATATATATATATATATATATATATATATATATATATATATATATATATATATATATATATATATATATATATATATATATATATATATATAATGAGTTCAAATGAGAACCACTAAAAGGTTAAGAACCGTGAGAACCGATATTCACACATTAATAATTATCTTTTTTTTTCGTTTTTTTGTTTTTTCACACTTGTTTATTATGTGAATATACATCAAACTTAATAAATTTATTTATTTTTTAATACGTTTTATAATATTCACAATATAATAAAAATTTCTAGTTATTAAACTGTGAATACGATAGTGTAAATTTTATTTTCTTTAAAACACATCAATATTGATATCTAATAGCAAAGGAAGGATAATTATATATTTTTATGTGCTTGGTAATTTTATTTTGATACAAAACAAGTGTTAAAAATAAAAAATACAACATTATTAAACTGTGAATTAGTGGTTCTCATGATTCTCAACCTTTTAATGGTTCTCATTTGAAACCTTCCCATATATATATATATATATATATATATATATATATATATATATATATATATATATATATATATATATATATATATATATATATATATATATATATATATATATATATATATATATATATATATATATATATATATATATATATATATATATATATATATATATTGCGGCCTTTGTGCTAGGCGGTGTTGTGAGTACCCGGGGCTGCTGGTTTAAATAGTAGTCAGTTGCCTGCAGGGCGTTCTTACGGGATGGGCGTTTGCTATGCGCCAGGGTTTGCCGATTGCGTGTGCGAGTCTAGTCTCTGTGCAGCATCTACTTGGAGAAAGGGAATGTTCAACGGTATAACGACCGAGCAGTCTCATATGTACCTAGCTAGGCTGTAGTATATTACGTACCCGTGTAATACGATTTATCCCTAACTTGCAATATATATATATATATATATATATATATATATATATATATATATATATATATATATATATATATATATATATATATATATATATATATATATACGCGGAGAGAGATAGAGAGAACATTGAATAAAAGATTATAGAAAAGGATAAAGTAGAACGTCTAGTCTCACCTACCACAAAGGGTACCCATTTTCTATAAAATTGCATTTTGACTTTATCTCTACCTTCTCAAACCATTTCACCAACTCCTCTAGCGTATGATACCCTCACTTGTTCACTTTTTTGGGTTATGGAAAACCTAGGTGGAAATTGGAAGTTGTCTGTCAGTAGCTGATGAATACTGAAAGTTGTCTTTTTTTTTTTTTATTCGTGTAGAAATGTTAAAGAAAAATATATATTGGTTTTCAAAGGTCTAAGATCGCATAAAAACTAAAAGTTGTTGGAATCCAAGCAAAGAGATCAAGTAGAGTATGCAGATGTTGTCCGCTGACATGGATCGGCAAAGATCCATCAGCAAAGTATTGAGGCAGCCGTAAAGTCAAGCAAATTTATCTTTTATCTTTTACGTCTTATATACTTCTTACCTTTTAGGCGTATGGGAGTACTCATCACGGACACACCGTGATAGCCACATCACTACCCCATCACGGCGTGCACACCGCCCCGGGTGCTCCGTGATGGGCGTGATCGTGATGGTAAGTGATGGGTTCACGGCTCATCACTTCCAATAGGGTTTTTCTCTCTTTTTTTCTTTTTTTTAATCCCCACTCAACCAATTAGAAGCTAGGGTTTTTTATTTTTATGGAATTATTTTTATTTGGAAAAAATGATGTGGTGTGATGGGTATAAAGTGTGTGTTGTGATGGAGTGTGATTGAATGTGATAGAGGTAAAATCTGATGTGGCGCTGATGTGGCACCCATCACATTTGTGCAAGGTGATGGGTACTCCCACCAGCCTTAATATTAGATTTGAAGTATATGTTTATAGACGTGTATCTTGTGTCGGTGTACCATGTACTTTATACTGTTCACCTCATTCCCAAATGGCATATCCTTATACTATATAGTTTATTATAACACTTCAAATCTCCCTATATAAATAGATAGTTGAGCTTGAGCTTATTCCATGAATAAATACGTCAACGTTCGGTTTCCTCAATTCATATTTATCACTTTTGTTCTTATTTCGTTAATATAATTGTGATTATTCTGTTGGTTATAAAGCTTCAAACCCAAACCAAACTCACGTATACAGTGCACAGGAAGAGAATAAAAAAAGAACTTTTGAATATGAAAATTTTGTTGTACTGTTTGCAAAAGAATGAAAACAAAACTCTTTATTACTAAAAGCTATTTTAATACCTAAAACAAAAGCCCTATTTATACTAATAAAAATATCCTAATCTAATATAAAAATCGGATGATTTCAAATCTCATTCTATCTAAACTACCAATTCAAACTAATAAAATATAAAAGATAAATACTAATCTGCGCTTATCAATTCAATTAATCCAACAATCACCCCTTTAATTGATTTGATCATATCACTTGCTTACAGCATTCTCGACCTTTTCCGGACATCCGACCTTCATCTCGGTCACATCCAAAATCTTCACTAACTCGACCCATTTTGATTGTTCCCATCTTCTTGAACCATCTCGACCTTCTCCCATACACCAACCTTCAACCAGATCATGTCTAAAGTCTTCTCGGTTCAACCCGAATCAAATTCACCGCACTTGTAATATCTAACATGGCATTCCGTTGGAACCGTTCATTACCATCTCGACTTTTCCCGGATCCCCGACCTCTTCCCCGGCCACGTCCAAAGCCATCCGATTTGAACTCCAACGCCATAATGTTCACACCGTGTATGTAGTTTCTCTGATATCTTCCTTTTTCCGATCACCCTTGTTCAAAGAGGCATCTCCACCGACCAAGAAAACAAAGCCACCCGCTTCTACCGTTTTCTTTCACCCGCAACACGAACCAAATCCAAAGCCACATGCTTTGACGGATCTTTTCCGTTCGTTTTTCACGCACCTCCACCGGTCTCCCCTTATTAGAAACAAGCCGATCAATGACTTCTTTCAAAACAATCCCGAAATCATCACAAACGAACCGCCTTTATTCATTACCGGTCACCCCCCGTAGTCTCAGACGGTACTCCCCGTCTCCCTTCAAAAGTTGACTCTCAAACCGGCTTCCTACGTCTTCCCGAGCCCTAGGCTCTGATACCAAATGTTGGTTATAAAGCTTCAAACCCAAACCAAACTCACGTATACAGTGCACAGGAAGAGAATAAAAAAAGAACTTTTGAATATGAAAATTTTGTTGTACTGTTTGCAAAAGAATGAAAACAAAACTCTTTATTACTAAAAGCTATTTTAATACCTAAAACAAAAGCCCTATTTATACTAATAAAAATATCATAATCTAATATAAAAATCGGATGATTCAAATCCCATTCTATCTAAACTACCAATTCAAACTAATAAAATATAAAAGATAAATACTAATTTGTGCTTATCAAATCAATTAATCCAACATATTCTATCTTTATTTTTCTTATTTAATTTTCATATATTATTATGGACCTTAAATTGATCCTAACAATTGGTATTAAAACCTACGTGATTGTCTTTCTACCAACTCCAATACTAATTGTAGAAGAATATGGGCCCACTTTCGTTTGGTGAGGCTTCGGTTATAAGATGACCAATATTTGTTGATATTATTAAAATGGAAAATGATGAAATCGCTTTTACTGAACTTTCTTATGTCGTGCCTACGAATATCTTTGATTTCATTCTAAATGCACCACTACTCAAGAGATTTGCCTTACCCTTTAAAACATTTACAGGAACTGAACAATACAAAGATAAAAAAGATGAAGTCAACCCTAACCGATTCAACAATTTTTTCAGCTTTGCCAAATGAGTCTCTTTACTCAGCTTTTAAACATTGTAGTGTCATAAGTCTAGCTTGTCCAACTGTGGGACAACCAAAACAAACATAGGAACAAATCTTAAATTTTTAGATGGTCTTAGTGAAGTTGGGTGACAATGAAAAAGATCATTCAATGATCTAAGAATATCAAGAGACTTGCTTCACATAAACTCTATAGAGCAAGTTCAAGAGTCTACATTTATTAAAAATACTTCAAAACTTGGTGGACACATAGCCCTTGTAAAAGTTAAAGGGGCTCCGAAATGGATGAGTTAATGAAAGATAGATGTTTTTTTCTTTGACTGCTTTGCACACTCCCAGACAAAACAAAGTGTATCGTTGTCAAATTTGAGAAGTGTTAAACCTCTCACCATCTTTCCAATCGCAATGTTGTCAATATAACAAAAGTTCAAATGACCTAGTCTTCAATACGGCAACTAAGTGTAGGGATGTAAAGATGGTACAAAATGTTTTCAATTATAACCTCGCCATAGACATTGTGATATGCACTGCCATATATCTGTTTATGTTCTTAACGGGATGAACTTTGATGTATTCGAGACGTTTAGATGGCTGCTTAACCATCAAATGAGACCAAATGTAGTCACACTCTTGAGTACCTTACCAGCTAGTGCTGGTTTAGCTACTCTAAAATTGGGAAGGAGTTACATGGTCAAATCATCAAGAATGCGCTTCAAAGGTGTCATGTGGGGACCTCTGTCATAGATATATACGAAAAATGTAAAAGGGTTGATTTATCTCATGACGTTTTTATAAGAATGTCTGAAAAGGATCTCGTTTGTTGGAATTAGATGAATACTAGTTTTTGCCAAAATGGCAAACCAAATAAAGTGATTGATCTTTTTTCATGAAATGGGTTCAAAATATGATTTCGTGCCCATATCAGTTGTTCTTTCGTGTGTGCAAATCTACCACTACTTAGATACGGGAAAGCAGTTCATGGGTTCATGATCAGAGGTGTATTGAAGACTGATCTTTACGTAGAAAATGCGCTAATCTATTTGTGAATTATTATTTTATATTAGACATATGTTTATGAATACAACATATGTATATAAGAAATGTTGATTGGGTATTATAAAACATATATGGTAAAAACTAATTATAAACATAAAAAATGGATGGTAAAAAATTCATTTCTTTGACAAATTAGGATATACATCATAATGACATGATTATAGAAATTGTTGTTTGAAAAAGAAACAAACATGGTAAAAGATTCATTTCCATTTCATTGCTTAATAGAACCAAACAAGAGAAGGATTCTCACATACATTTATTTGGAGAATTCTTTGTTATACCAAACACTAGAATCAACTATATTTCTCTATTTTAATTTTCTTTCTGCATTTCAATTCTCTATTGCAATTCTATTTCTTTGTACAAAACGTGCCATTAAATCATTTAAGGATAAACGAGTCATGAAAATTACTCTAATTCATCACTAATAACTTTAATAACGGCTAAATCTCTTATGACAAACACAAGAAACTCAATCTAGCCATCCTAGTATCACTCGTCTTAAGTAACCTAATCGAAAATACAAATCCATTATGCTTATGTGCTTCCTAGTAGTAGGAGGAAAGTTGTTGGTGCCGCTATTATTACTGTTTGGGACAAAAATAGAGTTTATATCAAGCAAATATTCATTGATGTTAATAAAAAATCAATGATGTTCATCACTAATGTCCCAAACCAATATGTTAAGCCTCAAACTTTAGTAAACTCATACAGGAATATGGATATGCACATCTTTTGGGTAATCAATTTCACACTAAGAGTTACATTTTGAGGGAGAGAAATGGTGGAAATAAGAGAGGGTCACATATGGGGCACTATCGGTTAACAGGTGAAGAGGGTTGATGGTGGAAGTGGGAGTAGTTTTAGGGTTGTATAGAGAAGATGATGAAAGCGTATGAATGGTAGGATGATTTCCATGCATGTTATCTCATTGTTTTATCACATTAATGAATCTTGACGCATGTGCATACAAAGCCGCATAGGGATTGAACATTCAGAATGAGCTTGTAAGAAAGCTTGCAAGTGATGTATGGTAACTAAAGGGGGACGGTAAGTCTAGGTGGGTGGGTAAATTTCATAAGGATTTGCGATATGGACATCTTACATCTTTTATTTTTTTCATTGCCACCTCAACGCCTAGTCATTTTACCACACATCCCCTTGCACCCATGAAATAATCACAACCCACCAACCCCCACGTCCTCTCAAGTTTTAACTAAAAAATAATTATATATATATATATATATATATATATATATATATATATATATATATATATATATTAATTTTCAAAGTTGGGTATGTGAGTGAAATCTACTGTTCATTTCCTTTAACTATTTTCAGAACCAAATATACTAAACTCAGATCATTGTACAATTATTAATGTATTTGACACAAATTACAAATAATCTTTTATATGAAAATAGCATTTTTGATTCTGCTTACAGCAAACTTTTATATTTACTTTTTTTTCCCTCAACTAATTTCGAATTAATTATTTACATCCCTATTTATTATAAAGTTATATTTTGGTATTTTATAAGTTGTGATTCAGGTCCCTTATTATATTTTAAAGTTACATTTTTCGTCCCTCACATAATTTTTTTTGTCGAGCTGCGTTTTCAATATACTTGGCTTCCGCAGCATCGCGCGGACAGTCTAAAACTAGTTTATTTATAAAAAGCAAGATTAATTTAAAATGAAATTTCCATAAAAAAATTAAAAATTTAGAAATACAATAACTTAAACTAAAATTAGAAATTAAACCATATGTAAAAATAACTTAAACTGAAATTAAACAATTACATATCATATTTCAAGGACGGGTTTGGAATATGTGTCGACATCATCAACAAATGTAAATCTATCATTTTTTGCTTTTCCTTACATGCTTTTTTACTTCTTGATTCGCTTTTGGTTTTCCGATTCCACATGCTTGTTAAAAGTCATATAAAACAAATTAAATTTAAGGGCAATCTGATCAATCCATTCATCATTCATTGAGCTAGAGGAAAAAGGGTTCTTTTTTGCTTTTGCTTTGTCTCTACCTATTTTTTCATTCTCCTAGTTGAGGTCAACCCAATAAGCGCATCGGATGATATTGTGTAAATGGTGTCCGATGTTTTTGTTTGTTTCGAACCACCATCTACTTCCAGAGCCCATTTCCATTTAGGTGAACTCTAACAATTTACCAAAAATATAGATACTTAAATGGCTTTCTATTATTATCTAAATGAAAACCTGTTAAGTTACAGGTGCAGATAATTCTGATTATTCCAAATCATATTGTAAGATCCTGTTTCCGAAATGACCAAGCTTGGATTTAAGGAAATGGATTTTTGGATGACCTTGAGATAGCGGCGCTGACTATGGGGTTAGTGCCGCTATTTTGATGCTAGCTGGTCGCAGGATAGTTGCAATTAGCGACGCTAACTGCTATAGTTAGCGCCGCTAACCACCGTTATTGCAAAACCCTAGAAATCTTCAGGTCTTGCGCCCTATTAGTGCACAATATAGCAGTCATCATTCTTCATTTCCCTCACCCTTGGAACCCTGTGACGAGTTTTGGAAGCTTTGATGGAGATTTTAACCTTGAAGGCCCTTTGGAAGGAATTTTTGGAGAAGAAATAAGAAAAGAGTGAGGCAAGAGGTGCATTATTCAGCCTAAGGAGCTTTGAAGATCTGTTATGGACTTTTGTAAGAAATCTCTCTCCTGATCTCTTCGTGTTATAGTTTTCCTTTCTAGTTGTAAATTAGATAATTGAGTTCTTAGCCCTTATGGTGTAGATCTTGGAGTTTGGAGAACTCCAAGCATCTTGAATCCTTGTTATTGATCCCTTTTAGTCTCTAGACGAGAAAGTTGGAATATTTCTAAATTTGCAAGCTTTGGTTGGTGATTCTAATCCCCTTTGTGACCTAAATATGAGATTTGACATGCATGGGGCATGCATGTCAAGGAAGTTTAGATTTTTATGAAGATTTGGACCTAATGGACGTATTCTTGAAAGGCTTGACCTCTGACTGAATGGATTAAGTGTTGAATGAACATATTGTGAAGTTCATCTGTAGCGCCGCTACCTTAGGCCGGTAGGTACGCTACTTTTGACAGAAACCCGTTTCTAGAATAGCCTTAGTGAGGCTACCTTGAGGTAATAGTTGTGTTAAGCATTGACTTTGACTTTTAACCTAGCATTGACTTATTTATCGTTGACTTCAGTTGACCAGACTGACTTTTTAGTCAAACACTTAGGAATGAGGGATGTGGTTGATGTTGTTATGTTATGGAATTTAGGTGACTTTGCGAACGAGTGTAGGAATACAATAATCGACACGTCTAAGTGTATTGCCTTACTGTATGATGCTGCATGTGTAGACAGCTCGTATGATTGATTGTTGTGCTCCAGTTGTTTGATTTGTTCATCTCATTGTGGTTTTGTTTGTGATTGCGGGTAGGACAGTGTCATGTCCCGATAGGATAGGACTGTGTCATGTCCCGATAGGATAGGACTGTGTCGTTTCCCATCTATGTGATATGATATGGGTAGGATTTTGCCGTGTCCAGCAAAAATAGGATTGTGCTGTGTCCCGATAAAGTAGCAAGTGATTTGTTCATGTAACTTCTGTTATACCGTTATTATTTACTTTAAGTTGTAAAAGCTTTAAAATGATTATATTTTCAAAGGTTTGTTATAAATATATAATCACGTTTAGTAAAATATGGTCATGTAGTATACATATCTAGAAGCATTGTTGATGGAAAGTGGAAAAACTTAAATGCTTTTGTCATTGTATTTTGACGGTCACCAACCATAAGATAGTCGATTTAGATGTACAAGACAACCACTTTTCGGTGTCCATAATTCCCAACACTACAAGAAATGCCGTTAATACCGGCGTCACCTTTAGCGGCGACAGCCGGTATTAGCGGCGACATCCAATACACGCGTTTGGTGTCGCCGCTAATACCGGCTGTCGCCGCTAAAGGTGACGCCGGTATTGACGAGTCAGCGATCCATGTCCTTCTCAATCTAAGCCGTTGATAAATTGTCTGATCCAACGGCGATAAAAGAAGCGGGAAAAGTTCCCTCCTTACGCGTCGCCGCTAAAGACCCCAAATGTCGCCGCTATTTCCTTTCACGCGGATCGCCATCATCACCGTCCATTGCTTCATAATCTAACGGTCCAGATGGGATGCGGCTTTTTAGATGTCGCCGCTAAAGGCACCACATGTCGCCACTAAAGGTCAGCGACCAGAACAAAACAGATCGTCTCCTTCATCAGTCGCCTGTTACGACTGAAAAAAAACCAAAAAATTTCTCTCGAATTCTCCGGCGACTGAGACGTTTTTTCGGACAAAATCCTCCTCAAATCATCATCCGGTGCACTCTTTCACTTCTACCTCTCTTCTACCGGCGATTTTCTTGAATTTTACCGGCGATTTCCTCTCTTTTCCGGCGATATCTCTTTTCCGGCGGCGGGTTTCTCTTTTCCGGCGATAGCTCCTCTTTTCCGGCGAGATTTCTCTTGTATTGTGTAAGTTTTTGATTACCTAACTTATATTGTGTTAAAGTTTGATTTTTAACTAGGTATTTCTCTTGTTAGTACCATCACCACCACCACCAAGACCACCACCGCGAGGCTGCCGGAAAAACGCCGCCACCACCGTAAAAACGCCGCCACCACCAGAAACAACATCTAAAAACCCTAAGTATGTGTTCTTGAATTTTGCAATTTTGTTAAAGTCTTGATTTGTTAAGTTCTTAATGTGTTAAGTTCTTGAAAAATGACTTATTATAAGCTCTTAATGGTTTATGACAAAATGTTGAATGGTTTTGATTTGTTTTGGAAGTGATGGTGTTAAGTTCTTAATATGTTAAGAACTTATTTTTTAAGTTATTAATGAAAAAGTACTTAACATGAAAATGATTTTGAAAAAATATAATATGTTTGGAAAATATACCAAAGATTTGGAAAATGTATAATGTGATGTTGTTAAGTTCTTAATGTGTTAAGTACTTAATTTTTAAGTGTTTAATTATTAAGTGCTTAATTTGAAAAAAGATTTGGAAAACATAATATATTTGGAAATGTTTTTGATAAGTGCTTAATTTTTAAGAACTTAATTATTAAGAACTTAATGCTTATGTTTAAAACTTAATTGTTAAGTACTTAATTAGTAATTATTTGATTTGTTATAAATGTAACGTTTAGATCGTTTTAAATATAAAGTTTAAATCGTCATTTTAAAAAATATAATGTTTAAATTGTAAATTATAAAATATATAATGTTTAAATTGTAAACTTAATTATTAAATACTTAATTATATAGATATTTTAAATCATTTTAAATATAACGTCTAAATCGCAAATTATAAAAAATAAAGTTATACGTTAATGTAACGTTTTAATAAAATTATTAAACCTAATTAACCTAAAAGAAAATATATAAATTTATTTGAACCTAAACTCTAAATTTAAACCGTAAACACAAACCAAAAACATAAATTTATTTAATCCTAAACCCTAAACCCTAAACATAAATTATTTAAACCATAAAACTTAAACTCTAAACCGTAACCCCTAACCCCTAACCCCTAACCCCTAAACCCTAAACCCTAAACCCTAAACCCTAAACCCTAAACACTAACTTATTTAAACCATAAAACTTAAACTCTAAACCCTAACCCCTAAAAACTAAACCCTAAACCCTAAACCCTAAACATAATCTTATTTAAACCATAAAACTTAAACTCAAACCCTAACCCCTAAACCCTAAACCCTAAACCCTAAACCCTAACCCCTAACCCCTAAACCCTAAACCCTAAACCCTAAACCTTAATCCCTAAAACCTAAACCCTAACCTCTAACCCCTAAACCCTAAACCCTAAACCCTAAACACAAACTTATTTAAACCATAAAACTTAAACCCTAAACCTTAAACCCTAAACCCTAACCCCTAACCCCTAAACCCTAAACCCTAAACCCTAAACCTTAATCGCTAAAACCTAAACCCTAAACCCTAACCTCTAACCCCTAAACCCTAAACCCTAAACACAAACTTATTTAAACCATAAAACTTAAACCCTAAACCCTAAACCCTAAACCCTAACCCCTAACCCCTAAACCCTAAACCCTAAACACAAACTTATTTAAACCATAAAACTTAAAGCCTAAACCCTAAACCCTAAACCCTAAGCCCTAACCCCTAAACCCTAAACCCTAATCCCTAATCCCTAAACCCTAAACCCTAAACCCTAAACCTTAAACACAAACTTATTTAAATCGTAAATGTTGTAGTGTTTAGGTACTCTGAAACGTAAACTATATGTTTACATTTATTCGTTTCAATCATCAAAAGCTTAGAAATACCCGCTCGAAATTGATTTAGTAATTATTTTCGAGTTGTCCCCGTTTTGGGACTGCTTTTTGAATGCTTTATCTCATCTAGGATATGAATGTGTATTACATGATTGTTTGTTTAAGAAAAATTTGGTTGTCATTTTCTCTTTGCTCCTCGGGTATATACTTACAAATATACCTGGGAGCTAAGGGGAAATGCTGCCGAATTTTTCTTAAACAAACAGTCACGTAATACACATTCATATATGAGATAAAGTATTCAAAAAGTGGGTGTAGAAGCCTACCTTTGCAAATACTCTATCATCGTTGTCCGATTATCTATTCCCCTTCCGAGGATAGTTTTTGAATTATCCTTTCAGCGATCTAATTGTATAACATATTGTTTCCTATACAAATACTTTATCCTATTTAAACCTTAATATATGTTCCAGTTTCATAATGCCTATCGATAAAAGCTGGACTACTAATCCAAAACGTAAGTCACCTGAGTTCGAGCAAGGCCTCAAATCATTTGCCAAGATTTGCCAAGAACATGCCGATAGCAGAGGTTATGTCAGATGTGCGTGTCAAAGATGTCATAACACTAAATTATTGCCTATGCATCTAATGAAACATCATATGCGGGTATTTGGGTTCTCTCGGTTATACAAGACGTGGTGCTATCACGGTGAAACTTCAGATGTGGATGATGTGGCACCAAGGAACGATACAGCTGTGGATGATGTGGCACCAAGGAACGATATGATTGATGTTATTGAAGACGTTATGGAGGAGGTGATGGAAGAGGATAGCAACATCGACAAAGGGAACTTGGATACAGAGAGTATTGGTGTTTGTGATGATTTTGAAGACCTATTAAAGGAAGTCCAATCAGAATTATATCCTGGGTGTGCTAAGTTTTCTTCCCTAGACTTCTTAGCAAAGCTTATGCATATCAAGGTGAATCACAAATGGACTAATAGTTCATTTGATGAACTCCTTGAGTTGTTGCAATCTTCATATCCGGAAGGCAATAAGATCCCATCATCACATTATGTAGAAAAAAAGACACTAAAAAAGATAGGTTTGTTGGATTAGGTGTCTAAGCCATGACTAATAATTAGTATTTATCTAATTAATAGTAGCATAGTCCATTTGGGTTGCCCTCATAGTTGGAGGATTGGCAGAAAGTCCGGTAGAGAGAAAGATTGATTTATTATGTAATTAATAAATCAATAGAAATTAAATAAATAGTTTATTAATATATTTAAGTGATAATATATTAATTAGAAACTATAATAATTAATTAGAAATTTTTCTGGAATTAATTGGAATTAATTTGGCAGTTAAATTGATTAATTAAGGTGCAGGGACTAAAACTGTAATTATTCAATAGTTGAGTAAGTGACAGTTGAGTGAGTGAGAGTGGTGAACGAAATTATATATGGAAACATATATATTTTCGATTTTGATAATGAGGATAAAAGGGTTTGAATTATTAAGATAAAGGCTTATCTTAATTTGAATTCAAAAAGGTTTATCTTTAAGGTTTATCTGATCACCATTTGAAGCCTATAAATAGGGAGGCTCACCCTAACCCTAAAGCCACGATTTTGAAGCTCTCTTTGAAGGATTTTCGGCCAAAGTTCCAGCTTGGGTGTGACTGCATTTGAGGCAAGAGATTTCTGTTGCTTTGCTTCCAATATTCACCTTAAGGTTGGTTTTTCTTGATCTTTCTTTTAGTTTAATTCTTTCTGGCCTTTTAGGAATTGTTATATGTTTAACTAGAAGAAAAACTTAGATCTATATAGGTTGCATGTGAACTTAGGAATTTTAGTTCATAGTTGCAGAAAACCTTTCAGTGGTATCAGAGCTATTTGGTTGTTTTTCTTGTTAAATTGCTATAACTGCTTTCCTGAAAATTAGGGTTTAATTGTTTATAAACCCTAATGTGGCCAATTTCGAAATTTAGGGTTTGTTTTAGAAACCCTAGCCCCTCCCCTATGATTTGGCGATTTTTTGTGGATTAGGTTAGAAGGTATTCTATTTTTGGTAACTTTAAATTGTTTAAAAGATAAACCTTAAAACCCTTTATCCTAAAAATCGAAATTTAAGGGATTAGGATAGGTTTTAATTAATTTGATTAATTTGATAAAAACCTATCTACTTTTGAATTAATTTAATTAATTGGTAATTAAAAGATAATTCAAGGATTTAATTTAATTTAAAATTTAATTGCTTTAAATTGGCGAAAATTAAATAGATAAATCCTAAAATATTTTAAAATGTTTAAAATATCAAATTTAATTAATTTAATTAATTGGTTAATTAAAAGATAATTAAAATCGATTTTAAGGTTTAATTTAATTTGAAATTTAATAGTTTAAATTGGCAATAAATTAAAAGATAAACCAGAAACAATTTTTTAAATGGTTTAAAAAATTACATCTTATATATATTATAATTAGGGAGTTACTATTATATGTATAAGATTAAAATGGTTAGTCAAATCATTAGTAGGCCTCATTCACGAAGCTGGTCTATAAAGTGGGTATAAGGAGACTGCCTATAAAATGGCGGTCTAATGGGTGAACACTCTCGCCCACCGCTCGCCTGATCAGTGGAGGGTCGTTAGCCGAACATGTTTGATAGGACCACCTAATAATCACTAAAAGTTAATGATTCAAAGTACTAGAACACTTAATAAAATCCCAATCTAGTTACTTTAGGAAAAATGTGAATTGATGCTAATCCATGAAATTGCACATTGGACTTTATGAAACATTGGTGGAGCGTGTGTGGTTAACCGGCACGCCAATTGGGGTTCATAAAGAGTTGCAATGGGTTTCCCGGGTATTATCATTGTTGATGGAGCGTGTGTGGTTTACCGGTACATCAATTAGAGATGATAATTAACCCGAGAGTACCAAGCTAATTTGCATGGTTATTCACATCCAGTTTGTGATCCTCGGCATCCCAGTCACAAACAGTGGGGCACATCCGAGATTAAACATGCCATTTAAAAGTTTAATGAATCTCATCAGAACTAGGAATTTCATAAGATGAAATTGATAAGTGTTTATCTACCTTAATGACCATTATGTTGTGATTACGGCATCCCTCTTCACACCATAGTTGGGGTATTTTGGATCCTAGCCTTAATAAATAATATATTGGGTAATTATTTAAAAGGAACAGTTAAACTAATAAATTCTATTTCTTTTATAGATGTCAAGTGTCAATTCTCCTCCTTCTCCTCCTTCACCCATTTCTGAAAGCATCAGAATGCACCTGCTTAATATGGAAAGGCTGACTGGCCTCAACTGTAAAGAATGGCTTCGCAATTGGAGACTGGGTCTCGGCATTGCTGGCAAGCTTCATCTCACCGAGTATCCGATCCCAGTTCTACCGGAACAAGTCATCATAAAAGGTCCTTATGATGAATCCGAAGAGATTCGTGACCTCATGCTATCAACCATTGACCCCGAGTTCCGCAAGGATTTTGAATCCTTGGGGCCATATGAGTTGATGCAACTGGTGGAGGAAAGGTTCCAAAAACCAGTTGAAGAGGAACGAGCTAGAATCCTCGGAAGACTTGCAGAGTGCAAGCTAAAGGGAGGAAGTAGCATCAATTCGCATGTTCTTCAGATTGAAGGGTACATAGGCGAGTTATATAAACTTGGTCATCCCATGAGTCAGGAGGAGAGTGTTAACATCCTGCTCGCTTCGCTGACAAATGAGTACGATCTGTTCATTCAGACGTATAGAAAGGAAAACCAGAAAAAGACCCTCATGGAAATGCGTCCACTGTTGACTTTATACGAGTCACTCTTGGACAGACATAGCTCCAATGGCTCAGCTACTTCTGGATTAAGTCCAGTAAAGAGACGTAACAAGAAACGGTCAAGATCGACTGGACATGTCTCAAACTGGAAATCCGCTAAATCGGATACAGTCACGGAAAGATTGGAAGACGCTCCAACTCTTTTGAAAGCTCAGGTATGTCTAAAAACCTCAAAACTCCTGTTCCAAGATTTCTTGATACATAATGTGACAGTCACATTTTGGTTTGTATGCAGGGAATCAAGAAGGCACGGGACTCTGGTGCATAGGAGCACATATGGATTGGATCTCCAGCTCGTGAAGTTTTGAAGTTTAGATAGATATTAAATATTGTTATTAGTCTTTAGATACATTTTTGACATTGTCTATTACATTGTTCAAGGATTTTATTTTTAATAAAATTGTCATGTTTTCTTTTAACACCTGTTGTCTGAAATTATCCTTGAAATGTTATATGAATGTGTTGAATGTATGATTAGTAATAACTTGAATGTTGATGCATCCAAAGTGTTTGGATTCAAGAATTGTGTCATTTATGATTGTTAATACAAAAGTTATAAGAATCAATTCAACCATAGGTCCAGTTGGACAGGACCTTGGAATCATTTGACTCAGAGTCACTTGATGAATTGATTTCTTAATGTGTCAAGAAATGAATCAACCAAAGGTCCAGTTGGACAGGACTTTGGAATCATCTGACTTGGAGTCAGATGATGATTAAGTTCTTTATAAAGCACATGTGGCAAGAAATGAATCACCCAAAGATCCAGAGGATAGGATTTTGGAATCAGTTGACTTAGAGTCAACTGAAGATTGCAAGTCTTGAACAAAGTCATAAGTTTACATAGATATGTAAAGGACACTGAGATTAAGAGCAACGGACACACCTGTTGTTGTGTATTGCTAGAATCTTGATATAGAACATAATTGTTTGTACTTCACGATATTCATCATTCGGTATGACGAATATGACATTGCTAATCGGGATAAGCAATTGAATTGAAACCTCGAACAGTTCAAGGACTTCGAAGGAAGTACAAGTTCCACAGAACCTGAGCGATAACATAAAGTGAGGAAAAGGTTTCACAGTTCATTCTCTTCCAAGAATATTAATGGTTATAATGTGTCTTAGGGAAGATAATGGAGCATTGGTCGAAACAGTTCGATCCTCGGTGTATGAGATACATTGCCAATTAGTTTCCAATAAGATGAACACTATACCAGTCAGTCCATATAAACCATACTCCGATCACATCCTAGACTAAGTAGGTCTTGCAGACACTGCCTGAAATGTAAAGCTGGGATTATCCCACTTGTACATAGAAAGTCCAGGGTCTTGTAGTGTTCATCTGAGCCTCATGACCAGCTGAACTTGATCAGCATTGTCGTTTCATTAGCTATCCCACTGTAACTAAAGAGCTCTTTTAGAAAGAACTCATGGTCCAAGGAAACAGTGGGAGTTGGGACAATCCTAAATGAGTTTAGGATTAGCAATGAAAGAACCTTTTTAGTCATCACTAGGCTTGGAGCAGAAATCAGATTTCTGCTTTACAACTGACATAATCTCCTCTTGACCAGTAGTATTGATCACCATCATAAGTAGTTGTGATCAGGGTGACATACCGATTAGTGGTAAAACACTGCAGTTGGTACGGATTTGCAATCCGACTACTTGGAAGCATTGGTGAGCCCGGCTGCTGCCAAATAAGAGGACCTTAGGGCGAGACACGGACTGTGTGAAAATTTGATTGATTTTACACCTGGTTTAAAAACCAGTGGGAGTAACTGAATCATCAAAAGAAAGCAACATGGACATATACATACCTTCAGAGCATCCAGTTGAGTCGATACTCAGAGTCAAGCAATTGATTCCGAGTAAAGCACTCTCAATAGAAGATGAAATCCGAGAGGATTCTCCATGGCATAGTGTGAGTCGTTAGTGGAGCATGTATGGTTTACCGGCACACTAATAGGGACACACATAGAGCATGCCATTACAAAAGGTACATGGCCCCGTGTTTCGTCCCACGGGCATCTCGCAAGAAAGGATATTCAGATTCTCAAAATATGCCAAATGATTGGATTTTGAGAAAGGGCTGAAAGATTTCCATTAAAATGTCAGAAAGGTTTAGATTCTCAAAATGTGCCATAAGTTCTGGATTTTGTGAATAGCCTATAACCGTGTCAAAGCTAGTGGGAGTCGTCGTTATCCACTATCCCCACATGTGGGATAAATAATGGTTCTAGGAAACGTCTCTTTTCATTACGAAGTGTAATGACTTGGTGTTAAGAGACGGATCGCTATGAAAGCCTTAATAGAAATACGGCATACTCAGGTGGTTATAAACGTCTATGAGATAGATCCAGATTCTGCCAAGATGATCTTGATGAGATTCAAGATGCATAGACTTAGGAAAGGTTTTTCCTTGTCATTGCAAAGTGTGATGACTTGGCATGAAAGAAATAAAGAAGGTGCAACATACTCATGT
This sequence comes from Cichorium intybus, assembly GCA_023525715.1. Taxonomy (NCBI): domain Eukaryota; kingdom Viridiplantae; phylum Streptophyta; class Magnoliopsida; order Asterales; family Asteraceae; genus Cichorium; species Cichorium intybus. The sequence continues at coordinate 639,620 of CM042014.1, read as the reverse complement.
AATTCACAGTCATTTATTGGAAAGATGAAATCACCAGCATAGACCTAGCCATTGTAAGCATGATCTTGATAAGATTCAAGATGCACGAGAAAAGTCTCCGAAAGGAAAATAGTTTTTCGAAAATCATGACACAAAGGATTATAAATAATCCTTGGATTCCGAAAGGGTTTGGAATAGGATTAGATCGGGTTCCACAAGTTTTGGATCGATCATAAAGTCATGAACATGTCCTGATAACTTAATGCTTAGGGCATAGTAAGTTGGATTCAGGACATTGCCTGGCTAGGTATACTGGATGGATTGTTTGAACTCAAGTGAGAATTCATTAGGAAATGATTGGGGTGATAGTGTTAATTTGAAAGTTTTTCAAATGGGTAACGTCAGGACATGATGTTGAAGGACATGATGGTTAAAGAATCTCGATGGTATTCTGATGGAGCGCGTGTGGTTCACCGACACATCATAGCACCTCGAAATAGTCTTAGGGTGCAGTCAAGTAGACTAAAGACCCCAAAACCATAGGAAGTCACCGTACACATTACCAGAATGGAGTTAGGAGAGAAATTGACAGGATTACATATTGAGATGTTATCGGATGAGTATCCGATTGGATCATCTGCAATAAAGTGTACAAGTATAAGATACTTTGGATACATAGAAAGAGTGTAAGGTTCATAAAGACATAGATGTAAAATTAGAATTGAAAGTTTAAAAGAAATTTTGAAACCGATAATAGTTTATGACAAGACCAGACTTGGTGATTACCTTGTGGAGACTTGGTAATAAACTGGAGTAGCTGCCAGTCAGATCTTTATGTTTCACTTTTGCATGTTTTACTTCCCGAATAATTTAATTATTCAGATAGGTCCACAGTCGCTCATACTTTGGGAAGTAAGTATTGAATCAAGACTGTCATGAATTGGTTTGTAGACTGTCTAAGGAGTTAGACATAGCAATAGGATTGCTACAACATTCATGAGTACTTAGAAATAGAGATTTGAGTATTGGATAAACCCACGCTCAACAGATTGCTTCATGGATTATATCACAAGCAATGTTGAGACGATAATATCTTATGATCTTAAAGTGGAGAGATATGAGTTATGATTTACAAGGCAGTTGTTCATTGATAATATGAAAACGCATCGGTAACTCGATGTTATAAAACATGTTGTTGTGAATGATTTGACTTGTAAAAGATATAAGCATATAAGTCAAAGCTTATTCGTTCCTTGACCCTGATGGGAAACAGATATCTGTAGGCCTCTCGATGATTTTGAAGTTGACTAAAGTGCTGGCCAGCCTGGACTAAATTGATGTGTTCAATTAGAAGTCCCAAAGTCATAAGCAAAATCGAAAATCGGGAAACAGAGTATCAGACAAAGATTGATCTAAATTCATGTCTCGTGTCTGAAAATATCTTGTTGGACGAAGGATCATATGATCACTTATCTTTGGACAGAACTGACTAGGTCAGAGTTCGGCAGCGGTTTCTAGGAAGCTACAGTTGCTAAATTAATTAGAGGGTAAATTGGTAATTTTAGTCATAGACTTATTCAAGTGGGAGACTGTTGGATTAGGTGTCTAAGCCATGACTAATAATTAGTATTTATCTAATTAATAGTAGCATAGTCCATTTGGGTTGCCCTCATAGTTGGAGGATTGGCAGAAAGTCCGGTAGAGAGAAAGATTGATTTATTATGTAATTAATAAATCAATAGAAATTAAATAAATAGTTTATTAATATATTTAAGTGATAATATATTAATTAGAAACTATAATAATTAATTAGAAATTTTTTCTGGAATTAATTGGAATTAATTTGGCAGTTAAATTGATTAATTAAGGTGCAGGGACTAAAACTGTAATTATTCAATAGTTGAGTAAGTGACAGTTGAGTGAGTGAGAGTGGTGAACGAAATTATATATGGAAACATATATATTTTCGATTTTGATAATGAGGATAAAAGGGTTTGAATTATTAAGATAAAGGCTTATCTTAATTTGAATTCAAAAAGGTTTATCTTTAAGGTTTATCTGATCACCATTTGAAGCCTATAAATAGGGAGGCTCACCCTAACCCTAAAGCCACGATTTTGAAGCTCTCTTTGAAGGATTTTCGGCCAAAGTTCCAGCTTGGGTGTGACTGCATTTGAGGCAAGAGATTTCTGTTGCTTTGCTTCCAATATTCACCTTAAGGTTGGTTTTTCTTGATCTTTCTTTTAGTTTAATTCTTTCTGGCCTTTTAGGAATTGTTATATGTTTAACTAGAAGAAAAACTTAGATCTATATAGGTTGCATGTGAACTTAGGAATTTTAGTTCATAGTTGCAGAAAACCTTTCAAGGTTTGGGGTACGAGTCGATACATGTGTGCAGAAATGGCTGTACTATTTCGCTGCAAGTGGTTTGATACTCGAACAGAAAATAATATCACCAGTATCAACACAGAACGTGAAATATACAAAAATGAACAACTCATATTTGCATCCCAAGCCAAACAAGTATTTTTTATCCGAGAACCTTCTCGAAGAAACCAAAACAATCATCCTTGGTGGGTCGTCGAGGAGGTCAACCATCGAAAAATTTGGGATGTTCACAACGGCGTCCCAAATGATGACATCGTCTTAGCCGAAAATGTCGACGTTGTTCATAACCCCTCTTCATCTAATTGTGGTATTGTAATCGATTTGAGTCAATACTTTCAAAACATTCCTAATTATGATACCGGTGACGACTCTGATACTGAAGTTGATCCGCCAACGGTTACTGTCAATAGAGTGATTGATTGCGAGTTTGATAATGCTGATACTGATTATGATACAGAGTCTGCTTATGACACTGAAGTATCTGAGGGTGAAGAAGATCATTAAAACAATTGTAATTTATTTATGTGTTAGGATATGACATCGTTTTGGATGATGCTACTTTTTATCATGGCCGATGTGATGGGCCATGGTGGAGATGGGGCCGGGGATCCACCACTTCCGCCTTGGAGAGGCGCGGGTCTACATGAGATGGACGGTAAGTGTTATTATAATTTTTTAATTTATTGTATTTATTCATTTATTATAACAATCGTGACTAATATTTTTAAATTTATATTACAGGTGTACCGGCGAGAAGAAAAACGAGAGGTAAAGCTAAAAACCTTGAACTGCAACGCCATCTCCGGTGACACGTCATCACCGGAAACTGAAGCAACCGTTAGCAGCGACGTCTTTACCGGCGACGGACGTCATTTGCGGCGACATGTATTACCGGCGACGCATTAGCGGCGACTTTTAGGCATTAGCGACGAACTATTAGCGGCGACTCAGTAGCGGCGACATGTCGCCGGTAAAGGTATTAGCGGCGACAATTATTATCTTTAGCGGCGACAATTGTCGCCGGTAATAACCCCTTTCCTTGTAGTGCAAACACATGTTCAATAACATGTCTATTTTTAATTTAGAAGTATCATCGTTATAAATTGTTCAAACAATTCCTTTTGGACTAAAACAATATTGTATTCATATTTCTATAAAAAAAAAAAAGGTTATTTGAATGCGTAATAAAGGAAAAGAAATTTCCTTTTGGACTAAAACAATATTGTATTCATATTTCTATAAAAAAAAAAAAAGGTTACTTGAACGCGTAATAAAGGAAATTTTCGAAAAGTTCTTAAACTTTGACATTATTTATGAAAAAGACATGATTTAGTCTTTTATCAGAAAATAAAAAAAAAAAGTCTGAGGATCTTTATATATTTAGAATTTTAGTCAGTAAAAAACTTTCATCCGGTGACAATGGTTGTTTTATCAAAAATTAAAACGACAAACCGATTTTTGAGTGGATTTTTGAAAACAAAATACATTATTTTTCTAAAATATAGTGAATATAATAATAACTTTTCTCCAACAATATTATTAAAAAACATCATATAAACCATCTACACAAATCGTATGATTCACTTAAAGAAACAAAGAAAACCTACTTTTTGTATATTCATACTATGCAAAGCTCATTGTGCATATGAATGTATATATATATATATATATATATTCCAAAGTCTAATTTATAGAATATTATCTTATTATTTTTTATGTGTGTTTAATATTTTATTCGTTCCAATGTTTAATATGTAAAATGAATCAGATACACTGTCATAAATTCTAATTGTCACAAAATTCAAGCTGTATTAGGGTGCACGGAGTAGTGGAAGGCGAACCCGCTGGAAGCCGATCCCGCCCTCAACCCGCCGGAACCCGCAGCGGGACGGTGTAGAAGCCGCCGATCCCGCCGAACCCACCTCGCTCTCCAACCCGCCGAACTCACCTCCAACCCTTTTCCTTCTATGCCTTCGACGCACAGCGGCTTCACGAGCCCGCTGGAAGTCCTCTTTGAACCCGCCGGAGGGCGAACCCGAGCGGTACCGCCGGTGCCACACGAACCCGCAGCCGAGCCCGCCCTCATCTTTCCACTACTCCGTGCACCCTTAGAGTGAGTAGTTGTTGCACCATCAATTTTTTAACAATAATAGATTTTATTAAAAACAAAAATAATTAGTGGGAAGCCGGCTAAAATAAAAAATAATTGAACTAAAATAGAAAACTAGACAACAAAAATGAAAATTAGAAATAACAACCTCAAACCTCACATATCAAACCATGAGAAAAATATAAACAATTAACTTGTAACAAAATAAATTTTGAATGTCTAATAAAAAATAATATATCCGGAACCTGAATTACATTGAATAAAGTACAATAGTATTATTTTAGAGTTGTAGAAGTAATATAATAATATTAAAATAAAACGGTATGATAACATCAACAATCTTGTAAAATTACAATACAAACAATAAAACAATAATATCTAATCTAGATTATCTAAATTAGAAAGAAAAAATTACAATAATACTATTTTTTTCTTAGGTAGTGAAAATCAAATAGATTAAAATACAATAATAGAATAAGATGAAACTAAAATGAAAGAATTACAAAAGATTACAGGAAATTACTAAAATAAAAATAAAAACATATTAATAGTTAGGTTTAAAAAAACGTTGATTTTGATCTTTATTTTAATTAAGTCAGTTTTTTGTTTGTAAAAAATTATTGAAACCGGTTGATTGTTATTTTTGATCAAAATCCTAATTTTGTAATTCTTTTAAAAAGGAGAAAATTACATGAATGATCCCTGTGGTTTGAGGTTATTTACGCGTTTAGTCCCTAAGTATATATTTTAACTCGGACACCCCCTTAATATTAGGTTTTGTTACGTACTTGGTCCTTAGCACGGATGAAAACACAATTTTACCCTTAATCATCTTTTTTAATTTCCTTTTCATTATTTATTAATTTTTGAGTAAATTACACGAATGGTCCCTGTGGTTTGGGTAATTTGCGCGTTTGGTCCCTAACTTTTTTTTTAAACCCGGACCGTCCCTATGGTTTGATTTTGTTGCGCGCTTGGTCCCTGATTGACTTAAAATGACTATTCTACCCTTAATAATATATTTTTATTTTGTTAATTCATTTCTTTTTTATTTTTATTTATTTATTTATTATTTTTAAATTAAAAAAATCCAATTACTTCCATCTCATACCTAAACATCCTACCAGGAACCCTAAACCTCCGAACCATCTTCCTCCGTCAACCACCCTCTTCCTCACGTTTCTTTTACTATGTATTACCCGCCGGCGACCATCCATTCACGATCTCCTCCAAATGATTTTAGTGTTCCAAAACCAATTTCAACACATTCATTCCTAATTTGCATCTCCATTAAAGACCAATACAATCTAGGGTGGAGGGGATGGGAGTCGTCTTCTTCTCTGGGGTGCATTGTAGTGGTGGTAAGTCTATCGAGGCAGGAGGAGGGCGTTGGTGGCATCGTGGAGGGCGTTGGTGGCATCGTGGAGGGTGTTTGCGGATTAGGTTTTCTGTGGTACAGAACTGCAGATCGTTGAGAGAGAGGGCAACCTGCAACACCACCACTGACCCATCGCCTCCATCTTTTTGTGTGTGTGAGACCTAATGGACGATGAAATTCCACCAGGAACCTCTCGCCTCCATCTCCATTGCTTCCCTTCTCCGTTTAACCTTCGTCATTGGAAATTCCACCAAGAACCTCTCGCCTCCATTGAAGTTGCACATGACGAAGAAACACAGCAAAAATTTGCCGATAAATATTATGAAACGGAATTACACAAATAAGTAAACAAATTCAACAAACCATCTCATTGCAATCGAGGAGTCTGGTTTTGCCCATTCAGAACAAACAGCTGCACCTTATCAGCTTTGATATTCAGGTTCGCCTTAGCTACGGCGTCTTTACCGTTTTTTTGAAATCGATTTCACAACCATTCTTCTCCAAGTAGCTGTAGCTTCCACAAAACATATCTCCACACTTGCACATGAATCCCGTCACACCGACGAAAAATTATTTTCTGATTTGACTTTGATTTACTCCCATTATCTTTATCCCCAACTGGATTCCACCACTAGGTTAGAACTAGGGTAAGAGAAAGATGCGCTAACAAATTAACACAACCTCATCCGATAAGTGCAGTCAAGAATTTGGAGTTGAATTTCAGGTTTGGTTTTGGATTTGAATGGCCGGAGATGGTGACGGAAGGTGGTATCGGAAGGTGGTTTTTGAGTTGAATTTCAGGTTCAATTATTGCATCGATGGAAGGTTGAATGGGTCCATTACAAACAATATATTAATAATCTACTGTATTTAATAATAACTAAAATAATAATAAATGAATTAACAAAATAAAAATATATTATTAAGGGTAGAATAGTCATTTTAAGTCGGTCAGGGACCAAGCGCGCAACAAAATCAAACAATAGGGACGGTCCTAGTTACAAAAAAAAGTTAGGGACCGAACGCGCAAATTACCCCAAACCACAGGGACCATTCGTGTAATTTACTCTTAATTTTTAATTAATAAAACAACACGTACCACTATACCACTCCCCACCCCACTCCCCTTGTCCCCACCCCCCCCCCCCCCTTTTACGCAACTCAACCCCACCTCCACTCTTTCTCTTCTCCGGTCAACCTGCAACTCCACCGCTGCCTCTCTTCCGTTCGCCGTCCTCCGCAGCAGCTACCTTCTCCGTTACTACCGCCGTCCACCACAAAGCTACGCACTCCACCGGAGGCCATCTGCTTCCACTTCTTCCCTTCCGCGATCTGCTCCCGGTACCAACCAACACCACCTACGTCTCCCTTCACCTTGTTCGCACCACCGAATACCGCCACTCATCCGCTACAACCCTTCCTTCCTCTCGTCTCTCTTACTAATCGTCGCACTCGAACCCCCTTCAAACCACCAAGCCACCTGCAACTAGCGATTCCAGCAGCAGAATATCCACTGTACATCACAACAGCACCAAAATTGAAGTGAGATATGATTCGGGTTCAATCGTAAGCGAATGGATAAAGATTCCCGATTGATTTCAGGTTTGTAGTTCTTGAATGTGAAATCAATTCCTAATCTGCCATCAGTTTCTTGAATGCAACTACAACCAATTCATTTTCTATGAATTTAAACAATCAATCGATTCCAGGTGAGGTTCCAATTCAGTTTCTGTGAAATCGATTATCTACACCTCTTTTTCTGTACCGGTCGAGAATGGTTTCGGGCCACAAAAATCGTTCGCACAGTAGTAGTCTGTTATATAAGTGTTTGCTTTTTGGAATGAAGGATTGATGGTGTTGCGGATTTTATGAATTCCGATTGTTTACGAAGGATTAATGGTGGCATGAGATTCATACTAACCCTAATTTCACTCAAATTAAACTCGATCAATTCCCCCCCTTGCGTTTAGTAATAGTCAAAATTACAATCTGAAGCAGTATGTTTATTGATTTCATTCAAGAGACGATTTGATTTTGGCAGTTGCGTTATTCAGATTTTGGACAAGGTTTTAGGAGTGGCAGGTGTGGATCGGTCTTTTTGAATTAAGAAAGAGCTTGATTTTCATTTTTTTTAATAAAAAAAATAAGAAACAAATAATGTAAAATAAAAAAATTTATTAAGGGTAAAAATGTCTTTTTATGTATAGTAGGACCAAGCGCGTAACAAAACTAAAAAATAGGGACGGCCCGAGTTAAAAAAAAAAAGAATTAGGGACCAAGCGTGAAAGTTAACCTATAACACAGGGACCATTCGTGTAATTTACTCTTTAAAAAGTTATGTCATTTTCTGATAAAAAAAAAAGTCATGACCTTATTATAAATAAAATCAAATTTTAGAGACTTTTTTCCATATAATAATAATATATCTTATTTGTAAAATGAGATGTTATCATTTTGTTTTTCTGCTTTTGTTTCAAGAGGTGACATCAAGTTGATAATCCAGAAAAAGTTTGATTTTAACTAAAATTTATTATAACTAGTAGGAACTCGTGCATAGCACGGGTTGGGTCAGCTCGGTGGGTGCCTGGGCTTGTTGAGTGGGTCGGGGTGTGTCGGGGCGCTATCTTTTCGCGGATCCTGAAGCCAATTTCTAGATGATGCAATCCTGTCAAAGATAAAACTATATAAAGTATTTGCTAATTAAAATATATTGTTGTCTCAACCATAATCAAATCACATTAGTAAAATAAACTGCAAGAAATAGTAACGTAGTTTCATTATGCCATTTAGAGTCGGGCCATCTGAATAGATCCACGTCACCTATACCGACAATTGTGCCCATATATCTGCATTAACAATGACATGATCTATTAGCAAAAGCCACAGGACAAAATTGACAAAAATGTTTTGCTTTTTTAACCAATTCACGCGATAATGTTTCACTTTTTCCAAATTTTATGCAGCAATGTTTCATTATGTAACAATTTATGTAAAATAAACTAACTTTTTACCAATTTATGCAAAAATGTTTAGCGTTTTTTTACCAATTTATGCAACAATGTTTGACTTTTTCCTGGCTTTGCAGCTAATGTCCACAACTTGATGCTACAAAAAAAAAAAGACAAATATTTAGCATGTAATATTAAAAGAACATGATATATTAAAAGGACATTACCTCGAGCGGAGTGTAAAACTTATTTCCAAACATTTAATTATTTTTTTTCTCTTTATCTTTTATTGCACTTTGTCCTTGCCATGGAAGGCTTAAGCCACACATACAACATCAATTAGAGCACACGACCAAAATTACAATAATACCCTTCTTGTTCACCTTCCTCTTAGCAAATACATAAGAACATAACCAAGAGACTCTAAATCATGGCGTCTACTTTGTTCTGCAAAGGTCATAAAAATTTTCATTAACAAACTTTTATTAAAAAATTATATAAAAATAACGCCATCAACAACTCACCGAAATCAAGGTGCCTTAAGATACTGTCATGTAGCGGTCAGTGCCTATTGCTATTTGTTGCAGAGAATATGAATTAGGCGAAAGGTAGTGCACCTTCCTCTTAAGAAATACATGAGTACATATCCAAGTGATTCCAAATCGTCTCTATATTTCTTGGGTAGCCCAAAATCAAAAGCATACACCTGTGATATGTACATATGTTTAAAGACAATGTATAAAAAAATCTTTAAAAAAGGGAAAAATAACAGAATGAAACCTGATTAGCATGCCTCCCTAAACCCAAAAGGAAGTTGTCTGGCTTAATACCCCGATGAAGAGTAATTTGATTAGAATTTTGGGATGAAATTTTAAACTCGAAGACCCGAGCGAGACATTTGGTAAGAAAAGTCGAACAGAGAAAGAACTAAAAATACATAAAAACTAAATATTTCTTTTAGGAATTTCCTCAAAGAGTCAAACTTTGTTAGAGTATTTAACCATTAAAAATTTGTGAAATAACATGTAAAGTGATTAAAAACCAATTTTAATATAGAAAAAAAAGGGAGCAACTGCAGAAACAGAATAAGGGAGCAAAAACAATTGATAACAAACCACAAGGGTGGTGCCTAGTTGGTTAGAGCTTGGTCTCCAAATGTCAAAATGACAAGGAGGTGCCAGGTTCTAATCCAAGGAGGAACAAAAACCCCCTAGTGGCCACAGAGGTTCACCCGCGATGACTCTGGGCTACTCGCGAAGCGGGTAGTCGCCCGGGGATTAGTCGGCTCGCATAGCGTGTCGGAACCTCGGCTCCAAAGGAGGCAAAAAAAAAAAAAAAAAACAATTGATAACAGAGTTCGTTTAATGAATATATACTTATCAGCTCACTAATTTTAATATAGAAAAAAAATTCTTGTATTCCACTTATAACAAAGTCTTCCATAATCCATAATCTTTATCAAACCCTGATAGAATAATCTAATATATTTATACAGATAAAAAGTTGTGTAGAAAATTTTCGTTAAGTGTTAAATGGAAGTACATTTCTACTTTTTGCATCCAACCTTTTATGAATTGGTTCAAAGTAAGTAGGAGCTTCATCATTATTATTTTTCTTTATTCTGCTTAATAGTTTGTGTAGTAATACCTTTCCATTTTTTCATTTCCAAGTCGTAACGGTTAGCTTTGACCATGCTCATAGGAGTAAAGAATCTTCTGAGTATCCACCTGCATTAAAGCAAACATGATTACTTGACATCTGGAAAATATTTTAGACATCTATAAAATATTTGTACAAAGATATTTAAGTATAGCGTACCTTTTCTTTTCTAGTAGTCGACTCCACTGTGTTAATATCAAGGTTATTTAATTTGACTCGAGTTTCTAGTGCTTCTCTAAGTTACTCAATGTTCACTATAAACTCATTATTCTTAATAAGCAAGAGTTCTAAGTACTTATGCATACCATGAAAGTAAATCATCAATTTTTATAGAAAATAAAAACTAAGAAGAATATTCCAAATAAGTTGAGAAATGTACATGTATTGTTTGTATATTTTTGTTTTCCACTGTCCATCACAAAGTAACCCAAAATGTACTCTTCCCTTTCTAATCGCAGAGCTGATTCTCAACCAAGCAAGACTTCTGGTCTTCTTCCAAAAAAGCTCATTTAGCCAATGATATGCTTCTACTCAAATTTAGAAAAATATATATTAAATATCAAATATATACATAAAACTTACGTACTTACAAATCCTTGAAATTTGTGGTGAATTAAGTTACATTATTTTCTTCATTATCAAAGACCATCTATGCATACCCATGAAAAATGACGACTTTCCAGAACTCTGTTATCAATTGCAGGAACAGAATAAGGGAGCAAAAACAACAAAATGAAACGTTTAAATATCCATAAACGAAAAAACAAACATCAGAAAGAGAAATAATAAGGGCATTCTCTTCAATTGCGACGAAACAGTCAACCTCAATCAAAGGTATACGAAAAAACCACCCGTATTGTACTTCCTCGATTATATCAAGCGAATTTCGTTACTCGTAAGAAACAAAATGGATTTCGATGAAACGAAAACCCAAAATTAGGGCTTCGACGTGAACAAAGGGAAATCAATTTTACCTGAAACTTGAGCGACCCACATCAAATTCATACTCCCCAATCATGTTTTTTTAAAGAGCTTTGTAAACCATATGAATTTGAAAGGCGAAATATAATTTTCTTCACATGAAAGTCAATATGCAAGTATAAATAGATACATTTGGGTACGTAACTAAAAATCATATAAAATAAAAACTATATGTAAAATAAAAGTTAGAATATAGTTTTACCAAGTAAAAGCAAACACACACTTATGAGTATCGTTTTCTCAAGTGATTATTAGTATAAACACAAAAACATTGTTGAGTGAAAACTAATTCTTGCTAACTTCATAGAGAGCAAACATCCAATACAATTTTACATACTGAGAAATAGAGGAGGATAAGTTTTGGCTTGTACCTATGATAGCGTGCAAGTAACTCATAACTCGCAAATTTAATTTTTTGGTCCAATCCCATTTATGATGGTTCTTCATTTGTTGCTGCATTAACAAAAGAAAAAACAGTAAGTTTTCCATCTCATCGACGTAAATAAAGAATTAGAACTTAGTCAACAATCCAAAAAACGGCTCTAGTGAATCTTAAAAAGAAGAGGTACTTGGAAAACATGAAAAACAAAATAGCATAAATATTGACGAACACTTTGACATCTGCGTTAGTTCATCAGAGAGACAACTTTTGCTGGAGAGAAGTTGGGTGTGGAACTGCTCTTTATCTTGGTTCAACAAAATCCCACGAAAAAAATCAAACAATTAAAGAGAAACAATCAAGATTAGGAAACCTGCAACCAAAAAATAAAATGTACATGTCATGAAGAGTTCTCTCTTTCCATCATCCTCGTGTACCCAAAATGAACAAACCATACACTTTTTCGCTTAAAGAGAGACATAGGAGGGGAAGGAGAAGCAAAAATTACCCAGTTGAGGGATTGGAATGCGGAGCCATGACATCCGAGTGGAAGTTCCTTCGAGACAAAATCGAGACGAACTTAGATGGTGGATTGTTGAGATATGGTAATCGACGGCTAGGGTTCGCAAGAACAAATTTCCGCCAAACCCAGATGAAATTCGACACGTGCGAGAGAGATGGAGCAAAGAGATGGCTCAACTTTCATTAGGGTTGCGAAACCGGTAGACGGAAAGGCGGTAGTCGGAGATGGAGGTTTGCACCAACACTCACCGACGACGTCGATGGTACAGGGTATCGGCCCTCGATTTTGAGGGGTATGTGTTCTCCTGGTTGAGAGAATGCGTTTGTAGAGAGAGACGGGATTGGCTGATAGAGTGAAGATGGAAGCGATGGATACGGTTGTCCATCTCTGAAACGTGTCGTAAGAAAACAACCGCATTAAACAAAAAACGTATACCCATATCAAAAAAAGACGGAAATTAATAATATAGTATAATATAATGTTTGTGTTTCTTTCTTTTATCATTATCACGTTCACCAACTACAATTTTGAAGAGGAATTTGGATATTATAATCATGTGTATTCGTGTATTGTATATTTGTCTATTTCAATGACTTTTTCTTCGTGGACTTTTTCTTAAGGTATGTAGATATTGCCATTTCCTTTTATTTCTCACTATATATTATATACTCCCTATCCATTTGTAATGCAAAGTTAAGATTTTATACAATTTCAGTCCTTGCCCCACAATTAAAAATGATGTCGGCTTCCATGATTCAACATATGTAACTCAAGTCAACAATAACAAAATCAAGACACACATCACAAAATTAAATAATACAAGCTACCAATTATCAACAATTAAAGTCATTAAATGAAGACAAAACTGCAAAATTGCTCTATGTGGTTTGGGTCTAAATAGTTTCCAATTTACATGGGAGGTATCAGGAATTTCTTATGGTTTTGGTCCTGACCCACTTGAAAAGACTAAAATACCATTTTAATTTTTTTCATTTATTTTTATATTTATTTCCTTTTTCCATTAATAAATAAAAGATGGGTGAATTTCATATATACCCTCGTTAAACACGAAAATATCGTATTTTCCCGGTCTAAAATCTAAATATCGTATATACCTTTCGTAACTCTCGAACTATCGAATTTACCCAAGTTTTAATTTTAAACATTTTTTTAATATTTTTTAATATTTTCTGATATTTAATAACCATTTTAATTTAAATAAAAAACTAGATAGACCAATTTGCCCCTAAATTTTGACATAAACTAGATGGACCAAGTTACCCCTTCCTTTCCTAACCCTTTTGAGAAACGAGACCGGACATATTGCAGCAATAGAAATAATCTCTTCATGCCCCCTAATCTGCTCGCCAACAAAATTTTGTGATGGAATAATGAAGTAAATAACTTGAAGGGAACTTACAATAATTTGTTGCACCCCAATTACTATATGTTCCCATCAAGACAAAGGAGCAGAGGAATGGTGAAGAAAAGTTGCGTATCAGAGATAACTAGTAAAAGCAAGCAAAAATGAGTTACATTTTAGATTGTTGTTAACCGTATATACATGGATAATTGCAATGATGAATTCACAACTACTTATTATTATTTACAGGTGTAGTTTGATTATGCTTCGACTACAGCATAGCCAATTGCAATGATGAAATCACAAAAAATCCGTTAACCATAGAAGAGAAACATTTTTATTGTGCCAGGTAATAAGAACAATAAGAATTTCTCGATCTGATTTTGTTATTGATTTTGTTTCGCTTCTATTGGATGCAACATCTTTGACAATTTCATAGCATGTGAGTGTGCGTGCTTGTACAAAGATGAATTTTTCATAGATAGAAAGGAGGTCATTAGGTCTTCAACTACTCTCGGTTATGTCGCACATGTCTGTGTTATGTCTTTCTTAAATAAATGCATCATTTGACTAGACACGTGGTTCACTAATTGGGGTTGTTTCAGGCTGAAGCGAGGCGGACGATGGAAGGCAGGTTGAAGACGATGAGGGAGGCAACCCATTTCCAATTGAACGCAGGCGGAAGGCCACCAAGTGGTGGATGCGTGAACATGTCGATTGCTGCAATATGTCCTGTCGTCGTTTCTCAAAAGGGCTAGGGAAGGATGTGGTAAATTGGTCCATCTAGTTTATGTCAAAATTTAGGGGCAAATTGGTCCATCTAGTTTTTATTTAAATTAAAATGGTTATTACATATGAGAATAGATTAAAAATATTTAAAAAATGTTTAAAATTAAAATTTGGGTAAATTTGATATTTCGAGAGTTACGAAGGGTATATACGATATTTAGATTTTAGACAGGGCAAATACGATATTTTCGTGTTTAACGAAGGTATACACGAAATTTACCCATAAAAGAAAACATACCCCTCCTCCCCTGACACCCCGTCTCTCTCTCTCTCTCTCTCTCTCTCTCTCTATATATATATATATATATATATATATATATATATATATATATATATATATATATATATATATATATATATATATATATATATATATATATATATATATATATATATATATATATATATATATATATATATATATATATATATATATATATATATATATATATATATATATATATATATATAGGGAGAGGTTAAAATGAGAAGGATTAAAAGGTTGAGAATGTGCGAATGATTATGGACCAATCATTTTACGGGGATATTATAGTAATTTTACAATATGACTAATTAATTAAATATACTAAATAATTATGTTTTCCTATAATCATGGGATTAATTTATTCAGTTTCCATGATTATAGAGATTACGATTGTTGTTACCTAAAATAAATGAATTAATTGATTTTTTTGTTATTTTATTAATTGAAAATAAAAAAAATATTTTTATCAATTCTTTTTTCAAAATTCGAAATTTTAATAGTTTGTTTATTCTTTTTCACGGTTCAATCATGGATGAATATAAAAAAATATTTTTATAATTTTAGTGATTTAAATTTTATATAGATTATATAAAATTACGTTGTAATCATCAATGAATAAAATATACATAAAATTTGAGAATTACCGAATACGCATCTAATCATAAATAAATAAACCTGTAATAATAAATGAATAAGCATACAATGATATGTAAATATACATATGATCGTAAGTGAATACACATCTAATCATAAAATGAATAAATATTTAATCATACGCGAATACATCATTGTTCTTAAATAAATACACATTTAATCATAAAATGAATTCGCCGATGTTGTAGTTTTGATCGTTATCCTTGTTGCTACCATCATACATAAAAACAAAGATGGGGCACCCATGAATATAATCATTCTTGTTTTTGCATTCACACCTGCAAAATAAAGTTCAAAGATATCAAAAAATGATTATGCCATGATAAAGCAATCTAGAGTTGTAATCACAAATGATTATATTTATAATAATTAATGATCACATTATAATCATCAGTGATTACAGTTATAATCATCGATGATTACAGTTATAATCATCGGTGATTACAGTTATAATCATCGGTGATTACAGTTGCACCAGATCGATGTATGTCTAACTGTATTATACATGATTAAAACTGTATTTAGGCATGATTCACAATACATATGTCCAATGTTATTATAGTATAGTTGTTTAAGATATAGTTGCTATTAACACATATGCATAAATAAGTTAATTATTCAAAGTCGCCATTAAGAAACTAGGGTGGATGGCAAAGATTTTAAAGAATATAAACAAAATGGATTATTATTAGTCCACTGTGTGTCGAATCCATATGGATTCAATTATGTTAAGAACAAGGGTTAAAAGCTTCATGCTTCGAATATAATTAATTAATAACAAGCTTTTTTGTTCAGACCATGTCGAATCATGTGAAAGTAAACAAAATCATGTACACCCTAACTAATTAAACACAAAGACAGGTAGATCACAAGGGTTTCCATGTGAACATCATGAAAAGAAGGGCCACGTTGCAGGGCCACCACCAACACACAGTGGTATTTATTATGTTATCCTCCTACAAGACTCATCGCGCCGGTCGACCGCTCTACCACCGATGAACAACGGACTTAAAGCGTTCTCTTCTTTCTTTTTTATTTTTACTTGGTTGCCGTTATTACTCCCCCAAATAATGAAATTTAGAACCGTAAGAATGGAAAGCGCGATTCCGGGAAAGAAAAACACGATAAACTAGGAAACAGAACGCCAAATGAAGAAGAAAACTTACCGTCGATTTCATATCTCTGATGACGGTGCTGGTTGATTCCGATCACCGGTGATGAGAACCCAACAAGCTGTGTGCGTTCGTCAGAGGAAGAGAAGACCGGTGATGAGGTAGAATCGGGACCGGAGAGAAGAGACGACCGGCAATGCCGGCTGTGTGCGTTCGTCGGATGAAAGAAGAGATGAGCGGCGGCAAACCACCGGAAGGGAGGCAAGAACCGGGAACTGGAGGAACGATGATGTTGCGTGAATTTCTTTTAGGGCTCGCCGGTCTTCTCTTCTCGGCTAGGGTTTACGAGAAGGGGGGAGAGATAAAAGAGAGAGAGAGAGAGAGAGAAAGTGATATGAATAAGGGAAATTGATTTTAAATAATAGCTTTCTAAATTGAAAAACGTAAATTAAGGGATATTTAATACAATAGATATGTAAAATATCCAATATAACCTTATCAGCTGTTTGTTATTTTCTTTTAAACACCTTCACTTTTATATATTTACATAAATGGCACAATCATATCAACCATTGATCTGATATTTTAAAGGGTACAGATTCTTTCTCATTTTCTCAACCTTTTAATCCTTCTCATTTTATCTTACCTCTATATATATATATATATATATATATATATATATATATATATATATATATATTGCACAATCTCATTAAGTCTGCCGAATTTGAGTAATCGCTGGATCTGGTCGTGTTTATCTCAGGGCAAACGAAAAAGGTCGAAGATCTACCACTGCTACCGGGAGCAGCCTGCAATCGTCGCCGTTCTTCTTCTTTTCAATCTCAAATCAGCCACGGCTACTACCAGAGTTTCAGAAATTGATTTCAGTGAGTACAATCGATTTTGGTTTTGGGGAGTCGTAATATTCAGAAATCGATTTCCTGGCCATGTTTCCAATCGAGATGCTCGATAATCAAGTCTGATGACATGTTTCCAATCTCTTTTTCTCCAATGGCACAGTAAAGAAGAGAGACGAATGTTCAAGACAACTAAAGCCATTATACAGTCATATGAATGTCCTATTGAGAAATTGTGGAGCCTAATACGAACCGAAGCCATCCAAGACAACTGAAGAGGACTGAATGTACAAAGAAACCAGAAACAAAGGCGAGATTAGCCAGTGCTGTTGAGGTGTGCATTTCAGACAAGTCTAGTCTTCCGGTTGAGCGAGAGTCCTTCGCTCCAGTCATATAAACCATGGCGGATCAGAAATAAGAATGAGGTAATCCTTCAGAATATTAGGAGAAAGTTGAAACAAAGGCTTGAAGATCAGCAGGACTAAGGCAGCCTTGCCTTGTCCGGATCCGAAGCCATGTCCAGTTCCTGAACCGAAGGTATCTAATCATTCGGACCGAGGAATGTCAAACTGTTGGGATTCGATCACAAAAACACATAAACACGTGCAACGAAAGACTAACAAGATCAAATTACATAAATATCCATAAACAGAGTTCAGGATCATGTAGTTCATATCAGTTATAACTACTTTAAACATAAACAGAATGTACATCATAAGAATCTCCTTCTTTGATTTCTGGTTAACAACATCTTGTATTGGATAAATAGGACCCAAAGTAGAATCCCTTTAGTGATTCACACCCAGTATCTCCAAAAAACCAGATAGACAGAACTTCCACTTGGGAAGGAGGCAGAAGATCAGAAACCCTAGAGAGGGATGTGAAAATCGCAAAAAGGGGAGAGGAGAGGAAGTTGGGTGCTCATGAGAGGCAATGGATGATTTAGTGTTTGACCCCCAAGGCCTCTATTTATACTAGATGGCTCCTAGGGTTCCAAACTTGAGAAGCCTTTTGGCGGCCGCACCCCTGGACTTGTTTCTATTAATTAACTCTTTAATTAATTACAATCCAATCCATTGCAATTTAATTTCTCCAAATTAACTTGTTAATTAATTTATCATGTCCTTGATAATTTAATAAACTAATTTCTTATTTAGTTTCTGATTAATTTATCTCTCAATATATTAATAAACTGATTTCTCATTTTTCCTTTTCTGTCACTGTTTATTGCATAAGTTTCTCTAGGTTCTCATAGTGAACGTAGCCCAACTCGATGTTGGGTGAATCACTTTATATCCTTGTGTTTTTCATTCTCAATCTCTTTCATTACCCACTAGCCTTGATAGTTGAGGAACGTTTGTCGGAGTATTTGGTCGTGTTCGTTGGTGCCCTTCTGCTGTCCCAAACAAACTGGTATCAAAGTTTCATGGTTGAAGTCGGGAGGTCCAAGATCGGCAAACAGGAATTCATGACTTTGACTCTTGGGGTATGCAGACGTAAGGTTGACCCTGCCAGATCTGCTGCACCTGTCCATGGTTTGTTAAACCTGGAGGTGAAGCAGTGGTGGAGGAAGAACCAAGTTGAAGAGAGAACAGATCCAGAGGCACAGGCCTGACATCACCTGTAATATATAGAGAGAACTGTCGTTACAGTGATCCTTGCTCCAGTTTCCAACCAAGAACGGACGGAGAGAAATGGGAGCAGGAGTCACAGGCGTCAACGACAAAAAGAGACTTTGACTACATTCGGAGAAGCGATAACGGAGTCGGAGATAGAGGCCAAAGATGATGGTTGCATCCTCACAGTGACTGCTAAGGCATGAACCATAGTCACTATGAATGCAATTAGAAGAAAATGCCTACTTCCACGATACAGTTAAATCGGATCCGTTGTGGAGCCTCAATTTTCCGAAGCTAGGTTCCACTGGCTGTCTGAAAGAGGTAACACGAATAACGGGCATCCGGCGTCTCGGGTTGGACAAGGCTCTTCTAACACATCAATAGGCGAAGTCCAAGTATTCTCGTCATTCTTCGGTAGAAAAAATAGGAGAAGCCCCACTGAAGTACGGAAAGTCAACACTCGTGTTAGAAGTCCCAGCGTCGGTCCGAACCGAGGTGACAGTCTTTAACCGAAGTCAACGCCAAAAGTCAGAAGAGAGGTAGAGTAAAAGCATGGATCCCCAGATCCGAGAAGTTC
Organism: Cichorium intybus; assembly: GCA_023525715.1. NCBI lineage: Eukaryota > Viridiplantae > Streptophyta > Magnoliopsida > Asterales > Asteraceae > Cichorium > Cichorium intybus. The sequence continues at coordinate 620,039 of CM042014.1, read as the reverse complement.
TAAAGCCAAAGACTTCAAGTCTGAAATTAGTCTTGATTGAATAACCAACCGAAGGGGAAGTACGTTCATAACGACGTGCAGATCCATACTTAGATGCCTCAAGCCTTTAGTTGGCTTGTTGGTTGCATTGACGAAAAAGCAAGGTGGAGGAGTATCCCATGCACATCAAAAGGTCTTTAGATGAGTCGTAGTTGTCAGAACTAGACAAGAAACAATGACTGAGGCGAAGTCCATCCAGAAGAAAGACCAATCTACCATAGATGAACCCACTACGCTTCACTAGCCCATGCGGCAGGAGAGTCGAAGGTAGTAGGAGCGTCAGAAGTTATAGTGACATCAGGGTGTCGAGATTCACTACCATGGAAGGTGAATTGTCTATTCAATACCCTTGATGCAGTACCCTTGTTGGCAAAGTACAACTGCTAACTGAAGGGGAGTATCAGACACCTCGTCACGAGCCATGAGGACGGAGATTCCATACGGCGGAATATGGCTAGAAAGACGAGAGATGCTCAGCTAGACAGAAACGATACTTGGTTCTTTGTCAAGTAAAATCAACAGAAAGTGGCACTATAGAGCCGAAGATCGTTCAGGCGTCACAGATTGTCAAAAAACAAGAAGTACAAGAAAGGGTGCGAAGTCTTCAAACAGTGGGAATGGAGTTTATTAAGATCCTTTCTCCTTAGTGTGGAAAATATGAGTATCCAAAGTTCTTAGTACCTTGGCCATGGTGGAGTATACATCAGAAGGTCATATGCGAAGCCTCGCATCTTTGTACACAATCAGACCAAACATATTCCCACTGTTACACAAGTCAGAGTTTCCGGTTGCTGATGGAAAACCAGGTGTTCACAGAAGTGAAGCCTGTATGGATAATGAGGAAGAATAGGAGCCCAGAAATGAGTGTTCTCATTGTTGCTCCAGGAAGTTCAGAACACCTCATTCATCATCCCCAAGTTGTGTTGTTGATGCTATTTTGGAGGAGGGATCCAAAATACAGATTATCAACGAGCTTAGACTTTGTGGTCCATAACATTTAGATAAGAACTCGGCACAACTTAGCTGATATTTGGTGGTTGTCGAGGCCAACAAAAATAAACCCTACTCCTAGTACACAATTTTGCATAGAGCGGTAAAGGGGTCGTATCTACGGAGATTGGTTCGATTTGTAAAATTATGCGATCAATTCAAAACGAGATATATTTTTAAACCGAGTAACATAAAAAGGGGTTTGATCGTTTGAGTTGAAAAATGAAAACAAGAGTAAATAAACAAACTTTTGTGAAGTGAATCAAATATGGAGAAACTATCAATATTGAGATTTCATCACAATTTCGACTAGTCGTTTTATCATCAAGATTTATGTTGCAATGTATTTAATTTAATATAGTTTGGCTATAGCATCTCAAAAGCTTGAAACACCTAGGTTCTTCTTAATTGTATGGAAATTAGAAAAGTTCTTAATAACCGTCTTAATCAAAGTCAAAAGTCAAATAAGCATACAGCTCAAGTAAAATGACTAGCAATATAGATTTAAGAATCACCAAACTCAAAGGAAATCAAAAAGCTTACATTTCTTCTTGAAGAACACAACTCCATGATTTTAAAAATGAATATAAGCATCCACAAAAATCATTCATTAGTGGTTTATTTTAGAAATCGATTATGTAATTAGAAAAATAAATGACAATAATCATTCAAGCATCCAAACTCATGAATATGAACACAAGAACAACTTAGAATTTTAAACAAAGTTGCATTCATAGATTAGGAACTAAATACTCATAAATCGTTCAAAACCCTAACTAGTTGTTTATGGATTACACTTAATATTGATAATGAGAGTTCTAGCCAAGCATGGCTAGAACAACAAGCATCAAAGTGTAGAAAGATGTATCAAATATAAAGTGTAGCAAAATCACAAACCCAAGTGTGGAAAATGATGAACAAATCTTCAAAAATTCTTCTCTCAAGCTCCTTGGAGGCTTCCCCTCGTTTTCCCTCAGTTTTAGATGTGTAAAAATGAAGAAAACCCTTGCCAAAGACCCACATATAGCTGAACCACACGTGAAATGACAAAATTGCCCCTCAGCACAATTTGCGTGGGTCACGCAAACATAGTGTAAAAGTTCACGCGAGTCGTGTGACTAGGCAAAAATCCCAGTTTGGGCCTGATCCGGTCCAACTCGCAAAAATGGGTATTTGTCCCTTTCTTCTTTAGTCTAAACCAGATTTTGACCATATTTGACTACCATGTTGGCCTAGAATACTCTATTTTAGCCTAAATCTTATTCCTTGATCCATTCCGTGCTTCAAGCCCAATCTCGGCAAATGATCCGAACATCCAAAATTCCGCATTCGCTAATTTTTTCAGCTCCCGCTAGTCTTTAATAAAATCTACATTTAAACACAAAAAGACTAGAAAGATTCTCCGAATGATAAAATAAAAACTACAAAATATGCATGTGAATTATACTAAAATGAAATAAAACATGTTAAATAAATAAGAAATAAAAAAGAAGTGTCAGTACTGGAAAAAAGCAGTTAGAGCATGAGCTTCAGGCGTCCTGAAGGAGTATTAGTCGAAGCATATCCTGAAATTTCCTTTGAAAAGTTCATCAGACAGTTGCTGAAAACCAACTACTTTCCCTATTTGAAGGTTTTTCACTTTCAAAGCAAACGTTAAGGCAGGAGTGTCCTTAATGGACTTTCCTTGAAGAAGAAGGAGATCGAGAGAGAGAGAGAGAGAGAGAACAAGAGAACTTGGTAGACAGAAAGATCTGTTCAGATCAGTCTCTAAATGGGAGATTGTTAAGAAAGTATAGAGCCTAAAGCGAATCGGAGCCATCCAAGACAACCGAAGAGGACCGAATGTCCGTAGGCATGTGACAAAGTAAGAACTAAGTCCGAACCAAGGAGTTGTGTCCGAGGAAAGCTTCATCAGTATCTCAAGAGGACAGATGCTCACAGTGACATTCGTAGCTTGGGCTATAGTCATAGTGGTGAACATGTCATCAGCAGAAGAATATGAGATAGTAGTATTCTTCCGCCAAAGAGAAGTTCAGACGGAAGAGTTCTTGAAGGAAGTTGGCCCTTGTACGATGTGAAAGTTCGACAGAAGTTGCAGAAGCACAAATCGGACAGTTACAGTATCGTTCGAAGGGAAGATCTCAACCTGATACCAATGAGGAGTTCTTCAACCAAAGACGAGGCCTTGGTTAGACTCGGTATTGGTATTGCCACATCTCGTGTCATAAGAATCTTGGGAACACACGAAGAGCAGTACCTTGTGTCAGGGGCAGCATGGGAAGCATGGTGTTGTCACCTTTATCAGCCTATAAAGTGACAAGGTGCAGGGCTAATTTGTCCTTTTGCTCTTTCTTGCCCAAAGATTTGTGTGTTCAGCCGTCCATATCCCACTATTAATACATCTCATTGACTACTCATTGTAACATGTTAAAACATATCAAAGATATGAATGTAGTCATAAATTCTCTATTGTAAATCATTGAAGTTTATTAATGATGTTTCTCTCGGTTCTCACAGTGGACGTAGCCTAACTCGATGTTGGGTGAACCACTTTATATCCTTGTGTTTTTCATTCTCAATCTCTTTCATTACCCACTAGCCTTGATATTCGAGGAACATTTGTCGAAGTACATGGCCGTGTTCGTTGGTGCCCTTCTGTTGTGCCCAACATGTCCCCGACAATCATAATCACCTACATCTTTATACCCTGACACATCATCACAAAATACCCATTATGTTATGATTCAACTTACTCCATGTGGTATGCAAGGTATTCGTTATGCATTCACTTAACTCTAGACCATCAGCTCGTATATAACCGCAAAGTTTACATGTAGCAACATGTCACCTCAATAATTACTTATCATACTCATTACAACTAAACCACATGGTTGCTAAGTAGTCACTAAGCAAACCACTAATATCCCATTTATACATAATCACAAGGTACTCATTATGCGATATGTAAACCTTACCTTAAGTGAACACAAGGTCCTCCTCTCGATATCACTTACAACATCTTATCACCATACATCTCTAACATACTTAATCACAAAGAACCCCCTTATGTAACTATTGAGTTTACACCTACCCCAACACACTATAAATCATCATATACCCATCATCAACAATCAGTCATACACATCATGTTACAACTAACATGCTAGGTAGAATTACTCACCTAGATCTCTAAAGTTCTTGTTGGTATAATCGGTAGGTCCAAGTGTGTTTTCTGCACTTTCAATACATACACCATACCACACACACAACACATATGTGAATACCTTGTATTATGTAACTATAGTTTGCAACTTGATCATCATACTTATGGTTTAGGATTAAAAACCCTTTTACACCCCCATTTCAAAAATTACTTGCTCCAACCTTGTTAGTTCCAGGTGGGTTACCAACACCACATGTAACATAGCCTTTCCAAGCTAATCAAACTCTTAATTTGAGGCAAGAACTTGAAATCATACCTCTTAGATGCAAGATACTTCGTAATCTTCAAATCCTCAAACTCTTGGCTTCTAATTTGATATTTGGAGATTCCTAGGGGGTTTTCTAGGGCTTTTTGACGAAATACCCCTCTTTTATTTTCTCCAAATAAATCACAAACCGACTTAATAATTTATCGGGGTATGTGACAGTTAGCGTTGCTAACCACTTAGGTTAGCGTCGCTAATGGTCAGCTCCACAATTCCTTCAGTTCAGCTTGAACTCTGCCTACTCAGCTTGAAACTCAGCTTGAGCTCACATAACTCAGCTCAAACTTCAAAATAACAACCTACTTTCAAATGGTGTTACTATCTCATGGATAAATCATTCCCAAAACACTCTGAATCACACTTCAACTCAATTCAACATTCATTTCTATTTAACGAAGTTTTCAACTAACTTTACACATTGATTAAATGACTAAAATACACTTTAAGTCATTTAATTACACAGCTAATTTTAAATCACACAAGGATTAAAACTTAAACACTTACCACAAAGGAACATGGTGTTACACAATAAGTTTTCTTTTCCTTATGAGGAAGAGTTCGACTATGTAATAAATGGTCACATGATACACTATACTTTGGTTTGTATGAAAATGTGGTGTTGCAACATCGCAATGATGACTACTTATGAATTATCCTTATGTTGTTAATGGGTTGAAAAGTTACATTGGATATATGACCTAATCACTAACGATAATATAAACAGGAAGGATAAATTTTAATATTATTACTTACATGAGGATATGTGAAGCATATGTATATAAGTCGGTGTTTTGAGATGAGTGGAGAAACTTTGGTGCATTTTCGGTGAAAAAACATCTTAAAGATGTGCATAAATTCGTGCATCATCTAGGTATCGAACATCAAGGTTGTTCCTATTTATTGAAAAATACATTTTTAAAATTTTATATTCCAAGAATCCACACAAAACAGATATTGTATTCAAACAATATATATATATATATATATATATATATATATATATATATATATATATATATATATATATATATATATATATATATATATATATATATATATATATATATATATATATATATATACTAGCTGCGTACCCGCGCAATGCGGCGGCGGCAAATAGTTTTGTTTCGGCAATTACTTTTTAGGTTTTAAGTTGCAGATGGGAGGGGAGTTGGCGAATATGAGAGTGATTAATTTATTTTCGGACAATTGATTACCTTTCCAACGATATAGGGGACGGTAAATACCCGAGAGTGTGGGAATATGAGAGTGATTAATTTCTTTTCGGACGATTGATTAGCTGCTTGTGAATTGTTTTATTTTGAATTTTTTTGGACCCATGGTATGAAATAGAACCATAAGCATAACTACAATTTAAGATAGGGAAAATGATATAAAAAAGTAACTAATAACACCAATTATGCTATAATTGGCAATGAAATGGAAGATTACATTAGATAAAAGACATTGGATCATTACATTAAGCTGCAATGAAATGGAAGATTACTTACATTCTGAACCAAAATATATAAAAAAGGCATTGAAACATTACATTAAGCTGAAAGATTACTCTTTGACAAAATATAGATAAAAGGCAATGTACATTACAACGGCTTCTGATTTACTTTTTTGTCATTAATCTCCTAAAACACCCTTGCCTTAGACGTGCATCAGTTACAGACGAATTATGATTTTACCACAATTTTACCACAACTACAATCGAAACGATTACAAGAACTCTATAGTTTTCAAGAGGCGATTTGTGTATTTGACAATTAGATTTTGTTCAACATACTATTTCCTATCGTTTAATGGCTTAAAAATTTTAATATTCAAATTAAATGTATAAGAAAATTAGGCTACAAGCTTTTGATGTAAGAAAAGTTATTCAAAGTTATTTATTTATATAAATCATCATTGATCGTATGGTAAAGGAGGTATGATGTCGACAAATTACACTTCATTTCATAGATGATAGAACCCACCACCTTTAAATAAACAAAAAGCACCGTGTAATTTTAATTTCATGTCATTTTCACACCCTTCTTTGCTTTCGCCACCATCATAACCTTCATTCCTTCAATTCCCACCACCATTTCCATCCACCAGTCCGCCATGACTTCCATGTTACAGAGGGATAGATCTCTCCCCGTCTCCCACCAGCCCTCTTCCTACGATACATCTTCGGTGGTAGCCGGTAGGCGCCGGAAACTCTCATCCATGTCGTTACGGATCCAGCCATCTTCCATCTCTGACACTACCTCCGCCGCCACCGCGTAGGCGATACGCCGCTCCAAATCTGTTTCATCAATGGGGGAATCCGCCTCTACCTCTGTCAGAAACTGGTGGGATTGGGGATGGGGATGGAACTTGTCCAGGAAACCCGTATTTGCACAGGATGTGGAGTTTAATCAAGAGGAAACCTCAGTTCTCAGATCCCATGAAAAAGGAAGCTGGAATCATGTTTTCGTCAAGGTCAGATCTGAGATCCGGAAGCTAGTCAGATCCGATAACGCCGGCCTCCCTCCGACCTGCATAGATCAACACCGTGAAGGAAAATAAAGAAAAGGGAAAATCAGATTTGTACATATCATCATCGTCTCCATTGGCTGTCTCTCCTCCCACCGCCTCCTTCTCCAACCTGGACAGTTCAGCATCTTCTCCGACATGGTTTCTACGATAACGTTATCTTTTAATGTTTTGATGATATTGATGTGTGCTTCGTTTTTAAAAAAAAAACATAGATCTGGAATAACGACCTCGATCTAGTCTTCAGGCCCAGATCTTAGTCGGATTTTCACAAAGAACATATTAGATTACTCGCTTTTGGTGTAAACATGTGTTTTTGACTTTGATTGTTCCGGTAAAACTTGGATCAGGATAGGCGATCTAGATCTCGATAAAGTTTCACTTCAAGCTCTGGTCTAACCTTGCATGATATGGCTTCAAGTAAAACGCAAATCCAGGTTTACTTTCTTCAATTAAAAGTGGTCTATTATTTACCTTGTAAATCCAATAGTTTTTTCCTCAAAGGAAGAATCCGCAAATACATTTTTCTTAATTTCTTTTTATTTTTCTTTTTGGTATGCGAATCTTCCAATGTTAGATCTTTCTTTGTATTTTTATTTTCGTAACAGAAAGTTAAAATACTTAGATCTATATTATCGGTTGCTGCTTCTCTAAAAAATTTCATTTTATTGCGGTTGCATCTAAGGTTTCTTGTTTTCTGAATGTGGTTCTGATTGTTATTTTAGTTATGTAACTGATGTTATATTTCTGAATCTAAGAATTTATTTTTCAGATCTCATATCACCCTCTATCGGATCTGTGTAAATAGAAAGGTATGTTTATTTTTAACACTTTTCTGATTTTTATGTTATCAAGTTTAGTAATTAAGTCACTGATTTTTAACACTTTTCTGATATCATGTTTAACAATTGCGGTATATATATATATATAATATATATATATATATAGAGGTTTAAGGTTTTGGTTTCTTAGCATATATTGTTTTTTCAGGTTTAAGGTTTTGGTTTCTGCTTTGATTTTGGTTATTGAGGTTGGATGTAGGAAGTGAAACATCAATAAAATGTGCTGCAATATCAAGACATTTGTAGTTATTGAAACACTAAGGGAACTGACAATTCTGAAATTGATTTATAAAAATATTAATGTTTCTAAATGTAAATTTGTAATTCTTATGTTGTAATGGTGGTATTAAAATCATAATCCATACCTTTAAATAGAATCAACAATTGTAATCTGCGAAAAAAGCCAACAATTATAGGAACCTGCAAATACAAATTTTAATATTTTTATTTATCTTTATGTGCAGAAACTAAGACCATTCGGAGTGGTTATCACGGAGTGACCGTGATGGACACGGTGGCACCCCATCACGGCGTGCACACCGCCCCGGGTGCTCCGTGATGGGGGTTACCGTGATGGAAGGTGATGGGTTTCACGGGAGACCACGACCAATCACATATTTTTCTTTTTTTTTTCTTTTTTTAATTACCTTTATATATATAACTAGCCAATCACACCCAACCATTTTTATTATTATTGAATTATTTTTTATTGGGAAAAGATGATGTGGTGTGATGGGTATTTTTAGGTGGTGTGATGAGAATGTGATGGTGAGGTGGCGCTGATGTGGCGCCCATCACATTTGGGCAATGTGATGGGTACTCCCACCAGCCTAAATGATATTGAATAAAATGCATGAGAGATTGTTACCTTTGGTATGCAGGAGCAGCCTAGAGTGTGCAGCAGGACTGGAACGTGCAGTAAGGTTGAAGTAAATATTAGGGTGTGACATTTTCTTAATTTATAGAGGTAGTTTTATATTTTTGGAGGGAGTTCAAATTTGAAAATGTGATCCAATGTAATTTGTCAGATATGTTTTAAGCCATTGATTACTTCAAAGCAATCAAGGGTTGAGATTATTTAAGATAAATGTTTTATTTTATGATATAAATTAGATAAAGTTGCATTAATGGCTTGTACTGTCTTAAAAATTAAGACTTTGTGCTTTAAAGTGTTGTAAATTATATATGTTTTATATAGTATCATAGATATATATATATATATATATATATATTATACTATAAACCATATATAAATTACAACCTCCTTATGCACAATTGTCTTAATTTTTAAGATAGTACAAATTATAATACACAATGCACAACTTATCAAACATATTGTACAATCTTGTTATCCATTAACTAAAACTGAAAGTTGGAACCGGAAATAGGTAACCAAACACGCGCACAAACCAAATTTGTAGACGAAATGAGCGGGACATTCAAATTTCAAAATCCAAAATAAATTCTGAGAATCTGCTTTTAATGCCTTCTCATTCGCCATTATCATTTCCACCGTCCCTTTTCAAAACCCTAAACTGATGCCACCCACTAATCAGCCGCAAGCCTCCATGCGGTTACTCATCATCTCAGCTGTCAACACGACGACCACGATGCTACTTGGCTACTCCCGCCCCTTTTTACCAGCATTGTTTACCAGGTCAGGTCACTCTGACACAGCATCTCACCACCTTCACGCCACCAACGCAGGACCGCCTCACCAAGACACTACCACCGCACAACCAACGCGTCACCACTGTTTGAGGATGGGATCAGATCTACTCACTAGCTCTCAAGCACGAATCCCATCTACTACAATCGTGTTCCTATCGGTGACCTTCATCTTCAACACCACTCTCCCACTTGCAATCCTTCATCTCTCTCTATTTGGATCTCTACCAACGGCCACCCTCAAATGACATTGGAGATTCGTCAAGATGGCAGCAACAGAGTACACGTTCCGTGAATCACATCTTAGATCAGAGACCTCTAACGGTAAATCAATGTCCCACATAATCATTTCCCTGTTTTGATTTAGGGTTTTCGGAAGATGAAGATGAACAGTCTCCAAGTATTTCTACTCTCTCTACTCAGAATAGGTATCACACCGATTCTATCTCTCTCTGTTTGTGTATATTACAGTATTGACTAGATTATCGCTATCACCATTGCCACAGGTGTGAAGCTATGCATCCTTCTAGATTCACTGCAGCATCGCCATCACATCTAATGTGCAACATAGTGTTCTTAACCTACTAAAATATCACAACTGGTAATATCTTTTATATATTGTTTTATTAGTAAACTCCTAATATTCTGGTTTATCATGGTTGCTTAGTTAGCTCCTAACAAACATACCAGATCAATGGTTCCTGTAGAACTTCATTTTTTCAAGGTATTAATTACTCTCTCAAGTTTACGTTTCTATTTCTGCTTCTTGTTCTTTTAAAATTCATTTTATCAACAAATTTTTATGGATGCAGAATAATGATGCGCGTTGAGGTTTTGGTGGGACAAAGCTTGTGTTTATTATTATTATTATTTTTTTGCATATTATCAAATCGTAGTCCTGGTTGCCATACCCAAGAACTTTATTGAACTCTCCGTATTTGTTTCGTTTATTTTCATATTTCTCATAATTTATAACATTTTAATCCCTGATTATGCAGGTTCTATAAGACAGATTCCCGGAGCTTCATAAGTTGTAGACAACCAATTCAAAAGCAATTTACCATGTATATTCTATTTTCTTATATTGAGAGGTAGTAGCTTATTGGTTATAACATATTCAAAACTTTATGAGATTTTGTGTATAATTTTTTTAATTGAAAGACTTAGGCCTCTGTGTCGAAATTTTTTTTATGGAGTTTGGTTGTAAATCTAAAAAGAAAGAGAAATTCATTGTTTATGAAATCTGGGGTAATTTGTGACAAAGTAACAGGTATTGTTCAAAGGAGAAAGATGGAACAGCTACCCACGAATTGGAAGCCAGAGTCCAAGAAGTAGAGGAAGTTTATAATGAAATGGCAGTGAAACAAGAATTGCAGGTATATATGTTAAAGAAATAGCAACACACTTCCATTTACTAGTTTATTATAGCATCATACATTCGTTTCATTCTATTACACCATTGTACTTTTAATTTTTTGTTGAAGCAATGTACTTTGAAAAATTGTCCGGTTATAGCATTGTACTTTCTCTTTTTTTCTCATTAAGACATTGAAAGTACATTGCTATTTTTTAATACTTAAAATAAACATTGTTTTTTGTTAATGCAGAAAAAGGGTAAACAACTTTAATCTTACTTAAACTTAAACTTAAACATTGGTTTTGCAGGTTGTTATTAGGCCAGCAACAGTTGGTAGGATTCAAGCTGGAGCGTTCAAGATTGGTGATACTGCTGGAACAATTGACAACATTATACAATGCAAATTGTACAGGCCTGAATCTGTTGGAATTGTCTCCAAATGTAAGTAAAAACATAGTTGACCATGAAACACTGCATGTTTTGATCAATTGTGTTAAATGATTTCTATGGTGGTTTAAAATACAAGGTGGGATGTCAAATGAGTTGTACAACACAATTGCGCGTGTGACAGATGGAATCTATGAAGGCATTGCTATTGGAGAGATGTTTTTCCCGGTTCAACCCTTTCTAATCATGTTTTACAGTTCAACAATATTCTACAGGTATATAAAGCTTTCTTTTTTACTTAATGGATTAAGCCAAAAGACCTCGACTTAATGTATCAATACACCAACCCTTTAGCTATTGACAAATATTGTTAAAATTGTTTATTTGAATGTAAGGGTAAAATGGTCATTTGGTTTCCTTTAGCCCGTTTATTCAGTCTATAAAAGAAACAAACTTTATGCATATAGCACTTTATCAATGCATACAAGATTTAACGGAAAAAAAAAGAAATAACCCTTTAGTATTGTACAGTTTATAATTTTTTTATTAATGTAATTCGTTTGAAAATTTATGCCTTTTTTGACACTTTTATAATGATTTTATATTAAAATGATCATTGTGCTTAGAGAACTCGGTGGTAGAGATGAATATTCATTAGTTGAAGCATTAAAATCTGGAAAAATCAATGAACCAGTATGTGCTTGGGTCAGTGGAACTTGTGCACGTCTCTTCAAATCTGAAGTTCAATTTGGTCACGCGGTAAGCTTATCATCTTAGTTTCTTAAAGAACAAATTGCAGGAAATAGCAACGTACTTTACTCTTTTTACCTATAATAGCAACCTACTTTGCTCTTTTTTACCTATAATAGCAACATACTTCATTATCGGTAAGAACTAAAGTACATTTCCTATATGGTAGCGAGAGTAAAGTAGGTTGCTATTCTCCGAAATCTTCCCTTTCTTAAAATTGGAAGGGTAATATCGTCATTTAATATTTTACTTAACCCACAATCAGGGAGTGAGAAGTGGTAATATCGTCATTTAATATGTTGTATCTATTCTAAGGCATCATATTGGAAGGGTAATATCGTCATTCAAATGTTTCTCTGGTTTGACATTGTAGGAGCAGAACAATGGAATTCAGCAACTCTGCTCGAAACTTAATGTCTTCAAATACGAAATTTTTTTGGGATAAAAGGGGTGAAAGTAGGTACATTTCAGCATCAACATCAAGACTATTTTTTATAGCTTCGGATCATTATCATTATTAGAATAGATATTAGTTATTTAAGTTTATCATCATATACGTCTGTCAATCTGTAAAACACAATATGTAAACTACATAAAATACAAAGCATCTTAGTCCGTGTCAAGGCTTTTGTATTCCAGGTGTTTCCATATTTTATTTCTACTCAATATGTCCACCATGCTTTCCTTTCTCATTTCTCCTTCACATAGACCTTTTACAGAAGCATTCGATACTAAAATAAATTAATTGCTGCCTGAAAATATAATATATTTCAGAAATGATACTAATCGCTAAAACAAAATTATGTGCCTAAATGAAACTATTGATCGCAAGGCACTATTCGACGTCTGACGTAAAAAACTAATCGCCATCCGGACAATTCACTTAAATGAAACTAATCGCCGCCCGAAACTATTCACATAAATGAAATTAATTGCCGTCCGCCGCATTGCGCGGGTACGCAGCTAGTGTGTGTGTGTATATATATATATATATATATATATATATATATATATATATATATATATATATATATATATATATATATATATATATATGTTCAAATACATTTTCTAAATATTGTGTGATTATAGGACTAATTCTGGACCAATAATTTGATAGGGGAAATTTGAGAATTTTATTAATTAAGTTAATTTTTATATAACAATCAATCCCTAAAAATACGGTAACAAATTGCCTATAATTAATCTATTCAAGCGTTCCCTAACTCAAAAACACGTCTTCGAAATCGAACATTGAAATCGCAACTGATGGAGGTGGAGGCAGCGGAGATCGGCAGTTGTCGGTGATGGAGACGGAGGCAACGGAGATCAGCGTTGGTCGGCAGAGGCGCTATCGACGACAATAGAGGCGAATAACAGACACGCCGAGATGGTCAAGAAGACAACGACAACCGCTAGATGTGCATGTCTAATTCACAACCTTCAGGTAATTTTGGGTTTTCCGATTTAGGTTTCTTCTAATTTTGGGTTTTCTGGTTTTTACTTTTTGTTATTCTCCTTCTCGATGTAGGGTTTTTGTTTTCCAAAAAATCAGATACAAGTGACGAGTCACGGAAGGTTGAAATTGTCTCAATATATTCGTCGGCTGATAACCCTTCTAAAGATCGAGAAGGTTCATGGAAAAATATGTTCAAAGGGATCGTTGACTTAGTACAAGCCATTGTCGGAGAATGAAGTAGTAACGCTTCTTTAGAATCAAGCCACAAAGACAAATTATTGAATGGAAAACTTCATCGAAGCTGATTCTTGAAGAATGGAAAGTAGAACTGAAGAATGGAATGAAAAAGAATGTAATACAAAAGAAAGAAGTAGTTACGCTTATTTAGAATCAAGCCATTCTCAGAGAATGAAGTAGTTTTAACAAATCGTTCTCAAAGAATGAAGTAGTTACGCTTCTTTAGAATCAAGCCATTCTCGAAGAATGAAGTAGTTACACTTCTTTAAAATCAAGTCATTCTCGGAGAATAAAGTAGTTACGCTTTCATTCTCTAGTTACGCTTCTTTAGAATCAAGCCATTCTCAGATAATGAAGTAGTTACACTTTCATTCTTTTTTAACATTTATTCTTTTAAAATATGAATTATTTTGATGTATTTTCCTTCAATAACTCATTATTTTTTTAGAATGTTTTGTGCTATGTGAAATTTTCATCTACTGGTTTTGTATTTAATGCATTTCTTCAGAAATTCCATATGCATCATATTCTCATTCTTTAAGAATATAAGCAATATTAAACACTTAACTATAGAATGGATAATGTCTTCGTAATTATTGTTCTGGTATTCAAAATTGACTTGAAAATAATATTGTTTCCTTATTTGCAGGTATATATAAATGTCCATTATACCCTTAACCGGCCGATTTCAATTATTTTTATTTAATTATTTAATTTTAACTACACAATTGCCACTATCATCTAAGCCCTTTATATATATATATATATATATATATATATATATATATATATATATATATATATATATATATATATATATATATATATATATATATATATATATATATATATATATATATATATATATTAGTTGTAAGAGCCGTGTATTACACGGGATGATAAAAAAATATGTTAAATATGAAGATCTAAACAATAATAGTTATAAAAAACAATATATTTTCATAAGATATGACGAAATTGTTGAATATATATTTAATTAGATTATGCACTAAAACGATATTGCTGATTAACTTTGAATAATTAATATAAATCACAAATTTTGAAATGTAATTTATTGTACTCGAGACGCAATTCGTAAGAGTCATGTCCGTCCTTGACACCCTTGTCACCCTCCACCACTTGTCCTTGATCTCTCAATACCCTGTACAAAAATCACTTCATTATATTGGCTACAAAATTACAAATATGCCCCTCATGTAATATTTAAAGATTTATGCCTACCATCGGGTTGTTAGGAGTCCCATGGATTTTGCTTGTACTTATTCCAATATTTTAAGGGATAAATATGCTAAAACCAGCTATATCTAGGGACTGAAAATACTCATTATACTTGGAATAGGAACCAAAAAGGTTACGAAAACCTCAAAGAAGGAGCAAAATTGCAAGAGAACTTTTTGAGACCAAAATAGGAAAATCAACTATAATTAGGTACCAAAAATGTAAATTACTTTAAATATAAAAATTTCATACCTCTGCTCTAAGTCCAAACCGTGCACCATCACAAAACCTTGTGCTTGCATTGTGAAAAATTGTAGCATTGATAAAAGAAAAAGAAATGGATATTTACTACAATGCTTAGTTTTCATCTTAATTAATCTTAAGATTAAACTGCAAAATTGGTCCCTGTGGTTTGCAATTTTGTTTGATTTGGATCCAAAAGGAATCTTTATTTTATTTTTGGTCCTTATTGCAGGCTTTCATTTTGGTTTTGGTCCTTGTGTCGTTAACTTCAACAACCAAGCTGTTACATTAGTAAAAATGACCAATTTGTCCTCATTTTATTATCTGTGTAAATGCACACCTGTCAACTCGACTTAGAAAATGTTCATCAACTTTGTGACCGTCTATAACAATGAACTCGGTGTGGGAACTAAATGGAAAAGAAAAGTTACCAAAAATGAAAAAAAAAGTTGAGAAGTTATCATTAATCCTATTAGATAAATCCTTTTATATACCTTCCATAACTGTGTATATATTCTATGGCCTCATCAACATTGTTGACTACTTCAATTGTGCAAGCCTTGGAGTTATACTCACAATGGAATATATTTGCCTTTGTAAAGTTAACCAAACCATTAATTCTCGATCCAGAAAAATAGTGTAACACCTGCAATAGGTAAATTACATGATAAATATAACCACTTTTTACCCCAATGGGGCGGTAAAAATATAAATTTTACAGTCGATTTTGTACCTTCTTGTTCAAGTTATTTGACAAGCTCTTGCAGCCCTCCATTAGTCAAGTCCTTGTACACAAGCAATGTTTCCTAACAAATCAAATGCCATGAGAAAATTTTACACAAGAAATGCTTATAAACGTAACGAATTTTAAAAATATATATTGTTATTAGATTTACCATATCATTACAGGCTGTTGGATAATCTGTTTTCGCATCCAATGCAATCCTTTTTCCTAATTAGTTGCCTTATCAACATATACATGGCAAATTCCATCTGAAATTGGAAAATCACAAATTTTAAGTCGTCTGTTATTTAATATGTTTGATTGTTAAAAAAAATTATTACCAGAATGACCAAGAACTGGGATTTTCATCGAGTTCTTTATTTGGGAAACAAGTTTATTGCTGCCTTTAGGGATCACATGATCTATCACATCATTAAGCTGTAAGGGGTAAAAGGGGAAGAAATATATTAGAAAAAAACATTGATAATATATTGTACTTAATTACAAGCATGTAAAATCTCCACACACCTTCAACAAGTCTGGGATTTCCTCTCTATGTTAATAGCCCAATTAGTTTTGTCCCAACTGTTTCTGGAAGGGCAGAAGTGATTACCTGCAAAGTGAATAATACATTTCAAGAAAAAGCAGTTTCTCATTTAGTCCATTTAGTAATTTTACTTATTATTTTAAATATTAATTATATATTATTTACATAAATAAAATAAAAAACCTTGTGCAGTATGGAATTTGATCTTTTAGCTTCCTTCCCTCCTTTCAATAACAAACCATTCCCACTACAGATTGCCAATGAAGCTAGCTGTAAATCCAGTCCAGAAAATTAGGAATCAGTTTGTGAAAATCATATAAATAAATTGAAAATATGCAGTACAAATAAAAAAGAAAGAGAAGTATTTGAGCATGTTGTTACCTGAACAAATGCATCAGGGCGAGACTTGAAAACAATAAGCAGGACACAAAAAGGACATGACTTCTTCTCTAAGATGAGCCTTTCAGCGAGCTGCAAGTGAAAAGTAATTAAAACATGCTAAAGTTTGGATTTTTCCACATTAAAAAGTAATTCTTAAAAAAAAAATTCAAACAAACATAGAAAATGGAGCCACAACCACGCAGACATCTAACCATTCATTAAAAAAATATGAAAATATAGCTTTTAATCACTACCTAATATTCTGCATATTGGGTATTAGTCATCTCGAATCATCCACATGACAGGGTGCATCGTCGTCACATTTATTTGTGCGCAAAAGCATCATACATGATGTTTTCAACTACAAGATCTGCAATCATTTGATGAAAAGTTAATGAAAAGAAAAATATTTTTTTTACCAAATAATAATTATTGTTTCTATCAGGGCCATTAACGACCATACGGAACAATGTTTCTAGTTTTGTAGAACATTTGCTGACCTAGGTTTCTCTTTAAAGTGATAGTGTTAAATGCCCACTTCAAATTGCTTATCTAAAGATAGCCGGAAGCAGATGCTTCACGAACTTGGTTTCCACCTTTTACCTGTAAAACCCATTGAATAAATAAACAGATGGAATTATTATACATCAGTCATAAGTGTTAATCAACATCTTTCAGTTCAAACCAAGAGGCCCACATGTTATTCCGGGTTCAGTCATTTACTTTAGAGTTGCCATCCATAACCAAAGTCTTGATTTGATCCTATTTCAAAACAAATAATACATTAATATAAAGTTGTACATCATAGATTACGAAAAACTAAAAGTAAAAGTTATTGTATCTACTATTTTTAGCATGCTTTCTCTAAAAATCTAGAAGAAACGACAATATCAATCACAAAATAATACATCAAATCACCGGTTAATACAATATTGCAATACAAATTTGCAATTACCAAACTACAGCAATGGAATTTTCAAGTGTAGTACCTTTAGGATAGTCTGCATTAATATATCCCTTTCACATCACCTCTAATTGAGGATTAAAGTTCAACCAAGTATTCGTCTCCTATTTAGCAGCATACAAAAAATCATAAACTGGATATGTTATGGTTTTGGAATCACGAAATCATCGCAAAAAACACAAGCCTCTAGTTTTGGAAATCACAATACTTTTGGAAAATTGAGATCATGTTTTGCCCCTGTAGGAACTGCATCGGCTAGTTGTTGACCCTTTCGGGTATTATCTTCTTATAATTAGAGATGTATGAATGTTATAAGTGAGATCACTTGAGAGTAAACGAAGTTCTGTTGGAAAATGGAGGCTTGTTTTTTAGTCATCAATGGGAGGAAGAAGTTTTTATTCAACAAAGGGAGGAAGATTTTCTTTTTTTCAAACTTGAGGTGTAAATTTACTATATTATATACATTTCAAATGTGTATATATAGGACGTTTTAGTTGAGGAAATTTCACAACAACATAATACAAAAACACACAAACACAAGAAACACATAGATAGATATTTGTGAGATAGCCTTTTGTGCAGAGTCCAGTTTGGCAGCCAAAAGTGCGAGTGATATTTTCTTGTGAGTAGTCAGACTACAAGTGCAGTTTAGCCTTGTATGATTGTAGTGTTTTCTTGGTGTTAATAAAACCATCTCTCTCGTTCGCCCGTGGACGTAGGTCGTGATCCCGTGACCGAACCACGTTAAATATTGTGTTCCGATTTTACATTTTCGTTTACCGTTTATTTCGGTAATTTTATTCCGCTCGTGTCACCGAAATCAAATATCGATTTGTTTGAAGTGCTTAACTCGTTTTGTTATATCCCAACAAACTGGTATCAGAGCTCCAGGTTTAAAGGAAGTCGTATCTCGCGTATGCTCTGTGGTTGCAGCTTAGTCTGATCTTCCACATCAGAAACGAGGTTTCGATTGGCCTTATAAAATATAGTTTTTTTTAGCTATGGCTGAAGATGGGAGAGTTAAGATCGACAAATTCGATGGTCACGATTTCGGTTTCTGGAAAATGCAAATCGAAGACTATCTCTACCAAAAAGGGTTACATGAACCTCTGTCTGAAGAGAAGCCTTTTCACATGAGGCCGGAGGATTGGGAATTGTTAGACCGGCAGGCTCTTGGTGTGGTGAGATTGTCATTGGCAAAGAACGTTGCTTACAACATTGTCAATGTGAAGACAACTCATGGGTTGATCAAGGCGCTATCTGACATGTACGAGAAACCATCGGCGTCGAATAAAGTTTTTCTGATCAGACAGTTGGTAAATTTGAAGATGATGGAGGGTAGTTCAGCAACTGATCATATAAATGAATTCAATTCAATATTGTCGAGGTTAATATCGGTTGATATTAAATTTGAAGATGAAGTTCAGGCATTGCTGCTACTATCATCTTTGCCTGAAAGTTGGTCCGGTACGGTTACAGCAGCCAGCAGTTCAGTCGGAGGTGCTAAGCTGACGTTCGAAAGCATTCGAAATTTAATCCTTAGTGAGGATGTGCGTAGACGGAGTATCGGGGAATCTTCCAGTAGTCTTCTAAGCGCTGAAGACAGGGGAAGGAAGTCCAACAGAGGAGGCGGTGGTAGAGGAAGATCAAAGTCGAGAAAGAGAGGTCACTCAAAGAACAGGTCGGATATCACCTGTTGGAACTGCAAGGAGAAAGGTCACTTCAGAAATCAGTGCCCAAAGCCTTCGGCAGACAAAGGCAAGAAGGAAGTCAATATGACAGTAGATTCTGAAGATGATGCGCTCATTTGCTGTGTTGAAAACTCAACAGAATCCTGGATCATGGATTCTGGTGCATCGTTCCATGCTAGTCATTCCAGAGAAGTAATGCAGAATTTCCGGCAGTACAAAGGAAAGGTCAGACTAGCAGACAACAAGAGCCTGGATATTACAGGTGTTGGGGATGTGGTCCTCAAGACAACTTTAGGTACAGATTGGACTTTGAAGAATGTCAAGTTCATTCCTGACTTGAAGAGGATGTTAATATCCGTGGGGCAGCTTGATGATGAAGGTCACCATGTTACATTTGGTGATCATCAGTGGAAGGTGACAAAAGGGAATTTAGTTGTTGCTAGAGGACAGAAGCGGGGTACACTTTATATGGTGGAAGTTTCTGATGCCGAAGCACACGCTGTTGAAGAAGTTGGGGCATCTACTCTATGGCACCAAAGACTTGGGCATATGAGTGAGAAGGGAATGAAGATGCTAGTTTCCAAAGGAAGAATACCAGAGCTAAAGACTGTGAAAGTTGATTTCTGTGAACCATGTGTTCTTGGCAAACAGAAGAAAGTTACTTTCAAGAAGGATGGTCATCAGCCCAAGTCCGGGAAATTGGAGCTAGTTCATTCAGATGTCTACGGTCCCACTTCAGTTTCTTCAGTAGGAGGATCCCGATACTATGTCACGTTCATAGACGATTGCACAAGGAAGGTTTGGGTTTATTTCTTGAAGCATAAGTCTGAAGTTTTCAGCACTTTCAAGAAATGGAAAGCTACTATGGAAAATGAAACAGACTTGAAGATCAAGTGTTTCAGATCAGATAATGGGGGCGAATACAATAGCAAAGAATTTGTTGATTACTGTGCTGACCAGGGAATCAGAATGCAGAAGACGGTTCCAGAGACACCTCAGCAGAATGGAGTAGCTGAGAGGATGAACCGTACATTGAACGAAAGGGCTAAAAGCATGAGACTGCATGCAGGTTTACCCAATATGTTCTGGGCAGATGCGGTCAGCACAGCAGCGTATTTAATCAACAGAGGACCCTCAGTCCCCATAGGGTTCAAGATTCCAGAAAAGGAATGGCAAGGTCGTGATATTTCTCTCAAACACTTGAAGGTTTTCGGTTGTGTCTCTTATGTCAAAGTTAAAGACTCGGAGAGAGACAAGCTAGAGGCAAAAGCAAGGAAATGCATTTTTATAGGCTATGGGTTGGATGACATGGGGTACCGCTTCTGGGATAACCAAAATAAAAAGGTTATCAGAAGCCGGGATGTGGTGTTCAACGAGAACGTCCTATATAAAGATGAACTTGCAGAGAGCTCAGGCAGAAACAAGCAACCAGAGAAAACAGAAAGTCAAGTCGAGTTTGAAGAAATCTCTGAAGATGACGTTGTGAAACCTATCAGTACTCCAGAGATAGGTGAAAGTTCAGGAAGCAGTGGGAGCTCTGACGTATATGGAGATAGTAGGAGCATAGATGACAGTAGTTCTGAAGACGGGGTTGCAGATGATGCAGAGACCTCAACTCCTACTGTTCGTAGATCCACTAGAGTACGAAGACCTCCAGTCAGGTATTCTCCTTCAGCAAATTACTTGTTGTTGACTGAGAATGGTGAACCTGAGTCCTATCCAGAGGCCTTAAGGATGAAAGATTCCATACAGTGGAAGAAGGCTATGGAAGACGAATTGAGCTCACTTGACAAGAACCAGACCTGGTCCTTGGTCAAGCTCCCAGCAGGGAAGAAAGCACTGCAGAACAAATGGGTGTTCTGGGTAAAGGATGAGATTGATGGCAGTAAAAGATACAAGGCACGATTAGTGGTCAAAGGGTTCCAACAGAAACGAGGGGTCGATTATAATGAGATCTTCTCCCCAGTTGTGAAGATGACTACAATCATAATGGTCTTGGGAATTGTAGCCTCTAAAGATCTCCATCTAGAACAGCTAGATGTGAAAACAGCTTTTCTCCATGGCGACCTGGAAGAAGACATCTATATGGCACAACCAGAGGGTTTCCCAACAGTTGGAAAGGAAAACCTGGTGTGCAAGTTAAAGAAAAGTCTGTATGGTTTGAAGCAAGCTCCAAGACAGTGGTACTTGAAGTTTGATAGCTTCATGCAAAGGAGTGGGTATCACAGATGTGAGATGGATCACTGTTGCTACTTGAAGAAATTCAACTCCTCTTACATCATCCTGTTATTATATGTTGATGACATGTTGATAGCTGGATCCGACATGCAGGAGATCAACAAGCTTAAGAAGCAGTTGTCCAGAGAGTTCGAGATGAAGGACCTAGGGGCTGCTAAGCAAATATTAGGCATGAGCATAGCCAGGAACAGAGTTACCGGTACATTAAAACTTTCGCAAACAAAGTACATCAAGAAAGTTTTAGAAAAGTTCAGCATGGCAGATGCCAAAGCCAGAAGTACACCTTTGGGAAGTCAGTTAAAACTCTCAAAGAAGCAATCCCCAAAGACGGAAGAAGACAAAGAACAGATGGCTAAAGTTCCTTATGCATCTGCAGTTGGTAGTTTGATGTATGCAATGGTATGCACAAGACCAGATATTGCTCATGCAGTGGGAGTAGTAAGCAGGTTTATGTCAAATCCAGGAAAAGAGCATTGGGAAGGAGTAAAGTGGTTGTTACGCTACTTGAAAGGAACAGCTGAGATTGCCCTATGCTTCAGAAGAAAGGGGGTAGTCTTAGAAGGGTTTGCCGATGCAGATTTGGGTGGATGTGCGGATTCGGGTAAAAGCACAACGGGATACGTCTTCACAATCGGAGGTACCGCAATCAGTTGGATGTCTAGGTTACAGAAGAGTGTTGCTCTTTCAACCACAGAAGCAGAATACATGGCTATTGTAGAAGCAGCCAAGGAGCTTATATGGTTGAAGAATTTCCTATCAGAACTTGGAATGCAACAGGAGGATTGTGTACTGTATTGTGACAACCAAAGTGCAGTTCACCTAGCAAAGAATCCGGTGTTTCACAGTAGAACGAAACACATTCAGATGAGGTACCATTTCATTCGAGAGTTAATCAATGATGAAACTTTGAATCTGAAGAAAATCCTTGGAACGAAGAATCAGCAGATATGTTCACCAAGGTGGTTACCACAGAGAAGTTGAAGTTTTGTATGACTTCAACTAGCCTTCTAGAAGTTTGAAAAGAAGGGATGGCAGGAACGAGAGAGATTGGAAACCCATTGCAAGAATTGGACATCAGATGTTCAAGCCTCCAAGTGGGAGATTGTTGGAAAATGGAGGCTTGTTTTTTAGTCATCAATGGGAGGAAGAAGTTTTTATTCAACAAAGGGAGGAAGATTTTCTTTTTTTCAAACTTGAGGTGTAAATTTACTATATTATATACATTTCAAATGTGTATATATAGGACGTTTTAGTTGAGGAAATTTCACAACAACATAATACAAAAACACACAAACACAAGAAACACATAGATAGATATTTGTGAGATAGCCTTTTGTGCAGAGTCCAGTTTGGCAGCCAAAAGTGCGAGTGATATTTTCTTGTGAGTAGTCAGACTACAAGTGCAGTTTACCCTTGTATGATTGTAGTGTTTTCTTGGTGTTAATAAAACCATCTCTCTCGTTCGCCCGTGGACGTAGGTCGTGATCCCGTGACCGAACCACGTTAAATATTGTGTTCCGATTTTACATTTTCGTTTACCGTTTATTTCGGTAATTTTATTCCGCTCGTGTCACCGAAATCAAATATCGATTTGTTTGAAGTGCTTAACTCGTTTTGTTATATCCCAACAAGTTCTACAGAAAACCTCACCAGAGATGATGGTGGTGGTTTGTCAAGAATAAAGAGGGTTGCGACTGAGCCTCCGTCTCCCCTAACATTCGTCTTGATTATTTGGTGTCACTGGAAGAAAGGGTGAAGTGATTAACAAATTGAAAAAGTAAAGAATGAGATTTTGTACCATGGAAGCATGAGCCTTTGACTCACGGTACTTTTGAAGACAAAGAATTCGTACCAAATATCTAACCGCCGAGAGTGCGACGGTGGTGCCTATCAAGGGCGAGGGTACTGAGAGTGCGATGGTGATTTTTGTGGAGGGCAACGAGTGGTATTGAGATTGTGTTGATGGTTGTTAAGTCGTACAACAGTGTGATGGTGCTGGTGGTTGTTCGCGTTGAAGGAGGCAGTGATGTTGAGAGAATGGCGACTTATGACGGTGGTGGGGTGAGCATAAAAACCGAAAAACCAAACCATAACCAATATAACTGATATAACCGAACCATTAATAAAAAAGATGGTGCGGTTTATGATTTTTATTAACCGAATCATAATGGTTCGGTTTTGGTTTTTCAGTAAAACTGAACCGTATATAACCGAATCGAACCAATTAATAAATATATATTTGAAAAATATTATATATATATATATATATATATATATATATATATATATATATATATATATATATATATATATATATATATATATATATATATATACTAATAAAGCAACACTAAATTTGCCAGGTGTCATTTTTTTAGAACCCTTAATTGCCACATGGCACCCTCTCATTCCCTTCGACATTGATTTCCCGCTCATGCCTATACATTGTTCGATAATAATTATGGAAATTAAATTCCATCTTTATTTGCAAAGCAGACGGTTTCAACTTAAATCCCATATATTTAGAAAACGGTTTCAGTCAAATTAGCAATCAAATTTGAATTCAATAGATCAGGAATACAAATTTATCTCACGTTCCCTTGCTACGCCTCTCTTCTATGTTCTTCCCATTCACGCTGAAAATCGTTGACCTAATGGACTCCATCTAAAATCCTCTTTGAAATCATCGTGACTTTGGCGACACCAACAGAAATCGACGTTGAAATCACGCCTCCCACCGTCGCGACTACTTAAAAGACAGAACAAGGCAACAAGTCAATTGTTTTCATGGTAGGGTTTCTCTGTTTCTAATTTATAATGTTTGTTTGGAATTGTGATATTAATTTTTGTTTCTAATGTTCGGTGGTCTACCGAGGAATCACAAATTTAGTCGACAAGTAACACAATATCCTCTTCTGTGAGGGAATTCCAGAACTTCAAAGTTCCACTTCAATCCATAAAACATACCACCAACAACTTCAGATCTCCGTTGACCACCTCATCAGGCCACTACTTTGTAATGTTTTTTTATTTTTTATTTTTGGTTGCTTCTACTACTGATTTCCGATTTCTACCCTTCTAGCTAAAGGTTAATCGTGTTTGATTACTTATTTGTCACTGAATTTGGTGCTCACTGTCATTGATATCGTTTCTTGCTTAGTTGCTTACCGGTAGCCCTTTTTGACATTTTGTAATTCGAGATGGTAGTCAAGCTCCCAGGCTCAAAATCTGCGATTTTGGATATTCCAAGGTACGAATACAAAATGTCATATAATTTTCTTTTTCATTAATGTTTTCGAAAATATTAAGATTACATGTCTGATCAATTATCTGTTCCACATTCACAACCAAAATCTACTGTTAGGACACCTGCATATATTGCTCCTGAAGTATTACTAAAGAAAGAATATGATGGCAAGGTTAGCAATAGCAACATTATCTTCTTTAAGTATCACATGATTTAGGGCAAATCGTAAGGAGGGCATTTGCATCTTTTGCGCAGATTGCAGATGTATAGTCATATGGTGTAACATTATATGTAATGCTTGTGGGAGCTTACCCTTTTGAAGACCCTGAAGAGCCTAAGAATTTCGCAAGACAATACAGGTAATTAACCACACACAATCATTATTTGACAACATACTTTTATATCATCTTTTTTAGTGATAATTTCTTTTTGCAACGAATTCTTAATGCTCAATATTCAATTCCAGCTTATGTTCATATATGTTCATATATCAACTGGTTGCCGCGATTTGATCCAAGGTTCTCAAGATCGAGATCTTACGTAGGATCGATTTTGGGTTTGCAAGATCGAGATCGTAAGATCGAGATCGTAAGATCGGGATCGGGATCCTAAGATCCCACAACATTTAATTTTCAAATGGAATGGGGCAATAGGTAAAAATAAAGACGTAAAATTTTAAACCGTATATTGGAAAAGATTAATTTTCAATGGAGGGTAGGATCGGATCGAATTGCGATCTTATGATCCTACGATCTTGACTGCGATCCTATCCAAATACGATCCAGCACGTTTTTCATACCTAGGATCGTAGGATTGTACAATCCTACAAGATTGCGACTTTGATAACATTGATTTTGTGACACCCCATTTTTACTGTTTTCAAATACCATGGTTTTTCGTATAAATACATGAATACAAAAATACGGTTTATCAAAAACCGATAATTTAAATGCTTAAAACAGTGGGTGTACAAATTCATATCAAGCTAACCATAGTAAGCAAGAAAGGATTTAACCTTGAGTCCAATATAGGAGCTAACTTAAGCTCCACTCCAGCTAAACTTCATCCCTTTTATAGCAACTTATTTTAACCTGGAATACATGGCAAAACATAAAATACGTAAGACAAAAATTGTCTCGTGAGTTACATGAGTTTTAGACTCAAACCTTTAACTTCTTTTTCAACCTTTATATAAAAACTTATATCATAAAACATCTTTCAAGTTTTATAATAATATCATGTCATAGCTCTTTACTTTCCAAAATCATTACATATCATGCCTTGTAAAAATATCTTCTTTCAAAACTTTATAATGACAATATACTATAACTCTTTACTTCTCAAAAATCATTTTATGATTTACTTTACAAAAATAACATCTTTATTACTTTCTTTGACTGGTTTTATAAGCTTGCTGGATTTTTATACTTAGGGCTTTAATCACTATAAGTGATACCCCAAGTCTCTATGGCTAGAAAGAACGGATCATTCCTCACCATAGAATTGCTGAGGCAATCTACTTCGCGATGGGGATTTTTCCCCAGTAGACCCCTTACCTAACCCGGGTAGGTTGGAACATAGTTCCCTTACTAATGCTGCTTGCTACAATTACCAATCATACAAAATACTTGCTACTTGCTTGAACATTTCTCATATACATATAACTTGTGGCTAGGTGCCAAACTACATCATTTTATGTCTTTATGGCTAGATGCCAAATATAGCTTTCATCACATAATAATCATATGTTTAAAACATATTTTTCTAACATGCTAAGCTTTATGCCAAAACATACTTTCCAACATCTTATGGCTATATGCCCTTTCATACTTGAAAACATATACAATTTGTAACCAAAACATACTTCTTAAACATATTGTGGCTATATGCCTATCCATACTTCCAAATATGTATAACTTGTATTCAAAATATACTTTCACATAATTGGTTCATAGATCAAAACATACTTTCACATAATTGGCTCATAGACCAAAACATACTTTCAAATATAGTATTATACTTTCACAAACAAGTTAGAAATAATACTCTTGCATATAATTTCACATATAGAAATTCTATAAGAAATCTTGAAAATACTTACTTGCCATGTACCCCAGAATGGGTAAAAATACTGCATGTACTCACCTCATGTATTGCTAGTGGATTGACTACACGTTCCTTGTATTTATACTCTTTTGATCCAATGATCATTTGTCATGAACCTATAATTACATATTATACATTAACATTCATTATAACTGATTCTACAACTCATTAGAGTCCTTATGATACCAATATAGATCATGGCTAGATAGAATCCTTAAAAACAACTTTATATTCATTTTATACATCTCTGGTGTACACGTATTGCTCTACAGTGCCCTCGGAGAGTCGTATTCTAAATTTCACATTTTTCCAGGACTTTTCATACCATCATGGACTTGTAGTTAAAGTTTGAAGTCAATCAGACATGTCTAGCATAAATTTCAAACTTTAAAAGCTCCTGATTAAGAGCACGACTCGTGCTCTTTTTGTGCTATGGGGAGCACGACTCGTGCACCCTTAAATGGCATTCTACTTTCCTTCAGGGAGAGCACGACTCGTGCTTCTCCTAGTTATAATTTGGCACGACTCGTGCCTGTACTGCAGGTGCGAGTTTTTGTCCGATTTTTGTCCTGTAATTCACTAGTTTCACATATTAAGTTCTTTATGACTTACTTAATCGTTTTAGACTCATTCCAGGACCAAAACCCATCTTTTAAACAAGTCTTTTAACCATGGAATCACTAATTCCACCCAAATTCCACAAAAACCCGTTTTTGATATTTTTGGTCCAAAAACTGAAATTTCTTGAAATTATCTCTTACAACTGATTTATTACATCTTTTATGACACTTTGGACTTACTAGAACATTAAGAATCATCTTCAAACTCATATACCCAATTTCTAGGGTTCTTGACTCAAATCATCATTTCTTTGAATTCCACCATATTCAATGGTTAGAACTTGTTTTCTATGATGTTTTGAGCTAGATAAAGTATATGGATTCATTGGATTAACCTCATCCATAAAAATCAGAAGTTAAGGTTCAACTCCCGTTCAAGATTTTAAACTTAAAACAAAGAAACCTTACCTCTTGAAGCTTGGAAATCACAATTTTCAAGTGATATCTTCAACTTCTTGCAGGATAATCAAAGCTCCTTCTCCTCCCGTGCTCTCTCTCGTGTTCTCTGGAAATCTCTATAAACTTCTACTGAGTTCTAGAGATGAGAGTTATAACTCTCTATTTTATATTTTAATTTTTTTATAAAATATTTACATTTTAGTCCTTAAGTTCACTTTCTTGAACTTTAACCAATATAATCAATTTTTATCACATAAAACCTCCTTTTATTATATTTTTGCCACAAGCAAAGAATATTCTTACATATTTGATCCTTCATATGGTCAAATGACCAAATTACCCTTTTATGGTAAATTGACCAAATTACTCTTTTTACTAGAATTAACTTTCAAATACTTATCACCATTATTTGGTGTCAAAATTTTTTATTTCATTACTTATTAGTCTCAAAAATCATATTTTCATTATTTAAATGTCATTTGAGTATCAAATGACCATTCTGCCCTTTTTCACTATTTTTCTCCAAACACTTGGACTTTTACTACATTTCCAAATAAATTTCTTTAAAACTTCCAGAATGATTTAATCTTTTCCTTATATATTTTATCGAATATAAATTCACGATTTTTGGGCCGTTACAGATTTGATCTCCAGAATATTTGTAACGGAACCTTCTAAGGTCATGTCCCATCTTGTATCACCTTTTTTGTAAATTCCTGGATTTTTTTTATTTATTACTGATGTAGGTGTAATTTATGTACCTGAAAAAACAGTGGATAACTATGGATGAAATTAGAAACCATGAATGGTTTAAAAGAAACCTATCAGGAGACCTAGTGAACAACAATGCAATGGACCAATTTGGTGGGACTGACCAGCCCACTCAAACTGTTAATGAAATTATGCAAATTATAGCGGAAGCTACTATTCCCCCTGTTGGGGTCCACAACCTAAACTCTAACTGGCAGCCTAGACATCGATGATGACATTTGTATTACAGCAATGTAGTTTAATTTGTATTACAAATATAGCAACGTACTTTGTGTTTTGATTTTGGTCCATGTGTTACAAAAAAAACTAGTTATAATTGATACTGTTTGTGTGTCTCTGTGTGTGTGTTGTTTTCCCGAAGGTTGATAGCGTGTGTGTGTTTCTTTAATGTGACAGTTCTACTCTTGATCATTTTGTTTTTCAATTTTGTTCCATTTTTTACTACAAAAATGATCCCAAAATTGAAAAAAAACGACATAAATGTTTTTTGTTTGTGTTTAATAACCACATAAATGGTTTGTGTTTGTGTGTGTTTTCCTGATGGTCAACAGTTTGCGTCTTTTTCTTTAAATGCGACAGTTTTACTCGTGATTGTTTTTTCAAGTTTGGTCACTTTCTCTGTCAAGCCCTAATACAGCCACTACCACTCTTCCTGTTTCTCTCTAATGAGGTGCCACTGATGTGGCAAGACAAGTTGTTGACTTTCCATTTTATTCTGCATCCAAGGTAGTGAATATGTGTTTTATTCATTCTATTCAATACTAAAATCCATGTGTTGTTTGTTTTCTATTTATTTATTTATTTATTCAGTCACTAAAAGAAGAAGATAGAATTCTTTGTAAATTAGAACATTAAAACGACCCTAAAGGTTTCAAGAGGTAAATTACCTATTTTATTTACAAGTTTACATTATTTTTAATTTTTTTACATATATTCTTTTGAATTTGCACGAAGTATTATGAAGTGGCAGATTGACCATTTGACGAGGTTTTTGACTGACATGGAAGAAATGGCTAGATTCCAAGTTTTATGGATTTTTTATAAGTTTTTTGAACTCCATTTTTTGAAAAAAACATTTTTTTCATAAAACTATAGGAAATATGTTGGATGTACGGGTGTCTGTGGCAAAATAGATTGAGAAGAATTGGTGTAGTTACTTGCAAGATTGTTGAGATGTCCACCACCATCATATCAACCAATCCGCTCTGCTGATGTAAATTTGTAACTGAATGATATGCATAAATTTTCTTATTAAGACTCTTATCAACCATACTACTACCTGGCATGACATGGTAATATGGTTCAAATATACACAATATCACCAAGGGATATTTTATAATATAATTTTTATTAAAACTTATGATCGGTCATTCGCAATGTCATCCAAATTGAAACAAATACACCTACAGAAGCCTAAATATAATATTAAATACTTTTATTATTCTTGGTATAACGGTGAGCATTATGACTTTTAAGGTTATTCTTCTTTTGTCCTATTTATGTTTGACCAATTTTGCAATATATGATGGAAAAATATCATTTTTATTGTAGATGATGAAGATGGGTGTCTGTATGTAAAAGTATGTGGTTACTATGGGGAAGTATAAAAGAATTGGGATTATATGGATTACAAATGGTAATACAGTTTTTCCCTTTTGGCCTAAGGGTAAAACATTGATTTTAGAAATTTACTTTCATTTGTGTTTGAAAGTTGAAAAAAATTATATATATTTTTTGTTGAATTCCTATTATGCTTTTTATTCAATCTTTATTCTCTATCTACATGTCTTGAAATGTTTATTTTTTTCACGTACAGTTTAATGGAGTCTAAAATAATCATCATTATTAGCGAGCAAGGTGTATTGAAAGACTACTTCACCATAAATGTTGCAGTCATCCGTATGTTGGACCAAATGACATTTGACAACCTGAAAGAGAAATATTCTATCAAACTTATTTTAATCGACAAACAGGTATTGTGTAATTACATTTATTTTACTACTTTAATTTTATTATTTAATTAATAGTACATTTGGTTTTATTTTAGATAAGAGGTAAATTTAGTAATAGAGCATCAAATATTGTATACAAAGAAGTATTTCGAGCATTTTGAATTATCAATACGTCTTTCATTTTCATTATTATTCTTTTATTTCTTTTGGTACTTATTCTTAATTTCAATCATATTTTATTTGAACATATGGGTTTGTAATTCCTAACTAAAACCAACAAAATTGATCCTATCATATGAAATCAAAATAAACAAAACTCACAAATTATGATTTTATCATTTTAAATATTGATATTTTTCATGTTCTTTTATATATTTTTTAATCATCTAGTGTAGCACACGGGTATCTAACCTAGTGTGTATATATATATATATATATATATATATATATATATATATATATATATATATATATATATATATATATATATATATATATATATATATATATATATATATATACTAGGTGCGTACCCGCGCAATGCGGCGGATGCAAATAGTTCGTTTTAGTGAATAGTTTTCTGGTAGGGATTTTCTTTTTTCCGATGAACTATTTTTGGTTAAAAGGGAAACATGTTTTAGGTTTTGGTTAAAAATAAAAATGCGTTGTTTTTTTTTTTTTTTTGATAACCGAGGACCCCACCTGACCCATCCTTTGGATGACCCTGATGAAGCAACCTCGGGGCCCACGCACCTGGCAGCAGGGTGGTCCGGGTCAATCACCTATGCGTTGTTTTGAGGCTTGACATTGCCGCAACGACTCATTTAACAATAAAAACATTATAAAATCAATCACATATCTTAAACATGAAGCGTTCGGTTAAAGCGCAATAATCGAGATATTTCAAAAAATTTCAAAAAAATTCAAACTTCACAGCGCTTGATCTCCCGCTTCAAAAATTGAATCGGCCGCTCAAAAGTCTTGAAATTTCAAAAGCATTAGATGGTTGTACCAAAAATCTTAAAATTAAGACATTGTGCTTTAGGCGACCCGCGCGATGCGGGGGCGGCAGTTTGGTTGGGGGGGCGGGGGGTGCGGAGGTGTGTACCCGTGCAATGTAGTGGACGACGGGTAATTTCATTTACGTGAATTGTTTCCCAGGCATTGATTATTTTCTTTCATCAGACGTTAATAATAAAAGTATTAAATTTTAGTTTAAAAATAAAAGTAGAAGTATTTTAGGTTATACAAATTTTTCTATACAACAAATATCTATCGAATCACATGCTACTCGATTTTTTTTATCAAGACACTCTAATTTTAAAACCTATGCGTTTATAGCTATAAAAATACATTTTTATCTAAAAACGGTGTATTTTAAAATCCATTAATTTTCATATGTTTGTTAGATTTGTAATTGTGTCAAATTATTTGTCGTGTAAATAATACCTAACAACATTTTAACAAAGCAAAAATAGTATTATTAGGTTGTGTTTGGCGTGTAAGGTGAAAAGCTAGCTTTTAGCTTATAAGCTAGCTTTTCAATAAGTTATCCGGAGGTAGCTTATTGAAAGCTAGCTTATAAGCTATTTTTTAAGCTACGATAAGCTACTTTGAAGGGTTTACCAAACGCCAAAATACAATAAGCTCAAAAAATAAGTTAGCTTATAAGCTAACTTATTTGCGCCAAACACAGCCTTAGTTAATTGTAGCTAAACCTAAAAAAATCCTAACGATCATAACTTTTATACAATTAAATTGAGTTGGCTTTGTGAAGAATCATATATTTCAAAGAACACATTATTATTTTTTTTTCGTGGATATTCTTTTAAAATCTATTGATATGCAAGTAAGAAATTAAGCGTGTTTATATGTTTTTTTTCGTTTTTAGAGGTGACCACCGTTCGATTTGAAATTAAATATATTGTTTTTATTAAAATTTAAATCCAATTGTTTTCTTTTTATTAAAAATAGTCAAAAAAGTTATAAGTTGTTGAACGACAATTGCAACATACATTTTTTGCATTCAAGATATGTGAAATCGAAAAAGAGATGAATCATACCGATGTTTATTACAAATTACCGAATCGGAGTTCTGGTTTTTTAGGAATGGTTAACTGGTTTGATTAAAGCATCTGTATTTGTATTTTTATCGTTAATTATTCTTATTCTCATGTATAGACTTTTAAGAATAAAGAAATATAGTAGTATTAAAAATATTGACACCATAGTAGGATTTCGAAAAAAGAATATAAAATACATAAATTATTAAAAAACTTGTAGCTTTTTATGCAAAAAAATATCTTCTAATTCGAGATTAAATGTATTTATATTTGATATATGAGGTAATGTATAAACAATATTTTCACATATATATATATATATATATATATATATATATATATATATATATATATATATATATATATATATATATATAGAGGTAGGGTAAAATGAGAAGAGTTAAAAGGTTGAGAAAATGAGAAAGAATCTGGACCTTTTAAATTCTCAGATCAAGGGCTGATATGATTGTGCTATTTGTGTAAATATATAAAACTAAAGGTGTTCAAAAGCAAATAACTAAGTGATCATAAGGTTATATCAGGTATTTTACATAACTATTATTTTAATGATCCCTTAAATTACGTTTTTCAAATAAGGAAGTTATTCATATCTCTCTCTTATTCATATCTCTCTCTATCTCTCGTTATCCCTCATTCTCGAAAACCCTCTTTCTCTCTCCCCTACCACCCGCATCGCAACAACCCTACATACCATCGCCGATGATAACCTTCTTGAACCTGCCATCGTGTCTCTGCCGCCTTCATACAAGCCAAGATCACTGTATTATAATGCATCTCGCACCCGTACTTCGTCCTCTAGGAGTCCGCCCATGTTCGTTCTTGATCCGTTCCTTCCGATATCTTTATTTTAAATACTGTAACGATTCATCTTCATCTTTTTCATTGTTATGCCAGTAAAAGCTTTCGACAAAATACAATTCAAAAAACAGGGGATCGTAAGAAGTCCGCTCGATATTTACCATATGTAAGTGGTTTTCTTGTGTTCAATTCTATGAATTTGATGGAAATTAAATATTAAAAATTTGTTTTTGATTTATTTGTTCGATGCCCTTACGGTTCCACGATTTACATTCTAGTGTTTTAAGAATGTTTTACATTAAAGTCATCCAACCCGTACTCGAATTCATACTCCTGGAGATGAATAGCAAAAAGAGGGCAAATTTGTTTTTTTTAGCTTTACCTAATTTGGAATTAGGAAATCTCAGGGAAGTTTGTTTTCCATCTTTTAATTGTTTTCTATCAACGATTTTTTAAAGACGAGTTTTTTTACTTGAAAATCATCAATGACTAGAATATAAGTTTTTATTTAATGTTTATATCTATTCATTTTTTATTAGAGGTACATGTTTCTTAAGTAAAACCATACCATTAGCCAAGGATCTCTAGCCTAGCTGGGTGAGGCATTGGGTTATATACCCATGTGGGGTGAGGTTCCAGGTTCAAACCTGGTTCCAAGCCCCTGTGGGGGATTTTCCCTGAGGCGAGGCATGGTCGAGGGAAAAGGCCTTGCGCCTATGGTAATCGCCAACCGTCCTGGGTGGCGGGGTCGAGTACCCTCTGGTGAGACCACTAAAAAATTGCCGGCTTCTAAAAAAAAAAAAAAACCATACCATTAATTTATTCAGTAATGATTCTATCGTAAATAAGTAAGCCTGAAAATGATACATTTAATCATAAATGGTTAATCTTGAATTAGACTTAAAATAACTAATTAAAAAGAGTGATGAGAAAAAAACACTCTAAGTTATTCATTTATGTTTTAAATATTGTTCAATAATGATGAGAAAGTCAGTTATAATCATTTATGATTATAACTATAATCATGGATGATTATAACTATAACATCGGTCATAATCATTAAAGATTAGATTAAATCATTGTTGATTTCTATTGCAATTGAATTTTTAATCATTAACGTACGTAACACTCATTGATGATAAGTGGTGTAAATCATTGATGATTAACACCGTAACATCTACTTTCTATTATTATTTGTAATCATTAGTCATATGCATATACGTAACATTATAATTTATGAGTTGTTTTTATTTTTAATGTGCTTAAAATTGATTTTGCAGGTATGAATCTAATAATAATAATGATCACGAGTGCCCCTCTTTCTTTTGGGTGTGATGACAGCAACAAGAAAAATCAAAGCAATAAAAATCATCGGGACTGCAACATATTGATTACTAATGAATCAGATTTTTTATATTTGTTTTATTCATTTGTGATTACAGCTAAACTAGTTTTTTTTCTTTTACATTGTCTTTTATTCATTAATGATTACAAATATATCGTTTCCTTTATAACTTTGTGTTATGATTACAATTGTATTATATTTTATTATACTTTATTCATTTTAGTATTTATCGTTACTAGTAATCATTCGTGATTAGCACATTCATATCAAATACAATTTTTAAAAATTCTCAAAAGTTCATTTTTATATATATATTTTTTATTCATTGATGATTACGGCATACTTTTGTATAATCAATATAAGAATACTGTAAAAAAATTAAATCAATAAAATCATAAAATTATATTTTTTTTCTATTCATAAATGAATGAAACCGTGAAAAAAAATTATTAAATTTTCGAACTTTGGAAAAACAAATAATAAAAACAAATTTTTTTCTTCAAATAATAGAATAACAAACAATCAATTAATCCCTTTATTTTAGGTAACTATCAATTAAAATCCTAAATTTTAGGAAGTTAGATTAATTGTTATTTTGTTATAATTTAATTAAAATATACAATTACTAATATACCCTTATGATTTCATTGGTCCAGAATCATTCTCACATTCTCAACCTTTTTATCATTCTCATTTTAACCTCTCCTTATATATATATATATATATATATATATATATATATATATATATATATATATATATATATATATATATATATATATATATATATATATATATATATATATATATATATATATATATATATATTATGTTTCTTATTATCTCATCAGTTCATTGGATCCATTCGTAAGTGCAAAAGATATCATCATTAATTTATATAGGGAAAATGACTTATAAGGGTAATTATGTTTCAAAACTGTTCAAAAAACACCATCCAAGTTTGGTCTGTTCAAAAAACACCATTCAAGTAAGACCTTTGTACAAAAAACACCATCCAAGTAAGACTTTTGTATAAAAAACACCAACGAACTACATGTTTTGTTCAAATTTTACCCGATGGTAACCGGCTCTTACAGGTTAAACGATAACTTGGCCTAATATTTAGTGACATTGCATAATAACAGATGAACAGTTTAACCTGCAAGAGCCGGTTACCATCGGGTAAAATTTAAACAAAACATGTAGTTCGTTGGTGTTTTTTGTACAAAGGCATTACTTGGATGGTGTTTTTTGTACAAAGGCTTTACTTGGATGGTGTTTTTTGAACAAACCAAACTTGGATGGTGTTTTTTGAATATTTTTAAAACATAATTACCCTTATAAATCATTTTCCCATTTATATATATTATCTTCCCCTTTTTTAGACCCTACCCCTACATATTTAAAAGGAAAAAAACCCATGACTACCCAGATCTTAATATCCTTTTGAGCTACATCGTGAATCTTCAAAACCAAAACCCACTTCCAAAATTTGCATCATTTGACTACCCATTTTCTGTTACTTCGGCCCTTCACCCAACACCATTACAAAAATATGTATTTTTATTAAAGAAACTAGTTGTAAAACCCGTGTATTACACGGGATGATACAAAAAAATTATCAATTAAGAATATCTAAACATTAATAATTTTACATAAGAAATTTGTTTGTGTATCGTGACATCTTACTTTTGATTTTTACTATTACGACTTTGTATTTTGATAAATATAATTGATTATGAGAATGTTACCGATACTAAAATCAAATTCACTATTATGATTGGAAACATTTTTTAAAATATTATGGCGTCGATTGTCTCTATTGTCTCCCAAATCATTCTACACATTAAAAAAATAATATGATATTAAAAAACAGTTAATTTTGAAATTGAATGATAGCAATTAATTTTGAAATTGAATGATAATTAAAACGATAATTAAGGAGTTAGAAACGTTACAAACCAATTAGCTTTTTTTAAGAAATTTAAAATTATGAGAAAATGACATGTGGCAAAATGAATGTGGTGATGACATGTGTCTTTGAGTTACTTATTTATTAGGATAGGATACAGAAAAAAAAGAATGGCTCCTAATATACCCTAATATACTAACATTAAACCTAACCCTAAAATCGCATTTCACGTAGCCGCTATCTTCTCCTCCCGGTTCCAGCTTCTCCCGACCAAAAATGGCTCCTCCCCTCCGACCGGCACCTCTTGTCCGACCAGTGCAACGATCACAGATCCCGCCTCCATCGATCACAGATCTGGTCCTCCGACCAGTTCTCCGACCAACGACTGTCCGACCAGTGCAACGATCACAGATCCCACCTCCATTGATCACAGATCTGGGCCTCCGACCAGTTCTCCGACCAACGACTCCTCTTGCGGTTGCAAATCCTCCATCCTTAGCATCATTCGTCCATCCTTAGCATCATCCGACCTCCGTAGATCCGGCTTCTTGACCTCCGATTCTCCTCCACTGTGGATACCGACCGCTACCTTCTACTTCTCCTAGAGCTCCCATTCATCCTACCTCCATAGTTGTCGGCACCTTGACCATCTCCGCCATACCGAATTCCTCCACCGTAACCATCTGTGAGTTTTGGATCATTCAGGACCATCTCCGATTTCATTTTAATTTTTGTTTTCAGATTTTGGATCCGATCCAGCGAAGTTGCACTAAAATCCCAATCCTTCGACTGTTAGTTTGTGTTTTACCTTATGAAATTTTGGATCGGTTTCTGTTTCATACTCGACTGTTTTCTGATTTTGGATCGGCTTTGGTTTCTGTTTCATACTCGACTGTTTTCTGTTTCATACTCGACTGTTTTCTGTTTCATACCTTATGAAATTTTTGATCAGTTTCTGATTTGGATGTGTATCGTTATTAGTGTTATTTATTTTCGTTATTGTTTAAATTTTCGACTGTGAGTTTTGAAATCTTCTGGATCTTTGGAAATTAGTGAAGATTAACCGATTCAAATAATCGCTTATCTGATTTTGATATTGTTTACCATTTTATCGTTTTTCAGATTTTGAAATTGTTTATCAGGTACTCGTAGATGTTCATCTTTAACCGGTAATGGTCCATGCTTTACTCATAGATGTTCATCTGTAACTCGTAGATGTTCTATCTTTTAACCTGATTCTGATTTATTTATTTAATCTCAACTTTGATCTGGCTACATTAGCAGTTTTCTATATGATTTTATTAGTTTTGGTTCTTTTTACAGAATCGGGGAGATGACAAAGAATGGGGCTTTGATTTGAAAAAATTAAAACAGGTTAAATTATTCATTTGAAAAAATAAAACAACAGTTAATGCTTTTAAGGTTTCTGTTTTCTGGATTTGTAGATTTTCTCATTTTGTTTGTCGTTTAAAATCTTACTTTCTATGGAAAGGGATAGATAATCGAATCGTGTAAGTTTTTATCCTAATTTTTCCAAAGCGGTGGTTAATATTTTCTTTCCTGCTGTATGTAAATTATTACCTTGATGTTGTTGGTGTTGTGCAGAAACAGATTATGAGGGTCAACCAATGGATGGAGAAATAATACCTTGGTATTGTGCAGAACTGTCCTATTATGTTTGAACTTGTATTTTATTGATCCCACTAATTGATTCATTCCTGTAAAAAAAACAATAATAGCAAAACATGTTATCTTCAAAAGACCAATGTTTACAACATCCTACAAAAAGACTCTATTCTAATATTTGTATTTGTGTGCAGAAAAACTAAATTGCCATTATTCAAAATCATGGCTTGAAGAAAATATAAAGCAGAAACAGACATATATGAACAATTTTTGGAGCAGAAAAAGATTGGTGTAAATATTTGTTTGGAGAAAGTGTTGATTTATAGTGTGATTTTTAGAAATTTGAAATTTGAAATTTTGAATAAAGTGTTTCTATTGGTTTAAAGTTATTTGTGTGGATCATAAAATATCAAAGGTTAAGATTGATTTAAGAATCATCAACGGTTAAAATCAGATCTGATATATTAATGCTTAAATAAGTTGTATATTTTTAAGACATTAAGATAATTGTGTATTAAGGGGTTGTAATTTATATATGGTTTATAGTATAGTATAGTATAGTATATATATATATATATATATATATATATATATATATATATATATATATATATATATATATATATATATATTATAAATTATTAATCTAATCCTTAAAAAAATTTAAATCAAGGCTCGGTACATACTCATTAGGAAACTAATAAGTCTATAAAAACTAAAAAAACTAATTTGAGTATAATATTAAAGGTAAAATTTCAGTCTTGAAAAATAAAATTAAAAATCCTAGAAATTTTTTAATAACATTCCTATAGCATTTAAACGATTTACTATTCACTAATGTTAGTTGTGAAAATGATGATACTAAAAAGGGAATTTGGTTCCTTTTTGTAATAAAAAAAATAAGATCATATGATAAATGTAATTTAATTTTAAAAGTAAATTTTTTTTAACATTTGCATAGATTTTAGTGTATACTTGTAAAATAATAAAAAGTTGATATTTTTTTAATAGTTAATATTATTATTTTGACTTTTGAAACAATTTAACTTTTAAATTCATACAAAGCATAGAAAGTTATATATAAACGAACTTTAAAATTTTATATTATTATGGTTAACCATTATTAACCATTAACCAAAACTATTAACCGATTAAAACCTT
Organism: Cichorium intybus; assembly: GCA_023525715.1. NCBI lineage: Eukaryota > Viridiplantae > Streptophyta > Magnoliopsida > Asterales > Asteraceae > Cichorium > Cichorium intybus. The sequence goes on along the minus strand of CM042014.1, from coordinate 580,245 downwards.
TAACCATAACCAATATTAACCATAACCAATGGCTACTAAAATGCATTAACCGATTGTAATGGTTATGGTTCGGTTTTGGCCACTAACCGAACCAAACCGCCCCATTCTCACCCCTAGTGGTGTTAATGCTTGCGATTAGGTTTCATAAAAACGGGAGAGATAACAGGAAACGACATTGAAAATTTCAATAAAATCCTCAAATTACGCTAAAGGATTCTTGTAACGTAAATTGTTTTTTTAGAAAATCAAAATTACCAGAAAATATCATATGGCAAAATCATTGTGGTGATGACATGTATACAAAAGTTACTTATTTATTAGGATATGATATATATATATATATATATATATATATATATATATATATATATATATATATATATATATATATATATATATATATATATATATATATATATATATATATATATATATATATAGATGTATGTTTATATGTGGAGGCTAAATATTGTGTGAATGTGTAAGACAATATCAGCCAATTAATTTTAAAGGGTATATTAGTCAATTTACGTTTGATAATTATATAATACCTTAATTAAAAATTGATATATATATATATATATATATATATATATATATATATATATATATATATATATATATATATATATATATATATATATATATATATATATATATATATATATATATATATATTCGTGAATAATTTCCCTATTTATCAGATTTCCTTCTTTTTCTCTTCTTATACACGTTTCTGCATCAAACCCTAGACACCCTTCAACCACCACCACCGTATCTTCCTCCTGGGGAGGCGTCATCCAAGAGGCCTTATGGTTTCGCGACCGATGATCAAGGATCGACGACGGCACGGAGGGGTGGTGGTTCTAATTTCAATGGCCCTAACACATGGGCCCGGGGTGGTGGATGAGGGGGAACGCTACAAGAAGACAGAGGAGATGTGCAACTATTGGGTACAAGGTAATTATGGTTATGGGGAAAAGTGCAGGTATTTGCATTCATGGTCTTCGGCCAATTGTTTCGCGATGTTAACGTAGCTTGAAGGCCACCAGAAGGTACCCCTGTGAATTCGAAGCGTTGTTTCCATATGTTGGTGATACAAGTCAAAAGTTGTTTCTTTAGTGTTCATATTTTTTGTGGATTAATTGGTAAACATCGTATTTTGAAATACATGTTCTTAAAAATTAATTGGTTTTAGGTTTTGAAATATATGTTCTTAAAATTTAATTGGTTTTAGGCTCTTGTAATATATGTATTCCTAAGTTTAATTCAAGTGAATTTTTTGAAAATTCGTTGGCTGATGCTTTTACCTGCTTGAACTTATGTTTTATTGGTTTTAGGCTCTTGTGATATATGTATTCCTAAGTTTAATTCAAGTGAATTTTTTGAATTCGTTGGCTGATGCTTTTACCTGCTTGAACTTATGTTTTATCCCCAAAGCTTAAACATTAAATTCAATTTTTGTAGGTGACCGACTGACGTGGAGCAAGCAGGTTGTTTTGATGGCCATGAATTATATTCCGACTACTTATTCTTGATTTATTCTGTTAGTTCTTGGTAATTAATCGACTATGAAGCAACCCAGCGACCAAGCATTAGTAGCGGTAGTTAACTCGCTTCAATCATTATCAAGATGAAATGAAATTGATGAATGGACAGTGCCAACTATCATCAACAAATTCTTTTAGAATGTATCAGGACATGGGTATATTATTTCAGAATTTAGCAGAATTTGAAGATTGAGCTAACAAAATAAGCAATATTCTTTCGGAATAAATGTGTACATTGTCATTTATGTTTGTATACTTGATATTGAATTTTTATATATTTTTCAAGAACATTGTATATATTATTGTTTAGTATTAAATGCTGACAATATTCTTCAAGAATATTGAATATGTTATTGTTTATATTATAAGCGGTCCTAATATTCTTTTAGAATGAAATCATGTTTTTTTATAATGATTCAATGATGACATGTATTCTTTGTAATATGAGTAAATACCTGCGTTTTTTATTTCTATCCAACTATTTTAACCTAAATTCTGTAAGAATACGAACAAACACATTGTTAAACAATTAAATCTGGTTGTAAATAAAAAAAATGATACAAATAGGTAAGAATTATAAGAATAGAAAGTACGATCATGCAAGATAACTAATTAAATTATAATCCCTAAATATCAGTACATTCCAAATTTTGTCATGGGTAAATTTGACTAATTTACCCTTATTGATTTTATTTAATTAAAAATAATTAAATTTTATTCAATTAATTACGATAATGTCATCATCATTTTAACCATTCATTTTTTTTTCATCTAATGGCCGATATCGTCTCACACGATCACACAATATTTGTGTTCCACATTTGATATATATATATATATATATATATATATATATATATATATATATATATATATATATATATATACTAGTTGTAAGACCCGTGTATTACACGGGATGATACAAAAAAATTATTAATTAAGAATATATAAACATTAATAATTTTACATAATAAATTTGTTTGTGTATCGTGACATATTGCTTTTGATTTTTACTATTACGACTTTGTATTTTGATAAATATAATTGATTATGAGAATGTCACCGGTACTAAAATCAAATTCACTATTATGATTGGAATGGTTCAAAATATTATGACGTCAATTGTATCTCCATTGTCTCCCAAATCATTCTACACATCAAAAAATAATATGATATTAAAAAACAATTAATTTTGAAATTGAATGATAATTAAACCGATCATTAAGGAGTTAGAAACGTTTCAAACAAATTAGGTTTTTTAAGAAATCTAAAATTATGACAAAATGATATGTGGCAAATTCAATGAGGAGATGACATGTGGCTTTGAGTTACTTATTTATTAGGATAAGATATATATATATATATATATATATATATATATATATATATATATATATATATATATATATATATATATATATATATATATATATATATATATATATATATATATATATATATATAAAAGAGGATATTAGATCATCAAAACATCAAAATAAGGTATGTATATGTATTCTTGGGTAATAACTCACCTCACATCCAATAGCAGCACTGCTTCGCTTATAGTGATAACTAGGCGAATGCCCGCGCGTTGCGCAGAAAGCAAAATTATATAGTTTAGAAAAGTATGAAATCTACAAATTTAAACGATAATTGAATGATAGTCCATAGTTTAGAAAAGACTTTCATTGTCACTCAAGTATCTTGGAAAATACACTATTAATGACAATAATATCGGCACATGTTAACGGTGTGTGTGGTACGATATATAATAAAAACCACACATCGCACGACATATGTGATTTGGAATTTTGAAACTCAAAAATTGTTTCTTAAAAGTTCAAATTGCATTATGTGGTACGTTGCATATGTTTTTATGCACGTTGGAGAAGATTCAGAGCTCATATCGAAACCGACTTGCTATCTTTAAAGCTCGACTTCTTTTAAATACAAATAATTAAACTTTCAAATATAAATTTCCTTGAACTTTAATTATTTGGAAATATTTCAAATAATAAAATGATTAATGATTTATATAATTGTTTTAACTTTGAGGGAAACATTTATTTATAGATTAAGAAAGGCTTCTTACGTTGGTTTATCATGACGATGTGAGATCAAACTTTCCTTGATAGTGTTCTACTTTGTGTCATTTTTTTTATCCCACGTCGTTTAAGAAACACAACTTATGAGAAATCAAACATCTATAAATAAATAGACTAATACATTTCTCATCTCATACAACTTAAGAAACAAATTTCAAAGGAAAGCAAACATCTATAAGTAGAGAGGTAAACCATTTCTCTCATATATTTGTTATTTTGTGTTCTTGATTCTAACTGACTTAGGCATCGGTTAGAAGATAAATAATTAACACATTGTTTCAGACGGTCTCCTTTATAAGATGTATTTAAAACATTCACAACTAAAAAAATATGTGTATACATAGTGGTGAATCAAGAACTGTTTATATCGTTGTCACTTTTTACAAAAACATACTATAAACTTCCAACCTAGTTGGGTTTTTAGAAGTTTTTAAGTACTTTTAACTTCACTTTTAAGTTTCAATACTTCTAGAAGGTGAAACTAAAAATTATATCTCTTTAAACGATAAAACTTGAATGTAATATTATGATCGATGGATAAACAAAGCAAATGTTTGATATTATATAAGTGAAAGAGGAATAGTCATATATGTGTGTGAAACAATGTGGGACAAAGAAAAAAAATTTAAAAATGGAAGTTGAAGAGTTGGGGGTTTCAAATGCATATGGTGTAAGGAAAATGCTTTATTTATAAGATATAATAGATAATAGATAATAGATATTGTTTCAAACGATCTTTTTATATGAGATATTTAAAACGTTCACAAATGAAAAGTTTTATGTATATACATACTCTTGAGTGGAAAAATGTTTACCTCGCTTTCATTTTTTACAAACGACATATAAACTTTCAACGTAATCAGGTTTTTAAAAGTTTTGAGTAGTTTTAATTTTCATTTTTGAGTTTCAATACTTCAAAAAGTTGAAAAAATTAGTAGAATACTTTAAAACTTTGTGATAAAAACTTGTTTTATGATAAAATGATCACTAATAGTAGACTTTAATGTCATATTATGATCAAACTTGATGGATAGTGGAAGCAAATAAGTGACATTATATAAGAGAACGATGGAAGATCATATATGTATGCGAATCAATGTGGGACAAAGAGAAAAAAAAATTATATTTGTATCTTGAAGAGTCATTAGAAATATGAAAAAGATATGGAAGTTTCAAATCAATGTGGTGATTGGAAATATACTTCTTTTATAAGATATATAGATCAGTAAGTCAAAAATAACCTAATGAAAACAAAATATTTTTGGTTATTAACACTAATTTAATCCTAATTATCAAATTATTGGTACTAAACTTAATTATCAAATTATTGGTACTAAACTTAATTATCTCTTTTTAACCTTAACATATGCATTATTTATCCATAGGATAACAATGGCAGTTAATAAAAGCAATCTAAAGCTCCAATATCAAGTTACAAAATCCTTTAGTAATGGATTTAGTAAAGTACACGGCTTGTGGGAAATCTTCAAGTCACCATATTGCCCAAAATTTGTCACAAGGCCATTCTACTTTGTTAAATCCAATTTTTACCACTTAATTTCGTTTCGAGTGATTTTTAGGGTTTGAATAGGATCTAGTACACACTTCAAAAATAACTTAATCATTCAAAAACATCATTAATCCATTCACATCCTAGATCTAGGAAATCATCTATTAAATTCCATTTTTAAGCATCAGTTTCAAAAATATCTAGTGTCAGATCATATAGGAGCATGAATTTTAGTCAAACACAATTTAGTTATATTAATTTTAATCTCAGATCGTAAACTGATTTAGGATGGCGAACCCTTTTTTTGCACCTCGAAATCTAAGGCCAGAAATATGATTGGGGTTTTGGGCTATATGATAGAGAGCCATTATTTATGAGAATGGAGTTGGGTTAGGCCCATAAACGGCTAAGGAACCCTATAATAAATAAAAATACTTTTCAATATGATGATCTACCCCTAACAACGCCGATATCGCTGCATCTCTCACAGTAGCGCCACTACAACATCCGCAGTCACTGATTAAGCATGCCGGGCCCTATCGTCGAAGATTTCCAGTCCGAGAGGGAGGTCCAGGTACTTTTTTCATATATCATTTGTTATTCGTTGTTTGTACATTTTTTTCAGCTCTGTAACTCAACCTTAACTAATTTTATAGCACGAGGAACATCCAGTGATCGAGGACGTTAACGAGGAAGATGACCACGACGACGCAGATGCTGATTCCGACGATGACCAGGAAGACGGTGCACAAGGTCGTTACATCTCTCGAATTTAGACAAATTACTTATTTTTTTCCTATCCATTTCATGGCTTTGTTTTTTTTTTTTTTTTTTTTTTTTTTTTTTGTTGCTGCTTTTGATTTCATTTGTTTTTGCATTTTTCTTAATGGGACTCAATCGGTTCATTAGGGTGTGTAAAAACCCCAAAATGACAGAGTATGTATTAGTTTTGGTTTTAGGCCAAATCCGGACCAATTCATGTTCACCCCTCCGGTTCGTCATTTTAAATCGATATGATTTGTCTTGGACGCCTGTTGATGACCTACATCTTATGCGCTATATTGCTTTAATAAACCAAAACCTTCATGGGCATATTTGGGAAGTCCATTTCATTCCTTGAGGTTAGTACTGCAGGAGATTGAACTAAAAGATTTGAAGTACTCTAGAGCATTTTCGAGGCACCCTGATTTATATTAGTGTTGTTTCTAATTCTTGCATTTTTGGAATTGATGAAACATGCACTGTATTCAACCGGCACATATATTACTGTGGTATATCATTTGAGATATGGAAGTAAATGATTCTCATTTCATTCTTATAAGAAGATGCAGGTGGGGGTGACAGTGCAAAGCAAAGCAGAAGTGAGAAGAAGAGTCGAAAGGCAATGTTGAAGTTGGGGATGAAACCCCTTCTTGGTGTTAGCAGGGTAACCATTAAAAGAACAAAAAATGTAAGCTGTTGATCACTGGATTCACCTATACATGCAATGGGGGGGTTAACTGGGTGGTACATGGTTATTGCAGGTGATGTTTTTCATTTCAAAGCCAGACGTGTTCAAGAGCCCCAACTCAGAAACATATGTGATATTTGGGGAGGCAAAGATAGAGGATCTGAGCTCACAACTCCAGACTCAGGCTGCTCAACAGTTTAGAATGCCTGACATGGGCTCTGTCATGGCAAAACCAGATGTTTCTGCCTCTGCACAGGTGGCAGCAGATGAAGAGGAAGAGGAAGAGGAGGTGGATGAAACTGGTGTTGAGGCACGTGACATTGAGTTGGTGATGACACAGGCTGGCGTCTCAAAACCAAAGGCTGTCAAAGCTCTCAAGACACACAATGGAGACATAGTTAGTGCCATCATGGAGCTCACCACCTAGCCACACAGCAATCTCTTTCATGTTTTTTTTTTTTTTTTTTTTTTTTTTAATTTAATGTTATGATGCACCCTCTTTTGGAGATGATATTATTTCAACTTAAATTGGTTTCATCCGCTTCTTAATTATAGCTGTGGATACCTGTTTTGACTTTTGGGTATGATGAGTGTCAATTTTATGTTTTTGACAAACTGAAGACACCGTTTTTCTCCCTCCTACTTTTGGGTATAGCTGTGTACCTTTAAAGTTCTTTTTTGGTCTTGGGAAGCATTCTAGGTATTTATTTACATGGGATTTTAGCTTTAGGGGCCGTGAACCTAAACAGATTATAAGACTTGAAGTTTAGTAGTAAAAGTTAGACAGAATCCCCATACAAATTCCTGATCTGGTGCCGGATTGATTGCTACTGAATAAGGTGGGTCACATCTACTTACTGTAGCTATTGATGAGTGATGGCCAAATCAACAGGATAATCTTATATAAACTCTACTCTCTCAATGTCTATATGTGTGAGTGTGTAAGGGTATGTTAACACCCATTATTTGACATGAGTATGAAAGTCAATCCACACAACCCCTACTCTTGTGACTGCGATAGCTTGTTATTTCCGTCGGCGAAGACAAAACGCAGTTCCTGTTAAAAAGACTAGAAAGACTATAAATCGAGATCGAGCGGCTGCACACAAATGGTACGTGATTACGTAGCAAATCCGCACGAACAATTTGTACCCGGTAGTTTCCAATATTTCGGAAGAGTTATGGAAATACATAATGCGGAAACGCACGACAATCTTCGCCACGATTTGACGGAACATATATACGAAAGTCGGATCGATCACGACGGCGACGAGGAGTAGCATTTTAGTTGTTAATTTCGTAATTTTTAATTTTCAAGTTTATGTAATTTTAAATTTTTGAGGTATGTAATTTTTGAAATTTTAATTTAGAGTAAACTGCAAATTTGGTCCCTGTGGTTTGTGAAAACATGTGGATTGGGTCCAAAAAGTTTTCAACTTGTACCAATAGTCCAAAATTGAAAACTTTTTGTGGTTATGGTCTCTGAGACATTTGAAAAGACTATTTTGCCATTTTAATTTGTTTTTCTATTTTTCAATACCTTTTAACATTTTTTTTATTAAAAAAACCATCTCTCAATCTCTCTCTAGCCTGTATCCCCATCAAGAACTTCCGATCATTTCATCTTTTCCGATTAACTACCCACCCAACAGTCTCTCTCTCTCTCTCTCTCTCTCTCTCTCTCTCTCTCTCACACACACACACACACACACACACACAAAACAAACAGATATCAGACATTCAAAGACAAGAGATCATCAGAAAAAACTCATAGATCAGACTACCCCACCCAACATCATCAGTTACATTCCAAAACCCTCCGATTTACAGTCCGGTGAAAGACAAGAGATCATCGGAAAAAACCCATAGATCGAATCTCAGAATTGGCTTATCCGGTCCCATGGTTTCAATGATTCCGACTGATTCCAAAGAGAAAATCTCAAACACGCACCCACAGATGAACACACACACACACACACACCGACAAATCCATGGCAGAAGCTCCAAAATCGACACACACACACAAAGGCAAGAAATTACTGGTAAAGATTGAAGACGCACACACACAAATCGATAACATATTCACATGAACACGCACACACACAAATCGATAACATATTCACATGAACACGCACACACACACACACCTGCAAATCCTCTATCTCTCTTGTCTTATCATCCTCTCAGTGACATATTCACATGAACACGCACACACACAAATCGATATGTGTGTGCTTCCTTCTCTCCAAAAATCCCAATTGTTTCCCCCTAATTCACGATTCTATGAAGAACACGAAACAGAAAAAGAAAAAGACGGTAGAAGAGGAGAGAGAGAGAGAATAGAAGGGTAATCAATTCTTGATTCATGAAGAGGCTGTGATCGATTCTTGATTCCTGGTAATCGATTCTCTTCAATTCCACTGAAAATTCATCGGTGAATTAGTTGTTTGACATATCCATGATTTCCATGATTTCCAGGGTAACAATGTTTTTAAAGAGAGATAGGAGAAAGAGAGGTACGGTGAGGAGGACAGAGAGGGTGTGATGTTGGTTTTTTGGCTAAATGAAATAAGAGCTCTCATCCCACATTGCTAGAAGGATGAAAGCTTGGGAGGTCTCCAAGCTTATAAATAAGGACCAAGGCTTTGGTTTCAAAGCATCCCAACCAACAATACACTATAAGTGTTTGGTTATTTCTTTCTTTCTCTTATTTTAGAGTGGTGAAAGTATTAGTTAAAACTTTGAGAGTGTGGGTGTAATTTGGGGGGGTGGCTTGAGAGATTAGTCTATGTGATTGTAACAATTTATCATATAGTGAATCTTTCTCTCTGGAGGCCCGTGGTTTTTCTCCGGTATTGGAGTTTTCCACGTATATTCTTGTGTTCAGTTTATTTTTCTATTATTGTCTTTGGGAGGTTTGTAGGGATTATTGAGGCCATTTTCCCAACAAGTGGTATCAGAGCTTCAGGTTTTGGAGGAGGTCTCGGTTTTAGAAATTGGAGTATGCTCTGTGGTTGCAGCTTTGGCTGATCTTCCACATCAGAAACAAATTTCTATTAATCGTATTGGAGTTGTCTCGGTACTTTGAAGGTTCGGAGTATGCTCTGTGGTTGCAGCTTTGTCTGATCTTCCACATCAGAAACGAGGATTCAACTAACCGTTTTGTGTACGATAGAATTATATGCGGGCTGTAAATACGTATATATCTGAAGAAGGTTCTGTCTAGGAAAGATTGGTATTTAAGCGTGTCCGTTGTGACCCTCCACTCTTACCTGGGAATCCTTTATTGGGTGTATTGCGTATAGGTCTGGTGCATATTTTTTCTAGTATACAATACTGTTTTTGAGATACGGATACGATGGCAAAATACAGTCCCATGAAGTTTGATGTAGAAAAATTTGACGGAAGAATCAACTTTGGTTTGTGGCAAGTTCAAGTCAAGGATGTGTTGATTCAGTCTGGGTTACACAAGGCGTTGAGGGGGAGACCTGTCCCCGTTTCTAGCAAGGATTCAGCCGGAGCCAGTAAAGTCGATGATGAAGAATGGGAAGATCTAGATTTGAGAGCGGCAAGTGCTATTCGTTTGTGTCTAGCAAAGAATGTTCTTGCAAATGTGCATGGGATTGCAACGGCAAAAGATTTGTGGGAGAAGCTTGAGCAGTTGTATCAAGGCAAAGGCATCTCGAATCGGTTGTATCTCAAGGAGCAATTTCATACTCTTCGTATGAGTGGAGATACAAAAATCTCAGATCATCTAAGTGTTCTTAATAACATCGTGTCAGAACTGGAGGCTATTGGAGTGGAGACTGAAGATGAGGATAAAGCTTTAAGACTCATATTGTCTTTACCATCTTCCTATGAGCATATGAAGCCTATTTTGATGTATGGGAAAGAGACCCTGAAGTATGCAGATGTTACTGGTAAACTCTTGTCTGAGGAGAAACGACTGGAAAGTAGCAACTATGCTTCGTCAGAAGGAATGGCTATGGTATGCGGGAACGAGAAGAAGAAGAAACATTCCCAGAAGATTCCGGTATGCTGGAAGTGTGGAGAGTCTGGGCATGTCAAGAGAAATTGTCCAGGTGGAGCAGCGAGTTCGACAAAAGGCTCCGATACAGCTAACAGTATCTCCGTCGCTACTGACGGCGATGAATTCTTTTGAGTTGTGTCATCCCTATGGTATGCCCGTGATACCATGAAAAGGGATGTGTTTCTGTTAGCGGGAGAACTGCACATGGGCATTGGATTGGCATAAATGCAAGATGTGTGGTGAAGTTATGTTGATGGCTGATGAACTTCCGGGTATGCCAAATGGAAGTTGCACCATAAATTTTTCAGCAGGTTTTTCAACATGTGTCGAGGTGAAATTCTTAGGATGATTTATTCTAAGTGGTGATACTTTCTTATGGTGGAGTATGATAATTCTATGCCTTTAGAATTATGATCGTTGATGAAGACTATGTTCCTTTATGTGGTTGCGGTTTTCTTTCATTTATCCAAGGTGGAGATTTGTTGGTTTTTTGGCTAAATGAAATAAGAGCTCTCATCCCACATTGCTAGAAGGATGAAAGCTTGGGAGGTCTCCAAGCTTATAAATAAGGACCAAGGCTTTGGTTTCAAAGCATCCCAACCAACAATACACTATAAGTGTTTGGTTATTTCTTTCTTTCTCTTATTTTAGAGTGGTGAAAGTATTAGTTAAAACTTTGAGAGTGTGGGTGTAATTTGGGGGGGTGGCTTGAGAGATTAGTCTATGTGATTGTAACAATTTATCATATAGTGGATCTTTCTCTCTGGAGGCCCGTGGTTTTTCTCCGGTATTGGAGTTTTCCACGTATATTCTTGTGTTCAGTTTATTTTTCTATTATTGTCTTTGGGAGGTTTGTAGGGATTATTGAGGCCATTTTCCCAACATGTGAGCCATTTCATTTTTAATAAAACATTAAAATAAATTAAAGAAATATAAAAAATATATAGAAAAGAAATCAAAAGGGTAAAACAGTCTTTTAAAGTTTGATAGGGACCATAACCACAAAAAGTTTTCAATTTTGGACCACTGGTGCAAGTTGAAAACTTTTTGGACCCAATCCACAGTTTTTGACAAACCACATGGACCAAATTTGCAGTTTAATCTTTAATTTATGTAATACTTATTTTTAATGAATTTAAAAAATATTGTAATTTGAATTTTATATATTTTTCTATTTGAAAATAATCAAAAACTAATAAATTAGATGATGTGGAGTGATGAATATTTTCTTGGTGGTGTGGTAACAACGTGGAGATGATGTGGCGGTGATGTGACATGCACTTTTGGTGTGATGAAAGGCAAGTATACCACATAGCCTAAGATTACCCGGGTGTGTATGAATTGACCCCCTCACATATATCTTTTATCACGATGGGTTTTCTAACATACCTCTTTAAATCAATATTGTTGATGTTGTAGTTATTTGTTGCAACTGTCCGGAACCGCCTCTAAAACCATCTTTATTTGTAATTTGATGTGATAATTATCCAATATGGATGTAACCCAACAACATTTCTACTTGTAATTCGGGTTCTCTCAAGTTTCCGTTCAAACTTGTAGTTGCTATATTTGTTTGGATTATCCTCAAACAAATTTCATGGTATAGACTATAGACATATGTTGTCGAAATATCGTTTAAAAAAAGCGACAATATATCCTTTTTTTTATACATCCCCAGATTTCGAACTAGTTCCACCTTAGAATCTTGATTGTGTTTGGAGTTGCAGCAGCATGTGCTTGAATCAAGTTTTGCTATTTTAGTATTTGCTTTCAAATGTAGAAATGATATTTTAGGTTCTATCCTTAAGGTGCTATTAATTCCTGAAAGCCATTAACGTTTGGTTGGGACCAAAGGCACAAGTGTTGGGGTCATTCAAACAGAAGATACCAGAAATATGACAGACATTTATGAACCTGTATTATTGGCCTTCTTTAGTTGTTGATCACTCTACACTTTAATCGAATCTCTCCTTGACTTGCGGTGAGAACACGAATCTGCAGGCCCATCTTCACCATGGCTGCTGCAAAATCAGTTTTCCAAAGCAATGGATTGATGGCATAGCGAGCTATTTGGTTTGCTGTTGATGTGGTGGTGAGTAAAGACTGGTCTGAAGTGAACAGACCTTTGCTAGTCAAAATATCAATATAGTAACCAACGTCAGTGATGGTTGGGGAAGTTGGGTTCATCTGCACCACCGAGTCTGGTCCACTCCCCTGCGGACATTGTTGCATCAGTTGGCTTGCATAAAACGCATCCAGGCTCGGGTCCTGCTTCACTGTCGCACTGTAGCTGTAGAGTCTGGTAGCAAAGGAAGTACAGTGAGACCGGCCAATGGTGTGTGCCCCTGAAAGCGTAACCATTTCTTCCCGGGTCAACCCGTGGGTCGAAAACATCTGAGTGAGTTGGTTGAGGTTAGCTGTTGAAGGAGGCAGTGCCACTGTCTCTGCAATTAGTGAAACTCTCCCGTCTCTTCTCCCAGCTGGAACCCCGTATCCAAGCCCCCCAGTCTGCAAATATTCGTTAGCTAGATAGACACAGATGCACTAACAGAAAGCAGAGGGTTTCAGGACTTACTATCTGGATGCTGTCTCTGGCTGCAAATGCGATAATATCAGCACAAGAAACGACTCCTGGACACATGGTTTCGAGTCTGGCTTTTGCATTGTCAATGACATCAAACCCACGAAGGCTTGGATTGTTTGCCGGAGAGTCCTTCTCTGCCATGTTTGAAGGCGTCGAGTCTATCAGAACCGATGCATCACAACCCTGCAAATTAAGGAGCACACCAAACTGTTAAATTAGTTTGTTGAATGATATGCTTAAAACAAGAATAATCAGTGTCTCACCCGTACAAAACAATCGTGAAAATGAAGTCTCACAAGGCCTGCAGCAACGCCCCTGTCTTGGAAGAAGGCTTTGGTCACCTCCTCTCTTATGATGAACTCAGCCATGGCGCATGACGCAGAATAGAATCCAACTTGAAGCTGAGCGTGTAAGGTGACAAGTAACAGGGATGGAAGCAGAAACAAGGTTGCATGCCACGCATTTAGGCTCATTGGAGGCGAGTGTGTTTGAATTAATTAGACGTGCATGGAAGGGTCTGGTTATATTTATAATTTGCATGGGTTAGGGGCATGTGAGTGGGTTTCTGAGTGTTCGTTTTCGATCAACATCTCCGCGGATAAAAGAAAATAATTTGTGGGGTTGATGAGTTGAATTACGCGTTAATTTGTATGCAATGGCGTGATCTTGTCTACTCTACTGCACATGTTAATATTAAGATAAACCTAAATAATTGATCGAATATGGTTTGAAATCCTTATCAAGACATTAGGATAAATGCATACAGCCAAGCTGTGTTGACTAAATGCCTTAAATCCAACAGAAGTAGTTAACAAGGGGCGCCTACATACATTTCACATTAATGTAAATGCATCCTATTCTTCACCCAATATCCCACTAACTAAATAAAATTTAAACATTTTTCAGTTTTAGTTATCGCCAAACGAGATATATACAACCTTATTTTCTTTCAGATTATTATTTTTTTTAATATTTTTTGTAACATCTACTAAAACCTTAAAACATAATCCCTCCCTTGGTGACTGTCTCCTTCGATCGAAGGGTGTATGGACTAGTCGTGCTCGGTTTTGGCCGTAGAGGTGGCTACTGGCCGGTGCCGGCGGCCCCTCGGTCCCGCTGGATGCGGCTTCGGACAAATGATGTATATATATATATATATATATATATATATATATATATATATATATATATATATATATATATATATATATATATATATATATATATATATATATATATATAGTTCGGATCCGGTGAGGACTGCGAGGACAATTCTCGTCCACTCATTTCCTTAATGGCAATAACGTCAAACGTAATTATTGGATTTGATGTAATTGCATGCGGCGCTCGTTCAAGGAACGTAATACGGACTCGATGATATAATCATATGTTACTCACATCCGTACAACATAATTTAGCCGAGTTTTTTTTTATTTTTTTCGTTATTATTATTTTTTTAAATATTATTTTTAGTTTTTTTCAGTTTTTTTTTTATTTTTTTAGTTTTTTGTTTTTATTTTAATTTTTTTTCCAGTTAGTTCTTTTTTTTTACTTTGTCGTTGTAACATCCGTGTTTTGGGCCTAGGAGTTTTGGGCTTAAACCGACAAATAAAACTTAATTTGTAAATAAATAAATAAATAAATTTAATATTATGTCATACTTTTATATTATGAATAAATAAGCCAAATATAGTTTTAAAATCTATTTGTAACCAAATGTGAGAAATTTTGTCATAAGGACTAAAAGTGTCAATTTGGCCAAACTTGCCCTAAGTAGATTTGACTAGTCATGGATTTGGAAAATTATAAGATATATTAAAGTAATTGATGTGGAGTTTAAATTAGGTCAAATAATTCCTTGAATTAATATTAAGGACCAAATCGATAAGAATTTTAGTGTAAGGGACCATTTATGTCAAGTTGAGAAACTAAGGGTTAGTGTTGACTTAGTCAATGACTCAAGTGAAAGAAATAATTGTATTTGGGGCATATTTATGAATATGGAGACTTCTTATGAGAATAATGGACTTTTGGGGTGTTGGGTGAAGAAGGATCAAATTATAGGGACTATTATTGCCAATGATGAAAGATCTCAAGTTTTAGAGAGGGGTTTCCCCCATTTCAGCCACAATCAAGTTTTTAGAGAGAGGAGGAAAGGAGAGTGGCGATTTTCATGGGCTTCAAGAAGGATTGTTGCTTGTTCTTGAAGATTGATCAAGTGCTAGAAGATTCCAAGCAATCTAAGGTATAAACCCTTCCTCTTCTAGCTTGCAAACCCGTTTTTGGGGTGGGTTATATGTCAAGTCTGAAAATGGTAGCTTGGGGGAGGAAATCCTAGGATCCCAAGTGTTAGTTTATGATTGTAGTTCATGTTTTGATCAACATCCAATCCATGGATGCTCTTGATCCAATTGCTTGATTGATTTGGGTGTTATGAACCCTAGAATTTGGGGATTTGTTGGATAATTGAGGAATCTAGAAATTGATGGTTGGATTTGGTAGTTTTAGATGAGGGGATTCATTTCTAATGATTCCCTAAGGATTCCAACCTTTGATTTGTAGTCTTAAACCTTGAATCACTAGATAATGGAAATTTGGTGTTGGAAATGGGTTTTATTCATGTAGATGATGATTGGATCTCTTGTTCAATGGATGAATGGGTTTATTTCATCAATTTGGAAGTATAAGTGGAGTAAGGATCATTTCCTAATGATTCCATGGAATGGAAGAAGGAATCTCCACTTGTAGTTATCAATTGATGGATTGGAATTGGGTATTCCATGGGTTTTAACCATTTGGACCAATGATTAGAGTTGGGAATTTCATGAGGCTATCTTTTTTAGAGTTGTGTGGGAATGACTCCCTTAAGGGATGACCTTGGTTAAGAACTTAATTGGGTACTTGATGGTGTTAAGTGTAATGATTGACTTGAAACATAGTTCATGAATCACTTGTTAAAGAGATAAGAACTTGAATTGTGATTTCCATTTGTTTGAGTCATGAACACTTGGATTGGGAGTTGAATACTTGGAAATGAGTTATTAAATGTGTATTTTCAATTATAATTAGTATTGGGTTGAATTGGGTCAAAAGGGAGCAAAAATGAGCAAAAACGAAGCTACAGCATGCAGAACACGGCCCATGTTGCAGAACACGGCCCATGTAAAAGGGTCTGTGCAATCTGCTGGTCCTGACACGGCCCGGGTTGGGGGAGCACGACCCGTGTCAGAGGGTTTTCCATATTTTCATCATTTTTGGGTTTTAAGCCTTATGGGTTGGGCCTTGGGTCCTTGTTTTGATGCCAATCTTTGGGGATGTTTTAACTAAGATTTTCCTTATATTAGAGGGTCAAGGACTTCATTTTAGATGATGGATGATTGTTCCTTCTTAGTTCTAAAGAAGTAATTATAGTGTGACTTTTAGATGAATCGAGTATGATATCTTCCGTTCTGGTATTGTGGGAAGGGGATATGTTGTAGTGACTTGGAGGTGAGACTAAGGACTTGAGCTAGCACTCAACTAAGAGGATGTGATGGATGAGATGATGTCTAGGAGCGCCTTCAAATGCTTCAACCTCATGTGGAGTTAGTGTTGACTTGTCAGTTAACCTTGGGTGAGTTTACCGGGAGTACACATCCTTCCAACTATCTTTTGTGTGTGTTGTTAATTACTTTTCATGCATGATATTATGTGCAACGTGTTATATGATTACTACTTGTGCATTGCATGAAAACGAGTTTTCTAAAGATGTTTCAACTAAAGATGATGATGATGTTTTGAGCATCCTACTTGTGCATTGCATTGCATATAGGATGGGATTGACCGAGTGAACCTTATGATGACCTTAAAGATGTTTAATGATGTTTGGCTGAAGTAGCCACCTTTACGATGTTTTGAGTTTGACCCTTCTCTAAAATAAAGAGGGTGAGGAGACGCATGAGGGAGTTGCTAACCCTCATGGGGCTAGTGTGATGGCCACTAGTTCTAGTTTAACCTATACGGGGATCAAGTGACATGCTCCGTGCGTGTCATTTGTGAACTTAGGTAGGTGCCATTGAGGTGAGTTGGACTTTTATGAGATGGACGTGGGTTTGGGATACTTGCATCATGCATTACATTTGCATATCATAACTATCTATTTTGAGTAAACCTTTATGTTGTTTTAAATAACTTTTGAAGTGTGTGTTAAAACTGTTTTTAGGGGGGTTTTGTCCCGAATGTGGTAGTTCACTACTCACTCAAAATGGGACAACATCGGGTAAACTCACTAGGCATTTCCATTGCCTAACTTATTTTGATGTGTACTCAGGTTGAGGAGTTTAGATGACTTAGAAGAGCTGGATGTTTAGAAGACCACGGTTTGTGTGGTATCATTTGAGCTATGTAATGGTATTTGAATTGTTACAACCTCGCTATTTTATAAACTAAAATGTTTTATCTAAAATGGGACCAAACGATGTTTTCCGCTACTTGAACCCAAATTATTTTCTCATTAAATCCCATGTGTTTTAAAATGAGTTTGAAGGAAAATGACTTATTTGAAGATGCTGAAACTAGGGTTTTACTAAAGGATGATGATTTTTGAAATAATGATGATAAACCATGGGTTAAAATGATGTTTTATGAAAAGGCTTAAGCGAGGGTGTTTCAGTCGTTGTATGTTTTTTTAACTCATTTTGGATCATAACGAGTTTTGGATCTTGGATCATAACGAATTTTCAATCTTGGATCATAAGTTTTGGATCATAAAACATCTTTTGGTTTTAATATTATTGGATCATGTATATTTTTTTGCTATTTTGATAAGTTTTGATTCATAAAATAATTAGTTTATAACAGTTTGAATCATAAAACATATTTTGGTTCTTAATATTTTTGGATCATGTATATTTTTTTGCTATTTTGTTAAGTTTTGATTCATAAAATAATTAGTTTATAACAGTTTGAATCATAAAACATATTTTGGTTTTTAATATTTTTGGATCATTTATATTTTTTTGCTATTTTGATGAGTTTTTTACTTAAAAATATAAAAAGGAACACTTAAAAAACATTTTTTTTCAAAAAATTCTATTTGCAAACTTACTAATATAATATCTACAATGATTCCTTAAATTTTCATAATTTTTGGAGAATTTTTTTTAATTTTTGATTTTTTATAAAAAATAAAATATAAAAATATTTTTTTCAAAATTTCATGATGGTGCTTGTTTTGTAGAGCATTAGAATATATATATATATATATATATATATATATATATATATATATATATATATATATATATATATATATATATATATATATATATATATATATATATATATATATATATATATATATATTCATGTTAGAAACAACTTTAATGCATGAAAGTGAGAATTATTTTAGTAACTGGATTTTTGATTTTAAATTAATCTTAAGGGCAAATTAGTCTATTATAATATGTAATTAATTATAATCAATCAAAAGATCCCTATATTTAAGTTTGAAAGTTTAGAATTTGAATATATTTTACGGTTTTTGAAAGGGCTTTTGCCATAAAAGTCCCTAGGTTTTTTAAGTTTTGTCGAATTTGCCCCTCAAACGAATTTTGGTTCGTTTATGCCTAATATTTAGGGAGAAATTGACGTTGCAATTGTTGTGAATGGTATGGTCAATGAAAGTAGGACGCTATAAACATGATTAAATATTAGTTGAATCTGTTGTGAATGATATGGTCAATGAAAGTAGGATGCTATAAACATGATTAAATATTTGTTCCAGCTAATGTTAATGGTAAGGTCAATGAAAGTAGGATGCTATAAACATGGTCAAATATTAGTTGCATCTGTTGTGAAGGGTATGGTCAATGAAAGCAGTATGCTATAAACATACGATGAACATAATTTGTCACTTGGTTTTCCAGATCTTTTTTCTCTCCCAACTTCTTCCACTCCAACAACCTTACTTCAATCATCAATGATAGACTTGTCTTTATATTTCTTTAATTCAGATTCGGCAATATCCCTCTTTATAAGAATAACTATTCTCCCAAATTTATTTGTATCATATTTGTAACACCCCCATTTAATACAAATATCTATAAGTTATGGTTTAAATACTTCATGACATATAGTCATGGTTTTACAAAATAAGGTCCAACAAAATCCAAGATTTAGAATTCCACTTGTGCATGTTACCAAATACATATCACAAACCATACCTAAATAAGATTTACAAAAGATCAAATTATAGAGTTTACAAAACTCCATTCCGTCTATTCTTTCCAAAAGCACAACTAGCATTGCATCCTGATGTCTTACACCTTCGAACTCGGACGTGAGATACATGGTGTAACACTCGAGGGTCACTGCATGATAAATGCCGATGCTTGACCGGTTGTACCTTGGCACCCGAGGGTGAAGATTGTGTTTATGTGATGAATCGTGTGGTATTTTGGGGAACTCACTAAGCTTTGTGCTTACTCTTTCACCCTAACTGTTTTTCAGGTATTTGCTGGCTTGAGCTTGGAGCACTACGCGACTGTACCGCATCTGAGGTTTTGATAATATGCTCTTCCGCTGGATAATGTTTGCACATGTTTGTATTAAATACGATTTTATATGTTTGAATATCAAGTTTTAATTTGGATGGTTTTTATTTATCAGCCCGTTTTATGTAGTTGAACCGTTTTAAAACGAAAATTTTTTATTCTGGATTTTGGGGCATTACAAGTCGGTATCAGAGCCTTAGTTTGAGGGATTTGGATGAACATGAATGTGATTCCAATGATTTGGATGAACAAGATTGTGATTCCAAACTCAAACTGGGGATTTGAGGATTTTCAAAAATGATTTTCAAAGGTAAAAACCGTTTTTTTTAATATATTTCTAAGGAGTTAGGTAGAGTAACATGTGGAAGATTCACTTGCATGTTCTTGTTTGATTGTTGCTTGGGAGTTTGAAACATGGTATGAATACCCGACTTATGATTTTAAATGGATAAATGAGTTTTAAAAGGGACGAGATGTGATGCATATAGTCGGTCGGAGCTCGAGTAAGTGGTTTAATTCCCAAATTACCCATGATATTATGTGCTGATGATATGATGTATGTTAGAAATAGGCTAAGGGTCCACTCGGGAAATTGTATGATAGAATTGGTCTGGATCATAGTGATACCTTTTGCCTGGTTACTGCTTGTTGTGTGCTGCTTGCTATGTGTTGTGTCTGTGTGCCTGTTGGACCTATGCTTGTAGTGTTAGGAAGTTAATGGACTGTTTTAGGATTGTATGCGATAGGATCTGATAGCCTTAGAATACTTGAACCAACCTTACTGGCTGTTCCTTGTTTGGTTGTGACTTTAAGGTAGGGACATTTATTCGACTGTCTATCTGTTCTTAATTGCATACAGTTACGGGTTCACGAGACGACCTGATGGTATGAGTGGAAGTTCCTACGGTGCGGGTGATATGTGGAATTTCTAGGTAGACTAGGAAGAGTGTTAGGCACTTTGGTGTAGGGTCGTATGAATGATATACGAATGTCCTTTAGAAGGGAGTGAGGCGACTTAGGGAACCAGAACGATTTTCGGGACAAGTACGAATAATTGTGGAAGGTAGTACAAGGGCCCATACTATTGGAAACACAGGATTTGTACCTGGAACGAAGGGAGACCCGAGAGACCTAAGGAGTCTGTAGACGAGGGAACCGTGTGAGCGATGTGTTATGCAAGTGTTGTAACCCGTTTCTTGTTGGAATTCAGAATGATGAAGGTTGATCAATGAGGAAATTATTCAGGACTCGGGTCGTGTTCGTGAGGCCGAGATGGGTCTGAGATAAGTGATGAGGATGTCCGAGATTTAGTTGCCGCGGAGGTGACTAGGGTTGTGTTCGAGATGCTCCATCCGGTGATTGATTCAGTCAAGACTCAGATGCTGGCGCTGTTTGAGGAGCGGTTCGCCGCGAAGAAGAAAGCGATAATGGCTCGGTGCCACGCTATGATGAGGAAGGAGATCAGCGGGTTGGTGACCGCTGCTCGACGTCAGACTTTTGCTGCGAACGATGTATTACAATTATATTAAAATTACTAGGTTGTCTTAAAAAAAACTCATATTTTATTCGGATGTCATTTTATGTAATTTTACATTTCCTAAGAGGTTACAACTACTTTTATCAAACAATTTATACAAATAAAAACCACAACTTCCATCTCCAAGCAATAGTTGCAACTTTCAACTTTCAAATTGCAACTATGAGCTATTTTTGTCAAACGCACCCAATAACCCCACATTCCACTTGAAAAAAGTAGCATTTTGCAGTTTTAGTTATCGCCAAAAAAGATGCAACCTTATATTTTTAACGAGAATTTTAAATTATTCGTATCATATACTAAAACATCATCCTTTCATTGGTAATTTTTACGTTTGCTCTAACTGTTTAAATGAAGTCTTATCGAAAACGTTGGATTTGATAAATAAAAAAAAAGGAAATTGCATTTGCTACTTAAGACGCACACAATACATTCGACTCTATAAAGTTTAATGAATCGTCACACCAACATTATTAGAAATGTGGTCCCTCCTTTTTCTTGTTCAACAATTCAAATGACATTGAACTTCAAATTAATTGTACGCCAACTTAACATTACAATATTTTTAGGTTTAATCTATTGTATGCCGTTTAGAGATAGCATCCACTTCAATTATACATTATGGATGCTCCAAATAATTTGTTAATTTTATCTCAAAAAAACCGCAATAAAATCTGGTATTTGCTTCCCTATTTTTTATTATTATTTGTTTTTTTGAAAAAATAGAACATTAGAATACGTGTAGTTCAAATCTAGTCTTAGTCTCACAATTCATTAATAGAGTATCGATACATTAGGATTAGAATGGCGCAACTCTTGACATGTCCCACAAGTTTAGTTGGCAATTAGCCAATATTTATCACACATCCTTACTGGAATCAGGTTGGGCCATGGGATCGGCTGCTGCTGTGTAAAACATGTTTGGTGACGATTACACACCAACCGGAGTATGAAATGACACAAAGTCCTCGTGGCATGGTTTGTAGAAATAAGTATTAATATCCACCACCAAAAACAAAAACAGGGACACTGGTGGCTCAATTATCGCATTTGCAATTTTGCATGGAGGGTCCTACCTACTGGTCACTTATTTACAAATGGTTTGGTTTTATTACAAGTTTCAACAAGAATATTATACAATAGCATAGATTGGCAGGAATATATCTCTAATAACATACAACACAATTTACCAAGCCAAGTTCAAATTTCATACTTTATACATTTTTTGTTTCCAAATCATATTCTTAAAATAGAAAGTATTAACAAAACAAGGCACGTATGATGTTTATTTATGTACCCCCATGCTATGAGGTGGAGGAGGAGTTAATAGCATCATCAACTTAGGCGCCAACTAAATTCATCCTTGAGTATGTGTTCCCAGTCTGACCCACCACTCCCCACTGCTTCTTCTTCTTCTTCTTCTTCTTCTGAAAAAACACACACACACACACACACACTTGGTTAACACAAGAGAAGACGCTCTTTCAAACATAGAAACATGCATTCCAACCTTCATCCTGGAAATGGCGTCCTTGTTTACCACAATCTCTGACTTGAACATCAATAGCACTCAACTCCCCTCTACGTTTCAGAATGTTCAAACGGTCCATCACCCAAGGATCAATATCATCTGCATGACATCATCAGCTCATCATCTTCCTTGTGTCTATGTATGTAATTTACAAACCTTTTTCTCCTTACCTTTAGTGATTTCAGAGGCTTCCCTCCCAACTTCAAGATTAGAAGCAGGATTTGGGTGTTGACGGTGCTTGAGGATATTAAAACGGGCCATCACACCAGTCTCAACATCATCAATACCAATACCATCATCTTTATGTATTGGTTTGGGGGGAATGGGAATCTTTGGATCACTAGAAGCATTGCAGCTTGAGATTTCCTTTATGGCATTGGTTGCATCATCATCATCTGAAAATGAAAAATTTGTAACAAACAGGACGGATGGTTTTGGATAAGACAATTGAGCACCGACCTGTTGATTCTGATTTTGATTTGTGAGACTCCCTCTTCAGACGCTCAAAGCGGCCTCTAAAACTCAAAGAGCAAAGCTCTGCTTCGGCTTCAAGCCACAAATTCTTATACAACAGGGTCTCAGATGGAAGTTCCACCTTGCATTCCAAATTCTCATCAAGTACCTTTTTTATTGCCTGTTCCAACAATCGTTCATTTTTAACCATTCATAATGTTTCTGTGAAAGTAAGCGGCCAACTATTACCTGAACCATGTTTGGTGGATCTGCTTCTGCTTCAACCCTCAGAGAAGAATGTTCCAGCAATTTCTCCAAATTTTCACCAGACTTGGCTTTCTGTGGTGTTTCTTGCAGTTTCGTCACCTGTGACTTGCCCCCATAAGCACCCTCAAAACATTAAGAAGCAAGAAGAAAAAAAAAAAAAATGTACCTCCTGAGACATGTTTGATGTGTTTTCCTTTGGTCTTGACATGCAAACACCAAGATTGCGGATGACATGATCAAGGGCCTCGCGATCATGCTCCTTGAGTGCAAATTCATTAAGTAAAAGCAAATCCGAAAGATCATACAGTGATTTCACAACAACACTTGCATCTCCATACATCATTTCTGGATTTGGTGACTTGAGTTTAAGGGCATCGTTTCCTTCTCCATTGCTTTCATCCACAGCATCAAGTGATGATTTCTTATCGATTTCATGTACCCCTGTTTGCAGTTTCTTGGTCGGAGGTTCCGCTTCAAATGGTAGAAAGTGAGAGGCAGGAGCTCCTTTCCAGCAAGGGGAATCCTCCGCCGGGTTATGATGATCAATTTGTTCAAAAGAATTCGTATTCACATTCACATTCGGGATGCTTATCTCAGCCACTTCAAAACTCGGCCTTGCTTTAAACTCAAATTTCACTTGCGTGTCTTCTTTTGTTGTGCGTTCATCACTTGTTCCTATTTGGAAGCCCAGCTCAACTGATTTCTCCTTTTCTTTCATCTTCAAAGCTGAAAGATTGCCAATCGACATGCTCCGTGCAGCAGGAGGTTTGATCACAAGGGTAGAGGATTTTGTTTTTATGTGATCCTCAGAGCAATCAAACATATGGTATCTTTTCTCATATGGGTTGTATGAATTTTGGCTGTTCCACAGATCTTCAGATGATTGTATTAGTGGGTGAGCTTCTGAAAACATCGGAAAGGCTCTAAATGTTGATCCTAAGTCATTCGTAGGATCAAGCCTACCCTCTGACTTCCCATTTGATGAAGGTCCACTGTTGTTTGCTCTTCTGATAATATCTGCATAATAGAACAGGCTAGGATCCTCTTTGCTTTTGCTTGACGTCTCCGTACCATAACCTCCTGCATTATAGAATGGGAAACCCATTTTACATGATACCAATCATATCAACATAATCAAACCCCATTAGATTGATTTCCAATCCTATCCAAAAAATGAAATGAAACCTAACACCAACAACAAGAGAGAGGCAACTATACCTTGATTCAAATATTTGTTATAAGCAAGTGAAGCAGCCATGTTAGCCTCCTCTGAGAAAAAACTGTCATCGCTTTCCATTTTTTTCACTTGCTTTCCCTCGGGCAGTCCACTCCAAACACTGTCCTGCTGTGGGTTATACTCCAATCCAGACAAGCTTCGGGTATAATCCACTTGGGAGGTTTTATCACCATGAACAAGACCAGAAGTAGACAACAAATCGTAACTAGGCTCACTAAAGGTCACTAAAGGAGCATCATCATTGTTCACTGAGGAAGCATAAGGAGGATAGAATGGTTTCGCTTCACTGATATTATAAGAGAATGAATCAGTCACACGTTTTGGACTAGGGTATACCGCAGACCAATGGGAGCGAGCCGGAGTTTTCTGCTCCAATCCATGTTTGCTGTTAGAGTTCAAACCAGACCAACTACCAGCGGTTGGGAGATTAACGGCCTCCGGAATCATGTACCCACAATCGTTTGAAGGTAGAGTACTGGTCCTTGGTGACTCGCCCGAAAATTCTTGCCTAGCAGTTGAGGGGTGAGAATAGGGCCAAGAGGAGGTGAAGGGTACTCCATAAGACGGATCATTGAAATGGGAAATCGAGTTTGAATTTAGAACAGGTTTATTGTGGTTAGATCGATCAACAGTAAAAGGTGGAGCTAAAGGTGACAAATTTGAGGAGGAAGACGACGATGACGATGATCCCAAATACCCTAAACCCATCATTTTTTTCGTTCTTTCTGAGCAATACAAACCGGAACAACAATCGAGTTTCAAATACTAATCAACCATAAATCTGAAGGAAAGAATATGATCGAATCGGCAAGTAAAAGAGAAAGACAAAAATCAAGAAGTTGAAAAATCGAAAAAGGTTGAGTGTTGGAGCATACCAGTGAAGGAATCGAGAAGACCTGAGGCTGCCGAGTCGACGGTGGGTTTTTCCTTTTTTCCCTTTCCCCTTTCCCCTTTCCTATTCCTCCTATTCAAAGTGAAAGTGTTGTGTGGTTAGTTTATCACATTCACATCCTTGTTTTTTTTTTCTTCTTATTTGGTGTTGACTTGTGTTTAATTGCGTACGGGTCCTTCAATTTTTGCTCTTCCAAAAACGTACACGACACGTGCAAATTATTTACACAGGCAAATATATTTATGTATTTTCCTTTTTTTTTTTTTTTAACGGCAGAGATTTTATTAACCAAAACTCCAGCGGGAAGCTGAAGAAAAAAGTACATAACATAATTTATAAACTATAATAAATAAAGTTATAGTGTTGGAATTAAAAATTATAATTGATATAAATTAAAAAATTACAAAGACTAAAATTGTAATTATCTGAAGTTAAAAGTTGCAGGGACTGAACCTGTCATCACTCCAATTTTTCTTTTACATATGGACCATTTGTGTAATTTACTATTACACAGGGATTATTTTTGTAATATCGTTATTCCATATGGACCAAAAATTTTGTACTACAGGAACAAAAAATATAGATAATACAAATTATAAACTAGATAAACCAAAACTGTAATTATTGAAATTAAAATTATAGGACCAAATCTGTAATTAATACAAATTAAAATTTATAGAGATTAAAATTGTAAGTATTTTAAATCAGAAACTATAGTAGGGATAAGAATGAGTTCGGAACCGGACTTACCGAAACTGAAAACCGATTAAGAAAAATAGTGGAACCGAAGACCGAACCAATTAAGAAATCGGTATTCTGTCTAGGTTTGGTCGAGTGTATAACCGATAATAACCAAGAATGCTAAATGAGTATCGGGTAACGAGTAACAGGTATTGGAATCGAATGTGTGTATTAGAACCAAAACGTCCTTAATGATTAAGACATAAACTTATAGTCTAAAAAAGCTTTGGTGTATAGTTCAATATTTGTTTGAATTATATAAAGAAAATAAAAACATATAGCATCTTATTATAAAGAAAGAAGAAAAGCCTAGCCCTTTCGGTTTATATGGTTGTACGTATTAAACATTTATGTCATTTTGGATTTGTTTGACGAACTTTGGTATACTAATTATTGTCTTCCTTTTATATACTGAAAGTTGGGTATCCCCACGTTAGAGATCACGCATGGCACAAACATTTATTAAATATTAATGAATACATTAAAGTCTTGAAAATGAAAAGCCATTGTTACTCCTTCAATTCTAATGCCGCTAAATATATGAATTTGCTTTAGGAAACATACAAACAGAGTGCCTAATTTGCTTAAAAGACATACGAACATCCAACTTCTAAATAGCTAACCACCCTCAATATTCAAAAACAATTAATGCTTGCATTAGTCACTAAAAGTGGGTGTGGGCCGGCGTATGTCTCCATGATTAATGAACAACAATTTAAAAGGAATATGATCTGTTGAAGACCTTCTTCCATGCGGCTTTCCAGTTTATAGAGAAAGATGTACGTCCCGTGATGATGCTAAGAGGCGAGGGTGAGGGTGAGGACTGTGCCGTTTGTGATTGGACCTCAGCGCCATTAATGTCTTCTTGCTGCTTCCAGAAACGAGCTCCTTTTCTCTTGGCTCTAATGGTGGACAGCACCTCTTTCTTGTTGCAAATTCCCCATACCGTCACCTTTTGTTGATTATAATCCACATTTACCGAGTAAATACCTGTACAAGTACAACATTTATTGTTTCAAAATCAAACAATAAAGACATGACTACTTGGCCCATTACATTTATAATCATATGGTAAGCCCAATGTTACCTACCTTTGAAATGCGCCAAGGCTTTCTTGATCTTTTTGCCGCATCCATAAGAATAAAGAGGCACCATGATCTCCACAAATTGTGCCTCCACATCCTTAGTCATCACCGGGAGTATTTGAAGCTCCTCCATCTCCATGACCGCCACCACCAACTTGGTTTAATTTCTTTGCCCAGAACTTTAATACTTGTGGGTGTGTTTTTCTCTCGCTATATGTATATATATAGCATGCATCATAAGTAAGGTAGCCGGGTGCAGCTGCAGATCCAACATGTGTATGAGATATAAAGAATAATCCTTTCCACTTTTTTGTGGGCGAGTGGGATGAGTGTGTAGATATGTCAGCTGATACACTTTTGATGTGTACATTGTATTGGATAATTAGTCTGATTACCGATGCATGCAAATGCTCCCCATGTGATGTTAATGGTTACGCAATAATATTCAATTCTAACATAGATCCTCTTAATTTAGTTAAGCTAAACATTCTAACTCGATCTAGTGATACGTGAGTTATCTTGATTGTTAGCAAGGAGCATTTCAATAATAAAGAGACTTTAAAAACTCATTATATAACGTATACTTGAATAAATACATGAATCGTTATTAAATTCTAACGCTCAAACGTAAAATATAGCAGTTTGTGCCCAAATAATTTAATAGCTGTTTTTGCTCTTCCCTCACTCCCATAACTTACCCACTCACTTCCTGGCTTTTTTTAAATGAATTAAATAACAGCTTAAATAAATTAAGTTATAAAAAATATAAAATTAAAAAAAAAAACAAATAGTTCAAATTTAAAGCAAATGATAAAAAATACAAATGAAAGTTAAAACGGAAATAAAATATTATAATAATTAAACAAGTACATCACTCATCTAAATCCTCTTCCATATTGTCAGTCAACTCGTCGTCCAAATGCACGCCCGATTTCTCGTTCGAATCATCGTCCATATTTTCGACGTTATGTATATCAGTTCTGTAAATATGTTCCATCAAATCAAAGCAAAGGCCATGATGTGTATCTTGGATATGTACTTCCATTCTAATTGGTATGAATTGTGGCATATTAATACCTATTGTCAACAAATGATAAATTTTCGTTCTCATCGTACTACCATATCGTTTTTCTGTCGTCTTTATAAATCGTATTATGTAATGTGATGCAAGCATAGATTAAGCTTTGTATTTTTCTATTGTCTAATAAGCGTAACGAATTTTAGAGTATGTGTCAACGTCTCTTAAACACACCAAATGCTCGTTCCATATCATTCCTAGCTCCTTTGGACTGCCTTAAATTTTTTTTTTTTTTGTAATCTGGACATGTCCATTATTTAAAAAATAAAAAAAGCTTCGTATATATCCCATATGTAAGAGAGTATTCCCTACCGCTTGTATGATACCCCATTTATTACAAACGACATGTCATACGCTTTTCCAAGATAGATGTCGTTTATCAGCAACTGGTCAAACATATTAATGTTATTGTTGAAACCTGAGACACCAAATAATGCATGTCAAATAAAAAACTCATCCAAGGCCATCACCTGGGGGTCCGGATATTAAAATAAAAGAGTGAATTAAAGACTCGATGGACATGGAAGAAATATTTCATTCAATCATTTTAGCAAACATATAAGAGGTGGAAAAGTGTATAAATCCATGGAATTGATGTGGCATGGTCACCTGTGAGCAACGATGACTTGCAAGAAACGATGATGGATTTAAGCACGTGGGAAGATGAAAGTAATGTCTCTTATAACTAACATATTATTTAAGAAAAGTTCCTAAATATTGGATTTTGTTTTTTATTCAAAAAATAACTGTATACAAAATTCCAAAATTATCCACAGATGGTAATTGGTCCAGAATTAGTCATACATTCACTTAATATTTAGAGTTTTACATGAATCTAACATACACACAAACTCTCTCTTATATATATATATATATATATATATATATATATATATATATATATATATATATATATATATATATATATATATATATATATATATATATATATATATATATATATATATATATATATATATATATATATATATATATGATCAAATGTATCCATACAAGTATTGTGTAACCTTGAAACTCAATCTGGACCACTCATTTAAAACACATTCTTTTCAGAATGTACAAAATTTTGTTCATTCTTTTAAGAATGGTTAGAACTAATTATGTCAAAAACTTATTCTGTTAAGAATGTGTTTTTCTCATTGTTACGAGAATGAAATCTAATGGTCGGGATTTGGTTACAAGGTAACACAATAATTGTCATTCTTACTATAACCTAGCCCTATGTAGGTTCATGTAAATACAGTAAATATTGTGTGAACGTAAGACTACTTCTGGACCAATCAACACACAAGGGTAATTTCGGAATTTTGTATACAATTAAATTAATAACCAAAAATAAAATCATCTATTTTCGGATATTCCCTTAAAGTGTGCATTATTTATAGGATATCTACATCACACCATCTTCCATAACCGTAACCCTAGATTCACCATCTCTACGCCACCACGATCAACCTTTCTCGGCCGGCAATATAAGAACGCAATCAATTCAAGCACAAGAAGAATTTAAAACATGAGACCTGCTTAATTACTTTTCATCGTGTTTTCCACTTTTCAGCATATATATGTTTGTTTAATTTAATTACCCCTATGTGTCTCAAATTTCATTGGTTCTTTGTTTGGCCTACAATTCAAGCGTAAGTTTGGAAATTGATTTACTATTAATCATATTGTTTATTTATTAACATTATATTCTCCTCCACCGATTTGAATCTTTGCTTCAAATATCTTATATTAATTCAAGCGTATGTTTGCAATTCAAGCATATTCTCCTCCTTCCGATAATCGATTTACCAAAAAAATGAAGACAGACCTCACGATTTGAAGGTCTGGAAAAAACGATTTTTTTTAAATTAATGAAGGTTTTTTTTTAATTTCGTGGTAGTAAATATGCTTCTGTTCATGTCTTCGTATTTTTTTCTTCTAGAATGGAAATCAAGAATTACATTCTTCAAGAACTCTCGAAGAATATTAACATTCTTCAAGGATACTCGAATTTTATGTTGCTGTGGCTACCAGGACCTAGTTACGTTGTTGCTACCGGAATGCATTTTAAGGGAAGTTACATTCTTCAAGAATTCTCAAATTCTTGGAGAATAGACGTGAAAAACAGGAAGTAAAGATGCATTATTGGAGAATGAACGTGAAAAACAATAAGTAAAGATGCATTCTCGGAGAATGAACGTGAAAAACAAGAAATAAAGATGCATTCTCGGAAAATGAACGTGAAAAACAAGAAGTAAAGATGCATTCTCGGAGAATGAACGTGTAAAATTCATTCTTTGCCACATTGTTCATGAGGGAATTTTGACAATATTCTTATAGAATTGTGTATTTTAAACATGTTTTGTAACATACAAATATTTATCACTAAATAAGTCAATTAGTCATTCTTTTTTGTATTTAATTGAATGTATCCTTTGAGAATTGTAGTGTATTATTTTAGAACGACAGTCTATTTTTTCAAGAATGAACTTAATTCTTTGAGAATGTGGTGTGATCTATAAGAATGTGTTGTACTGCGTGCAGTTATTTTCGGTTTTTAAATTGTAGTTTTTATTTGCAGTTTTTATTCACGCAATCCCACAAAATTAGGAAATAAATTGGATATTTCCTTTTTAAACATTTATTAATAGACTAAAATACCCTTTATAAGGGTTTAATTGCAAAATCTGATTAATAATTTGTTATAAATTTGCAATTAAGCCCTTCAATCTAACACCGTTGATTATTTCGATCGGACGCTCCACATTTAGTCCTATAACACACAATATTTGTAAAATGTATTTGATCCTAATATATATATATATATATATATATATATATATATATATATATATATATATATATATATATATATATATATATATATATATATATATATATATATATATATATAAGAAGGATCAAATAAGAAGTAAAATTATGGTGAGAAGGTAAGAAGCTTTTAATTTACTTAGTTTTTTGACGAACCACCAAAATGAATCACTAGATGAATCAAAAATAACATGATTCATAGAAAAAATTCATGAAAAAACATATCGATGAATCATTTTTTCGTAAATCAAGTTTTTATTCATGTTGCGGACAATTTTAGTGAATAACAACAAGATCAACGTAAAAATGAATTATCGGGTTGTTTTTTCGAGAAGTTTTTTTTTTGTGAATCATGTTATTTTTGCATCATCTATTGATTCATTTTGTTGATTCGCCGAAAAACATGTAAATAAAAAACTTCTTACCTTCCTACCAAAAATTTCCTTCTTACCGGATCCCAATTTTATATATATATATATATATATATATATATATATATATATATATATATATATATATATATATATATATATATATATATATATATATATATATATATATATATATATATGTATATATATATATATATGTATATATATATACATATATATATATATATATATATATGTATATATATATATATATATATATATATATATATGTACAAACAAAACAAGCACAACTATCTTAAAATTAAGAGGTACAACACATTAATGCAACATTTTATAATTTCTATATTTAACAAAAATATTTATTCTAAATAATCTTGACCATAGATTCCTATGCAGCAATTAAGGGCTTAAAACAAATCTGACAAATACACATGGATCACCATTTCAAATTTTAAACTCCCTCCAAAAATTACAAAATCACATTATAAAATCATCATGCTCCACACCCAAATCCTTGCTACATATTTTATTTCTTCTCATCTTTGTTTCTGCACATCTTTCCAGTCTGTTTCTGCACACCAAATGCTATAATTTCTCCCATCCATCATTTTCATTAGTATCAATTTAATTTCTACACATAAAGAAAAATATTAAAAGAAATGTGTTTTTGCATGTTGCTGTAATTGTTGGTTTTTTTGCAGGCTGATGTATAGGTCACACAATTTAGATTATATTTCATCTGTTTTTTATGTTTACTTTTATTTTTTTGATCTAAATAAATGTTGTTCTTATATGTTTTAGACGTTATCTTTTTAGATCTAAATAAATAAGCATTTTGATCAGCAATTTCAAAAAAGATGCAACACTGGTATGATTTATTAAAAATCCTACTTGCACACAAAGATCAGTCCTCCACCCTTATGTTGAATCAACCATGTTACTCTACACCACCAAAAGATGCTTGATGATGCACACACAAACAATCCAAGTTGGCATGATTCTCTTATTCATCCACTTATTAAAAAGAGCATCCAAAAAACAAAACAACTGTACCTAGCATATCAGGGAATAACTCAAAGTATCATATTATTTCTTGCAATAAGCCCAAAATAAATTATTGACCCGAGTGTTTGTAACCTCCCACCTCCCCTGTATTCTCCTGTATTTGAAGATACAAAAATATATTTGTTACATTTGTCAACTGAAGCTGTAACTCAGAATTACAAGTGCTGTCCTACACATCATAAGATAACCTTTAAAGTATGTCACTCAGAATTACAAGTATAGTGATAGATTTGTTCATCCATATACTTTTTGAATGATGATTCAAAGATTATAAATCAATATCTATCAATGTAGTTACAACCTAGGGTTTATGTAATTTACGAGTTGCGTTAGATCATAAATCTCGACAGAACTCAAGGGTAACAGTTTGTGCTTGTAAGTGTTTCGTCACACAAATTACACACTTGAATATATTCAAGGGTTATTGACCTAATGGCCCAACAAACTATCTAAAATATTTTAAAAGGTCCCTTAACTTATTTTTGGTTGTTTCAAGTCACTAAACACAAAAATAACGTTTCCTTTTAGTCCTTTTTGGACAGGCCACCGATTCAGCCGGTCTAAAAGCTGATGTGGAAATATGATCATTTCATAAACACTAAAAATTAATACACATATGTTAAACCTTGAATAAAAGATGATGATTTGGTTGAGGAGATGAAGTGTTATTCCGTAAGACCATAGTGGTTATTAAGGTTTTCGTAGACGAAGAGAGTGACAAATAAAATCTCTGAAGTTTGAAGGAGGAACAATTGGAAAATTGTATGTGCATGGCTAATAATCTGCCTGATCCCGTCTATTTCAAAGTTCGATTGCACTACAATGGTACGTTTATCCGACATCCATGTTCTTATGCCGATGGTGAAACTTATTTGTTTATGGACTTTGATTTTGCTGGTATGAATCTTCACACTTTTGGAACTTGGCTGGAACGTTTTACTGGATCACCATGTGAGAAGCTTTTTTATTGTATCCCAAATCAACCTTTATCGACTGGTATAAGACCCATAGACAATGATCTCGACTATGCCCAATTTTTGGATGAAGCTACTGAAGCATTTGAGTCTCCTGGTAACCTTGAAATATCTCTGTATATGGACCATACTGGGTCAGGGTTAGAAGAATGGTTTGATGATGATATGAATCTTGTGAGAAGTAGCAAAGGAGAATATGAGGTAATACAAGAGGAAGGTAAACATGATGAAATTGTTAATGAAGAAGAGATTGCAGAAGAAGAAGAGTTTCTAAATTTTCATGATTTGGATGATTTAATTGGTCCTGAAGACATTCCAAAGATGAACAAGATAGGTGATGATGAGTTCCTGAGTAAAATGTGTCATGAAGACACACATGATGACCAACATGATCCCACAAAAGATGGTGTAGTTAAGCATTGTATTTTCAATGAAAATATTCATTGAAGGAATCAAACCCCTGTGTTAGATATGATATTTGAAAACCCAAAACAGCTTAAACATATGTTATGTAACTATGTTATGGCCAATGGATACCAACTTTGTTTCAAGAAAAATGATAACAAAGGCTAATGGTGTTATGTTGCAAGGGGGAATGTAGCTTTAGATTATGGGCCTCATGGATGGGAGATGAACATTCCTTTCAAATAAAATCTTTGAAAAGTGAGCATAAATGTGCACGAAACTACAAGTTAGGCTCAATTGTTACATACTACTGGATTGGAAGTCATTAAACAAAAGAGATGTTACATAGAAAAAAGCTTAGCATTAGGCAACTTAGGCTTGAAGTGATAAAGAAATTTGGAATAGATGTTAGTTTAAGCCAATGTAGAAGGGCAAGACAACATGCAATGACTTTGATAGAGGGTACACTTACTGAGCACTATGCAAAATTATGGTCTTATGGTGCAAAGATTAGAAGGACAAATCCTGGATCTACTGTCAAATTGGATGTAAATGCAATGCCTAATGGAAAGACCTATTTCAGCAAATTTTATGTATGTTTTGAAGCTATCAAGAAAGGGTGGCTTGCAGGTTGTAGAAGAGTCATAGGAATAAATGGTTGTTTCTTAAAGGGAATTTGTTGTGGTGAGTTGCTTTGTGCTGTTGGTATGGATGCTAACAACCAGATTTTCCCAATTGCTTGGGCAGTTGTATGTGTCGAGAATAAGGAGAATTGGAAATGGTTTTTGGAGTTGCTTATAGATGACCTTGATCTATGTTTGGGCAATGGGCTAACATTGATGTCTGACCAACATAAGGTAAATGTATTTCTTTAACATTCTTGTTATTGTATGTCTTTATTTATTTGCTTCATTTGTTTTTTTGTTATTTGTCTTAAGGACTAATGGAGGCTGTCAAGGAACTGCTTCCACAAGCTGAGCATAGGTATTGTGCCAGACACATATGCTCAAATTTAAAAAAGAAATTCCATGGTGCACATTTTGAAAACTTATTCCGGAAAGCCTCTAATGCTACTACAAAACAACATTTCAAACAAGTTATGAAGGAATTGGAAGTGCTTTGTCCACCTACCAACAAGTTTTTGATAGACAAGGACCCAAAGACATGGTCAAAGGCATACTTTGAAACTGGTAGAAATTGTGCAGCAAATGAGAATGGCTTATCTGAAAGCTTTAATACAGTAATTGTTGAAGCAAGGAAAAAACCCATAATTACAATGTTAGAGGAGATAAGGTTGTATATGATGGAGAGAATGTTCAAGATGAATGGAAGGGGATGGTCAACTGACATTTCACCTTCAGTGATACACAAGTTGAATGATTTAAAGGTTAAACAGAGATTTTGGGAGGTATTGCCAAGTGGATTTCATCAATTTGAAACTAGGTGTGCAGGAGAAGCATTTGAAGTTGACTTGGATAAAAGGACTTGTTCTTATCGTTTATGGCAACTCAATGGTTATGGTTGTGTCCATTCTGTGGTTGCAATATGTTTCCTTAACAAGAATGTGGAGTCTTATGTTCATCAGTATTTCAGCAGGGAGATGTACTTAAAGTCATACAAATATAGATTATCACCAATGAATGGGAGTAGCATGTGGCCAGAAACACCATTTACTCCACCCTTGCCACCTAAGAGTAGAAGAATGCCTAGAAGACCTACTGTGAAAAGAAAGAAGGATGTTACTGAAAAAGTGGGTAAACATAGAGTATCGAAGGTTGGGAAGACAATATTGTGTACTATTTGTCATGAATCAGGTCACAACAAGGCTAATTGAATGTTAAACGTCCTAGGAAAATGACTGTAAAACAGGTGTGTCTTTTAAGCAAAATAGCAATGTACTTTGGCATTATTAGCAAAATATGCAACATACTTATTATTGCAACTTTCATTGTATTATTAATATTCCAGATGAAATCGCAAACAAATGGAACTGGAAATAAAGATGATGATGATGCAGTCCAGACTGAGGGAGTTACATAAGAAATTCCAATGGAAAGTGAAGGGGTCCAATTGGAAACTCATGCAACAGTTGATAAGCAGGTGTGTATTTTTAAAGTAAATTGTAGTAAATAGCAATGTATTTTGGCATTTTATCCAAAAATAGGCAACAAACTTATAATTGCAACTTTCATTGTATTATAAATATTTCAGATGCCAATGAAACAAGACCAACTGGAAATGAAGTTGATGATGATGCAGTCCAGACTGAGGGAGTTACACAAGATATTCCAATGCAAACTGAAGGGGTCCCAATGCAAACTCATGCAACAGTTTTTAAGCAGGTGAAAAAAGAGAAACTTGCACAGATCAGAAAATCTGAGAGAATTGTGAAGAAAAAGCTATCTAGGAATATCATTGGAGTAAATGGGGAAGGGAATTCAGCATCCAAACCAGTCAGCTTGGATTAGTTTGATATTTGTAGTTGAATGATTATGTGTTGTCCTTATTTGGTATGTTTAAGACTTGTGTTATTAGGATTCGTATGTTGGTTCATTTGATGTTTATTAACTGTTGGCAACATGTTGGTGTGCATGTGCATACCACTTTTGGTAATGATATTGCATGTTGCATTATTAAATTGAGGATTCCATGCAAATCAGGTTATGATAATTGAATACAATATATGCACATAGGGACAAAAGTCATGGGCCCATGCCTTTATTATAATCAGAATTTGGAATATATAATGTGGTGTACTTGGAACTTTTGGACAAAAATGGTCACGTACTTTGAAGATTTTGCATTGTCCCACATGTTTTCAACCATTCAAAATCCCAACTTTAAGTACGAATCTACTTTACCATTGGTCCCCCAAATCAATTGCACATGGACAAAAAGTTTCAGATAAAACTTGGGATTCTGTATTATATCCCATATCAACTTTTTTCATTACTTGTTTATAATACATACATCGGGTAAAGGACTGTTGTCATACAGTTAGTACCAAATGCTGGTTATATTAACACACACTAAACAATCCAAAGTTTACCCCTACCAATTACCTTTCAACCTACCATTCCTATACTTCATCCACACACCCCACACCCTTTCTGTATCCCAAAAACCCAAATTCCTAAAACATCCAACAATGCACATAAAGATCCCAAAAACATCCAAAATCCGGATGAAGATCCAAACCCCATACCCTTTCTGTAAGCCACCTACACTAACAACCTGCACATGAATATCCCAACAACGAAACACACGAAAATTATGAACATCAGCTTTTGGCGACCTGATTTCCTTTTTTGTTTTCCAAGTTCGTCTTCAAGTGCTACAACACGAATCACTGCTGCATCCAGGTCAGCTTCATGTTTAGTCATTTCTTCCTTTAGTTGAGCTTTCAGCATTGCAACCTCAGGGTTGCGTCTCATCCTCAGTACTTTGTTCACAAGGTTGTTCATCTCTGCCTTGTAATGACGGCTTAGTTCAGGATCAACCCATCTAAACCATCGACAATATCTATGTGTCTGCATTTATAAAAACATTAAATTAGGGTTTTGTTTTACTGATAATCCCACTTAAATCGTTAAATGTAGTTCCGATCATCACCATTTTAAGCAAAAAAGTTCCAAAATCACTTCTTACCATCGAGTACCGATAGTTTAAGAACCTCCTTTTAGGGTTTTCTGGCGTTGATGATGTCCGTAACACCACCGTAACATCACAATCGCAATCATGCTGTGGCAGTTTATTCTCCACCAGGTTGAGATAGTAGTTGTTGAACCCCCGCCATCTTTGTCGATTCAATCGAGTTTTGAGGTTGGTTGTGTCGACACTTTCGCAACCTCGAAAAACCCTCTGAAGTTATTTTTGCGAGCTTATTACATCCAAGAAGTCTTTTAAGCGTGTATAAGTGACGTCAGCTTCATGACGTGTTAAACCGTGTCCAGTGAGTCGCTTACGTGGCATTATCTTTAATTTTTTTAAATTCAAAATTAACATAATAACCGGGTAACGGGTTATTATGTTTACGAAGGACTTAATTAACCGTTATTTTCTGTGTTTAGTGGCTTGAAACAACCAAAAATAAGTTTGAGGACCTTTTAAAATAAATTGGTATACTTAGTTGGGCCATTTCGTCAATTTCCCTATATTCAACCAATACAAACTTACTTACCATCACGACACTTTTATGAAAAAAAAAATCTAACATTTACAAGAGACGTCTATAAACAGGAATCAAACAGAGCAAAAGAAGTCCGATGGATAAGAAATAATCGAAACATTTCACCCGATTAGACCAATTTTGCAAAAAAAACAAAAGCCTTTATCGGGTGTACCTTAAATAAAAAAGTGATTTCACTCTCGAAATCTGTTCGCCGACTGGATCGAAGCTGGAGGTATATAGGCGTGTGGTGGTAGCCATGATATGTGGAAGCCGAAGACAAATGATACTAAGGAGTCATTGCTATGGCAGGGTACCAGATGTGACGATGGAGGATTTGCAACGGTGGAATGTGGAGGTAGAGATAGTCTAGCCGCAGTCGTAAGAGGAAGTCGTTGGTTGGAGAACTGGTCGGAGGACCAGATCTGTGATCCATGGAGGCGGGAGGAGAAGGAATCAGATCGTGCTTCCCGTTGGATCCGGTTGTATCAGATCGGAGAAGACGGAGGGGGTGTCGACAGCTTCAATCGGTTTCATGGAGGTCAAAAGCTTGAATCGGTTCTCACAGGCTGGCAGATCGGAGGCGTGTGACGGTCACCGGGAACAAATCGAAGTAGCTGGAAATATCCGTTGACTTGGAGACTGTAATGTGAGGAGATGGAGGCGGTAAGGTAGAGTCGGCTCCTACGGCTACACGGTGCAAGCGAAAGATGAGGGCGGGCTCGGCTGCGGGTTCGTGTAGCACCGGCGGTACCGCTCGGGTTCCGCCCTCCAGCGGGTTCAAAGAGGAGACATAGTGGGCTCGTGAAGCCACTATGTGTCGAAGGCAAAGAAGGAAAAGGGGTTGGAGGTAGGTTCAGCGGGTTGGAGGTGGAGGTAGGTTCAGCGGGTTGGAGGTCGAGGCGGTAAGGTAGAGTCGGCTCCTAAGGCTACACGGTGTAAGCGAAAGATGAGGGCGGGCTTGGCTGCGGGTTCGTGTAGCACCGGCGGTACCGCTCGGGTTCCGCCCTCCAGCGGGTTCAAAAAGGAGACACAGCGAGCTCGTGAAGCCACTGTGCGTCGAAGGCAAAGAAGGAAAAGGGGTTGGAGGTGGGTTCGGCGGGTTGGAGGTGGAGGTGGGTTCGGCGGGATCGGCGACTTCTACACCGTCTGGCTGCGGGTTCCGACGGGTTGAGGGCGGGCTCGACTTCCAGCGGGTTCGCCTTCTATTACTCCGTGCACCCTAAGATTAACAAACAAACGATTTTAGGGTTAAAGTTAAATATATACAATTATACACCTATATTCTTTTACCATCTTTTTTTAATTAATTTAAAAACCACAAGGTGACATATTATATATATATATATATATATATATATATATATATATATATATATATATATATATATATATATATATATATATATATTAATTTGGAACTTTGGTTTGGGTAGAATTACTCATTTCGATTTTGCTATTCCAAAACCAAAACCACTAAATCCAACTTATAGTATAATAGTTAAAGTAGTGAATACAAAACTCAAATAAATATTTATTTGAAAATAGCATTTTTTTTCTTTTATAGAATATTTTTATATTTACGTTTTTTCCCCTCAACTAATTTCGAATTAATTGATTTCATCCATGTTTATTATAAAGTTATATTATCGGTATTTTCTAAGTTGCGATTCCGGTCCCTTATTATATATCAAAATTACGTTTTTCGTGCCTTACATAATTTGTTATTTTGTCGAGCTACGCTTTTCAATATACCGGGCATCCGCAGCATCGTGCGGACGGTCGAAACCCTAGTTAACTATACTTATGCACATCATTAT